>CM035170.1:44903097-45443734 GCA_020205615.1 Panax quinquefolius
GAAATGAGAATATAATGGGGACGAGTCGGGGAAACGAGTGATGGTCCCAAGATAGCATTAGTAGTCCTCACTATTCGTGAAATAGTGTGATAATAATTGTAATGAGGACTTTTTTTTGAGTTTGTATAATATCTAGTAGACGATATTTGTATTCAAACTCATAGTTTATGCACGTATTGTACGGCATGAGCTATATTAGTAAGATTGTATTTGAATTTATGTACCATGTAAGTGGCGACTCAAGATGGGTGACGATACCCACCTTTGGGGGCGCCACAATTGGTATCGAGCCGTAAGTGTGAAGAGCCCCAGAGCCTCTCACCGGTGACTTCGCTGATGGGGAATGCACCGGGCCGCATTCTCCGTAGGGGACGCCGCCTTCGATTGGCGTGTGATAGGGTACCAATGTGAGGTGTCATATAAGTTGGTGTCCAGAACAAGATTAGTATCGTAGCTAGGGATATGATCCACGCCAAGATGCTAGATAAGAACCAGGAGGAGAGAGACCTGGAATTCTCTTCCACTAAGATGATTCTACCTAAATTTATATGGTATTTAATTGGTTCCGTCAGAGTATGTGGATAATATGTGATATGTTAATTAACCTTGTTTTGTGATAATGTTTGAGAATGGCATCCGAAAATGCTTTGATAAGCAATGAAGCACATGAGAGTGTTGATTCACCAAACAAAAGGTAACGCACCAACAACACGATAATAATCATATCGGCAGGCAATTCGCTATCGGAATAATGATAACTATCGGTGGGGAAATTATCATGCCAAGAATGGTAACCACTTTGGTGGTAATCATGGCAAAGATAATAAAGTGGAAATTGCAAGAAGAGAATGTCATTTAGCTCAATTTTGTCAGGCACCAAAGTCAAGTCTAGTCAGACGGTGGCACCAAAGGTGGATATGGACAAAATAAAGTCGTTGGTTTTAGGAAGTGCATTTTCACGACTTCTCAAAAAGCGAGTAAACCGAACGGTTAGCACGGGTTAGTTAATTATAAATTGCGTAAGTCTATACTTTATTCAATACAAGTTCTACCCACTCTTTTATTTCACTAGTTGTGTTCAACGTTTAAATTTGACTCCTAGAAGTTAGACTTTGACTTATTGGTTGAAACTTCATAAGGGAGCCTTCACTATCGCTTACTATTTTTAAATCTTGTTTGATTCAAATAAACACTTTCACATTACCCCGTCGATCTTATCTCTTTGAAATACTTGCCTTTGAGGTAATTTTTGAAAACGATTGATTAACTACTCATTATTCTTTTGTAAGGTTGTTAGCTTTCATATTCCTAACCAACCTCATTATAATGAATTCAAAGTAACCAAACTCCTAAAGTTAATCATCATTATATCAAGTCATAAGAAAAGAGCCCGATCCTTTCATTATTGACTTCCTGGAATGCACCGGGCTGCACTTTCTCAGAGGCGTACATCGAGAATGAAGATGGCAAGTTTATAGGTATCATTGTGAGGTGCTATCTAGGTTAAGGGATGAAGTCACAGCTTGGTATCAATGTGACGACTTATCCAAGTCTTGGAGGAGAGTCACAGCTTTGAATGATATTTCTATTATTAATAAATTTCTGGCGATTCTTGAAGACTTCTAGCCTACCCTAGAACATGAAATTGAATTTTGTATTGATTCCCAAAGACAAAAACCCATTTCTTAAACCCTCAAATATTTCTTCAACTAAAAGGATCTGTTTACGAGGATTATGATGAAAGTCATAATAAAAGCATTGGACTAATGAAAATCATGGGTATTCGTGGTATTAGTAAGTTTTATGATGAGTTATGTTGGTTATTATGTGAAAACATGAAAGTTTCTTAGAAATCACAAAGGGTTGAAAAATCAGATTTTGGTAAAAGCGTAACATGAAATTCAATTGACCATATCTCCTATTATATTTTGAATTTTTGAGTATGGTCAAGTTCTAGAGTTATATCTATGAGTTACCTAACTAATCCAAGTGGAATTACTGGAAAAGGTGTTGTAGATTTTTGTGGGACTGATTTTAGCAAATGAGGCCAAAGCTGTAAATTTCAAAATGCTACTGCCCAGAAACTTTAAGGGACTGTTTCGGCCACTTAAATTATGAGAAAAATTCTGGCCTTTTGGGACAAGAAAGTATATGGTATAAAGTACCTCCTGTCCAAAAATGAGCTCATTCTCGACTTAAAATGAGCAAGTTATGACTATTTCAATATTTAGGTTTTTTCCATTTAAAATGCTATAACCGAGTTCTATAACTCACGATGACCATGAAATTTAAACTGGAAGCTCACGCAACATGTGTAAGGTCCCGCCAAGATTTGGGAATTTTGGAGTTAAACTTGAGGTAGCTAATTTCTTAAAGAATTAAGTGGAAATTGATTTTAAAAAATAGTAAATGAATTTTAAAATTCCTGAAAAATATATTTTCATTATGGGACTATATTATGCTAAATCCCAAAAGAAATATTTTGGGACTGATTTGGTATTTTCATGAAAATAGTTTAGTTACTTAACATACGAGTTAAATATGTTATGTGAAGTAACAAAGTTGAAAATAGGATTTTATGGCTGTAGAATCCTATATAGAGTATATGCATATTTTTTGATGAGGATTTGATAATTGGTGATGATATTTTATGAGTATGACATTTTTGAATGATTAAATGCATTATATGGTAAAGCGTAAAACAATTAAGATAAATTGTTTATAAATTTAAGAAGTGATTAAAATATTGTTATAATATTAATGATATTAGATTATATTAAGTGATTGAAAACATGGGGATATTCTTGAACTCGGATAAATTATATTATAAATGTTTAATATTTATCCTTTATCTCATTTGATCGATTCTTTATATCATTATCCTCACGCTTATATTATGTTGAAAGTCATCTCGTGGCAGATGGATGGACTTGGTATGATTATGACCAAGTGATTGTTTTATGATAATCATAAACAGAAATGAATACACAATTATCTTCGGGCCGTAATATGGATAATTTGTGGTCGTGATATTAATGAATACACAATTATCTTCGGTCGTAGTATGGATAATTTGTGGTCGTGATACTTAATGAATACACAATTATCTTCGGGTCAGAAAGTCACACGGATAATTTGTGGTCAATCGGTCGTGATACTAATGAATACACAATTATCTTCGGCCGTAGTGCATGGATAATTTGTGGTCGTGATATTAATGAATACACAATTATCTTCGGTAGTGCACGGATATAATTTGTGGTCGTGATACTAATGAATACACAATTATCTTTGCCGTAGAAAGTATGGATAATTTGTGGTCGGATACTAATGAATACACAATTATCTTCGGTCAGAAAGTGTATGGATAATTTGTGGTCGTCATATTAATGAATACACAATTATCTTCGCCGTAGAGTATGGATAATTTGGTGCGTCATGATACTAATGAATACACACGATTATCTTCGGTCAGAGTGTAATGGATAATTCGTGGTCGTGGATACTAATGAATATCCTCGCCCGAAGTGCAGGTGGATGATTCGATGATATGGATTAATTATTGAGCCGAGTCTCAAAGAATGAAATATTAATTCATGGATGTGGTAAAAGTCATCTTTAATAGTCAGTGAGTGCGATTGATAGACTTGGTATGATTATGACCACTGATTATTCTAAGATAATCATGATCAGAATTGAAAACACGAATATCCTTAGCCAGAAAGGTGCAATTGATAATTCATGGTTGTGATACTATTATCGAGTTGGTCAATTTATTATTGGTTTTATGCAAAAGATGAATTGTTAATAAATATCTTCGCCCATCATTGCAAAAATGAATTTAATGTTTTCAACGATAAAGGTATTCAAGGTATCCTCACCTCTTTATCATATCGTGTACGCATCCTAATTTCGAGGGCAAAATTCCATAAGAGACCCCAGATTTTATCAATAAAGATTTAAATTTTGTCAAAATAATTTTTTAATATTATGGTGTGAATTTAAGATAATATTATAGTCAGGGTAGTATTTATAAATTTTGCAAAGTATGCAAGTGGTTATATTATATTCGATTGGCCTGGGAATATCTTGCTTAGCAGGAATATTCGATAACTACCAATCATCAGGACCCCATTACGTAATTATTTGCTTTGATCGAGAAACGACAAAAATATTTTATCAAAATAACGGCGAAGTTTTACCGTGGTTACCGCTTGAACTACTCTAGTAGTAAAAGATAAAGAATAATGCGTGGTCGCATAAGAAAGACACCAGATTGATTATCGATGCTTATGTGAGAAGTCACTCATTGATTCCATTATCATTGCTTATTAATAATATGAATTATTATAATGATAACGACGCTTTTGTTTTATTCAGATTATTAACGTAATAAAACAGTAAACATCTTTTATATAAAATAATACTTTATTAAAGTTATTCTATAAATAAATATATTATATTTTATTACGATATATAAGATATTTTTAGTGTTTTTTGATAAGATTTGCATAAAATTTTGCAGATAGTAAAATGTTTTTATATAAATAGAATATATTATATTTTATTTAAAAGATTTTTCTTTAAATACGGACCGTCAAATTAAAGTAAATCAATCTGACCGCTCATGGATTAATTACTATGATTCCATTTTCCTATAAATAAGCTCATTCCTTCATTATTTTCTTACGAATTCATCAAACTCTAGAGAGAGAAATTATGTAGAGAGGTTTATAGAGAAAAATTATAGAAAGAAGAAGAGTATTCTCGCTACTACTTCACTACTTCTATATTCAGCTTTTTTTGTCAGTAAGGGTGTTATTATTTCTTCTTCAAGAGAACTTCATATTCCATTCACTATTATTCTCGCTTGAATAACTCGTAAAAGTGGCATACCCTATACATAACTCAGATACGCCAGATACCCTATACTGGTGAAATCTTTATGTTATTCCATTGCTTATTATTCTCATTGAATAACTCAGATACGCTTTTAATTCTATACTTGGTGACATTCTTCTATTATTCTCATTGAAATCCTCCGTCTTCTCTGTTTTACACACCGACCGGTTCCGCTTTTATTATTCTCGCTGGAACATCCTCGTCTGTGTTTTTTACACCGACCGGTTCCGCCTTTTATCATTCTGCTGAATATCCTATCTCGCAGTTTTACACCGGATCCGGTTCCATCTTTATTATTCTGTTGAACATCCCGCTTCATGTGAATTTCACCCGACCGTTCCGTTATTATTATTCTCGTTGAATAACTCGCTCTATGCGCGGTACCGCATGCACGGTGATTTCTTTTGTTATTCCATTCTTTATTATACCCAAATGGTTAAAACTTAAACTTCTATACTCCATGAAATTAGTAGAATATCCTCGATATTTCAGCTTTCATCCAAAGATCTTTTCATGGAAATATTCTTCCGATCATTCTTGAATTTTACTCACAAAACAAAGATTACGTTGACAATTTTGACGTTAATAATTCATGGATTAAATAATTCTTGAACTTGTTTTATTGAATTATTATGTCATTGTCATCATCCTCATGTTATATTATGTTATCTTTCGCTTACGCATAGATGAACTTAGTATGATTATGACCAGGATCATTCTTAAGATAATCACGACTTGATATAAATGATGTGATAAAAGTCCTCAAAGCCCTGTAGAATGCAAAGGATGGATAGTTTTTGGTATGATTATGACTAGGGTGATTCTAGATAGTCACGACCATCGATAATTTGATGAAAATCCTCGACCGTGGTAAGTGGATGATTAGATGTGGTGGTTTATTTATTGTCGAGTCTCAAATATAAAAAAATTGATGAAAACCTTTAAAACCTAAAAGATAGTAGATTTTATTCTCTACTTGACTTTTTAATGGATTGCTTATTCCGCCGCAGCTTAAACCGTTGTTTATCAGTATTTTATCGCTTAACACATTAAGGCTAATGATAATTTATTCTCGCATTATCTTAGTCATAATATTTCTTACGGGCTAGTTGAGCTCACCTTTTCTTTCACCGTTTCTCTTCAGAAATGAGAATATAAATGGGACGAAGCTCTGGAACGAAAGTAATGGTCCGTAGAGGATAAGATTAGTAGTCCTCACTATTCTCGTGAAATAAAGTGATAATAGTTGTAATGAGGACTTTTGAGTTTGTATAATATCTAGTAGACATATTTGTATTCAAACTCATAGCTTATGTATTGATTATTGTATGTACACTTATATTAGTAAGTTAGTTGAATTTATGTATTTGGCGACTCAATTTTGACGACCAATTTTGGGGTGGTAAGTAGCCATAAGTGAAGAGCACCCAAGACTTCACTCACGACGATACCTAATTTTGGGGGACGCCATCATGGTATCGATAAGTATCGTGAGCCAGTGGATACGATCCCAACAGATACTATCGCCTTAGGATACGATGATGAGAGATAAGAACTAGAGGGAGAGACGGGAATTCTTTCACTAGTATGACCTACCTAAATTTATTTGGTATTTAATTGGTCACGTAGATATATAGGGATAATATGTGATATGTTAATTAACCCTTGTTTTGTGATAATGTTTGAGAATGGCATCCAAAATGCCGAGATAAGCAATGAAGCACACGAGAGTGTTGATTCACCAAACAAAAGGTAACGTACCAACAACACGATAATAATCATATCGGTGGCAACGCTATCGTAACAATGATAACCATCGGGGAAATTATCATGCTAAGAATGGTAACCACTTTTGGTAATCATGGCAAAGATAATAGAAGTGGAAATTTCAAGAAGAGAAGGTCATTTAGCTCAATTTTGTCGTGCACCAAAGTCAAGTCTAGTCGATATGGTGGCACCAAAGGTGGATATGGACAAAACAAAGTCGTTGGTTTTAGGAAGTGCATTTTTCATGACTTCTCAAAAAGCGTAGTAAACCTAACGGTTAGCACGGGTTAGTTAATTATAAATTCTCATAAGTCTATACTTTATTAGATACCTGTTCTACCCATTCTTTTATCTCTCTGCTTATGCTCAACGCTTAAATTTGACTCCTAGAAATTAGACTTTGACTTATCTATCAAACTTCGCTAGAGAAACCTTCACTATCGCTACTATTTTTAAATCTTGTTTGATTCAAATAAACACTTTCACGCTACCTCGTCGATCTTATCTCTTTGAAAATACTTGCCTTTGAGGTAATTTTGAAAACGATTGATTAACTACTCATTATTCTTTTGTAAGGTTGTTAGCTTTCATATTCCTAACCAACCCGTTATACTTAATTCAAAGTAACCAAATCCTAAAGTTAATCATCAAGTATATCAAGTCATAAGAAAAGAGCCCGATCCTTTCGTTGTTGACTTCCTCAGTGTGGAATGCACCGGGCGCACTTCTCAGAGGCGACATCGAGAATGAAGATGGCAAGTTTATAGGTATCATTGTGAGGTGCTATCTAGGTTAAGGGATGTAAGTCACAAGTTGGTATCAATGTGACGACTATCCAAGTCTTCGACGAGAGTCATAGCTTTGAATGATATTTCTATTATTAATAAATTTCTTGGCGATTCTTGAAGACTTCCTAGCCTACCCTAGAACGTGAAATCGAATTTTGTATCGACCCCAAAGATAAAAAACATTTCTTAAACCCTCAAATATTTCTTCAACTAAAAGGATCTGCTTTACGGGATTATGATGAAAGTCATAATAAAAGCATTGACTAATGAAAATCATGGGTATATCGTGGTATTAGTAAGTTTTATGATGAGTTATGTTGGTTATTATGTGAAAACATGAAAGTTTCTTAGAAATCACAAAGAGTTGAAAAATCGATTTTGGTGAAAAACGAATATGAAATTCAATCGACCATATCTCCTATTATATTTTGAATTTTTGAATGTGGTCAAGTCCTAGAGTTAGATCTATGAGTTACCTAACTAATCCAAGTGGAATTACTGGAAAAGGTGTTGTAGATTTTGTGTGGACTGATTTTAGCAAAGGAGGCCAAAGCTGTAAATTTCAAAAAGCTACTGCCCAGAAACTTTAAGGGACTGTTTCGGCCACTTAAATTATGAGAAAAATTTGGCCTTTTGGGACATGAAAGTATATGGTATAAAGTACCTCCTGTCCAAAAATGAGCTCATTCTCGACTTAAAATGAGCAAGTTATGACTATTTCAATATTTAGGTTTTTCCGATAAAAAAAATGCTATAACCGAGTTCTATAACTCATGACCATGAAATTTAAAACTAGAAGCTCACGTTAATATGTGTAAGGTCCTGCCAAGATTTGGGAATTTTGGAGTTAAACTTGAGGTAGCTAATTTCTTAAGGAATTAATTAGAAATTGATTTTTAAAAAATAGTAAATGAATTTTAAAAATTCTCGAGAAAAATATATATTTCATTATGGGACTATATTATGCTAAATCCTAGAAAAAGAAATATTTTGGGACTGATTTGGTATTTTTCATGAAAATAGTTTAGTTACGTAACATATGAGTTAAATATGTTATGTAAGAAGTAACAAAGTCGAAAATAGGATTTTATGGCTAGAGAATCCTATATAGTAGTATATGCATATTTTTTGAGAGGATTTGATAATTGGTGATGATATTTTATGAGTATGGCATTTTGAATGATTAAATGCATTATATGGTAAAGCGTAAACAATTAAGATAAATTGTTTATAAATTTAAGAAGTGATTAAAATATTGTTATAATATTAATGATATTAGATTATGAGATTATTAAGTGATTGATAACATGGGGATATTCTTGAACCTCGATAAATTATATTATAAATGTTTAATATTTATCCTTTATCTCATTCGATCGATTCTTTATATCATTATCCTCACGCTTATATTACGTTGAAAGTCATCTCGTGGCTCAGAAGGTATAGATGATGACTTGGTATGATTATGACCAGGATTGTTTTGATAATCATAACCAGAATTGAAAACACAATTATCTTCGCCGTAGTGCATGGATAATTTGTGGTCGTGATACTAATGAATACACAATTATCTTCGGGCCAGTAGTATGGATAATTTGTGGTCGTGATACTAATGAATACACAATTATCTTTCGTCAGAGAATACATGGATAATTTGTGGTCGTGATACTAATGAATACACAATTATCTTCGCCGAGTGTATGGATAATTTGTGGTCGTGATACTAATGAATACACAATTATCTTCGTCCGTAGAAACGGATAATTTGTGGTCGGATACTAATGAATACATAATTATACGCCGTAATGAATGGATAATTATCTTCGTCATAAGGAATACAATTATCTTCGATAATTTGTGGTAATTGTGGTCGATATATAATGAATACACATTATCTTTCGGCCGTAGTGTATGGATAATTTGTGGTCGTGATACTAATGAATACACAATTATCTTTGGGCCGTAGTGCATGGATAATTTGTGGTCGTGATATAATGAATACACGATTATCTTCGCCGTAGTGCACGATGGATAATTCGTGGTCGGTCGATACTAATGAATATCCTCGCCCGTAGCGGTGGATGATTCAATGATATGGATTAATTATCGAAATGAGTCTCAAAGAATGAAATATTAATTCATGGATGTGGTAAAAGTCATCTTCGTCAGAAGTGCATATCGATAGACTTGATATGATTACGACTACTACTGATTATTCGCAGATAATCATGACCAGAATTGAAAACACGAATATCCTTAGCCAAGAAAGGTATGGATAATTCATGGTCGTGATACTATTGTCGAGTCTCAAAGATTATTGGTTTTACAAATATATCTTTGGCCCGTAGATGAATGCAAAAGATGAATTGTTAATGAATATCTTCGCCTGATCATGCAAAATGAATTTAATGTTTTCAACGATAAAGGTATTCAAGGTATCCTCACCTCTTTATCATACTGTGTACGCACTTCTAATTTCGAGGGCGAAAATTCCATAAGGAGGGGAGATCAGAGACCCCTGATTTTATCAATAAAGATTTAAATTTTGTCGAAATAATTTTTAATATTATGGTGTGAATTTGAGATAATATTATAGTCAGGGTAGTATTTATAAATTTTGCAAAGTATGCAAGTGGTTATATTATATTCGATTGGCTCTGGGAATATTCTTGCTTAGCAGGAATATTCGTGATAACTACCAATCATCAGTGGACCCCATAATGTAATTATCATTTGATCGAGAAAACGACAAAAATATTTTATCAAAATAACTATTTTAAGTTTTACCGTGGTTACCGCTTGAACTACTCTAAGTAGTAAAAGTACAAAGAATACGTGTGGTCGCATAAGTAGACACCAGATTGATTATCGATGCTTATGTGAGAAGTCACTCATTTTGATTCCATTATCATTTTATTAATAATATGAATTATTATAATGATAATGACGCTTTTGTTTTATTCAGATTATTAACGTAATAAAATGTAAACATCTTTTATATAAAATGTATTACTTTATTAAAGTTATTCTATAAATAGAATATATTATATTTTATTACGATAGTGTTGCATAAAGTTTTGCATAAATGATTTGCATAGTATTGCATAGATAAGTTTGCATAGTAAAATGTTTTTATATAAATAGAATATATTATATTTTATTTAAAAGATTTTTCTTTAAATATGGATCACGATTAAAGTAAATCAATCTGACCGCTCATGGATTAGTTACTATGCATTCCATTTTCCTATAAATAAAGCTCATTCCTTCATTATTTTCTTACTTAATTCATCAAACTCTAGAGAGAAAATTATAGAGAGAAGCTATAGAGAGAAAATTATGTAAGAAGAAGAGTATTCTCGCTACTTCACTACTTCTATATTCAGGATTTTTTACTGTAAGGGGTGTTATTCTTCTTCTTCAAGAGAACTTCGTTATTCCATTCACTATTATTCTGCTGAATAACTCGTAAAAGTGGCATACCCTATACATAACCTCAGATACGCCAGATACCCTATACTTGGTGAAATCTTTATGTTATTCCATTGCTTATTATTCTGAATAACCTCAGATACGCTATTTACCCTATACTTGGTGACATTCTTCTATTATTCTCATTGAACATCCTCGTTCTGTGTGTTTTACACCTAATTCGGTTCCGCTTTTTTATTATTCTGTTGAACATCCTGCTCACAGTGTTTTACACCGACCGGTTCCGCTTTTTTATCATTCTCGCTGAATATCCTATCTCGCAGTGTTTTACACCGGATCCGGGTTCCATCTTTATTATTCTCGTTGAACATCCTCGCTTGCGTGAATTTCACCGACCGTTCCGTTCCGTTATTATTATTCTCGTTGAATAACCTCGCCTATGCGCAAGTACCGCATGCACGGTGATTTCTTGTTATTCCATTCTTTATTATACCCAAATAAGTTAAAACTTAAACTTCTATACTCCATGAAATTAGTAGAATATCCTCGATATTTCAAGCTTCATCCAAAGATTCTTTCATGGAAATATTCTTCCGATCATTCTTGAATTTTACTCACAAAACAAAGATTATGTCGACAATTTGACGTTAATAATTCATGGATTAAATAATTCTTGAACTTGTTTTATTGAATTATTATGTCATCATCATCATCCTCATGTTATATTATGTTATCTTCGCTTACGCAAGCATAGATGAACTTAGTATGATTATGACTGTGGATCATTCTTAGATAATCACGACTTGATATAAATGATGTGATAAAAGTCCTCAAAGTCTCAGAATGCAAATGATGGATAGTTTTTGGTATGATTATGACCAGGGGTGATTCTAAGATAGTCATTTAACTATCGATAATTTGATGAAAATCCTCGACCGCAGGTACAGGATGATTAATGTGGTGGTTTATTTATTAAGTCGAGTCTCAAATGATAAAAATTGATGAAAACCTTTAAAACCTAAAAGATAGTAGACTTTTATTCTCTACTTGACTTTTTTAATGGATCGCTTATTCACGCAGCAGCTAAACCGTTGTTCATTGTATTTTATCGCTTAAACATCATTAAAAGGCTAATGATAATTTATTCTGCATTATCTTAGTCATAATATTTCATCGGGCTAGTTGAGCTCACCTTTTCTTTTCACCGTTTTCTTCGTGAAAATGAGAATATAGTCGGGACGAGTCTGGGAAACGGCAGTAATGGTCCCAGGATAAGATAGTAGTCCTCACTATTCTGTGAAATAGTGTGATAATAGTTGTAATGAGGACTCTTTTTCGAAGTTTGTATAATATCTAGTAGATAATATTTGTATTCAAACTCATAGTTTATGTCGATTGCACACCTACGCTTATATTAGTAAGTCAGATTTCAATTTATGTACCATGTAAGTGGCGACTCAAGATGGGTGACGTATACCTAATTTTGGGGGCGTCACATACGTTATAAGGCTTTAAGCCAATTGTAATGGACTTGTAGGATTGTGTAGCAATTTTTGAAGTCCAATAAGAATTAATAAGCAAGCCCAAGATTATGAAGTATTAAAGCCAAGTGTTTGTAATGTATAATCTAATATGGATTAATGCAAGCCCAAATTATAAGTAAGCTAAGTAAACCTTAAGCCCAAAGTATTAATTTAATGGGTTAGGGTGACCTATGGGGCAACCCATGATCACATGGTTGAATGGGATGACCAAGTAAAATAAGTAAGGACCAAGTAAACTTATTGATTAAGTAAAGGAAGTAAGGAGCAAGTAATCTTAAGTGCTAATCAAGAGATAAGCTAAGTAATAAGCAAGTAACTTAATGGTTAAGTAAATGTGATGGCCAAGTATATGTGATGAGCAAGTAGACTTAGTGACCAAGAGTTGTGGTGGGCAAGTAAGGGATATATGTTGTGGAGGCTAAGTAAACTTGGTGATCACATAATGAATAGTAAAGAGGTTGATTAAGGAGGTGGAAGTGGATTAATGACCATTATACACTAACCTAGCAACTCCTATAAATAGCAAACTTTGTATTCATTTGTTAGTTGTTAGATTTTCATCCAATAACTTATAAGTTGAGAGCTTATTTGCTTGAGAGAAAAAGCTAGAAAAGCTAGAAGTTAGCCTTTGTTAATTCAAAGAAGCAAGAAGAAGATTAAGGTTTAGCAAATGATCATCAAAGGGTAAGCAATCTTAAACCATGATTCTCTTTCTCTTCCATTGTTAGAGAAGTGGGTAGTGGTAGAACATGTATGCTAAAGAATAATAAGAATGATTAATCAATAGACTTAAGTCGTATAAGTCATGAATAAGCTATTCGTAATCATTTAAGCTATGAACTTGAGAAGAACTTTTAACATGTTTACATTAATGAAATTGGTATGATAAGAAGATGCAAGGATGAGGGTTAAAAGATTAAGACCATGATAAGTCATGAGAAATGGTATCATAGTGGTTTATACTTTTATAAGTTACAAACTCACAAAGAACAAGTAATAACTTAACATGTTTATAAGTTAATGAAGTATGTATGTCAAGATGTTAGTATAACGGAATGAATCCATTTGAAACAAAGAACAAATCTTAAGTAACCAAGTTTTGCCGGAATGCACACGATTGGACTATAATCGTCGAATTTGTGAAATTCTCGGAATGGAAGTCGGATTTTGTGTTTGAACTTGGAAATGTTGGTTTTCGATGGAGACAAGTCTTATTTGGCATTATAGAGTTACGGACTCAAGAATGACTGAATTCCGACTTAGAACGAAGAAACGAGCGTTGAACGTTCATGAACATTTATCGTTTTCGCTAAAAATAGACTAATAGGTGAATTATTAGTTAACTAAATCAAATAGATAAAATTCTTTCATGAACACGTAGAGTATGTAATTTGTGAACCGTAGGCTCTTGAACGAGCCAATTCGGACTTATAACGAAGAAGTTACGAGCCCGGGAATCTCACTAAATAAAAAATCTGTCAAAATTGTCTGATGCACAGAGTCCGCGCGACGCGCGACTCAAAGCGAAGAAGTCCGCGTATTGCAATATGAGACGACCATAGCCCCTGTTATTTAATGCCGCAACGTGATCGAATACACTGGGCATGGTGCCGCAATGCCGTGACCGATTCCTAGAACTAAAAGCCTGCATAATGTACGAGCCCAAGAGGAGAAAAGTCGGCGCCCACAGCGCTAACACTAGATCATGCACAGTAATAAAAGCTTACAAGTAAGGAAATAAAGATAATTGATTAGTAATGAACCAATACATTCATAAACTTAATGTAGCATCATTAAGATAAATATAAACCTTAAGTAATACACTAAAGGTTTAAGATAAGTCGAATGTGAACATGAATGGTATGCAAACGATGTACTGAACCAATGACGATCGAGTTTCGAATAATGATGTCAGAACGGTAGTAAGCCGTGGGGGACGATGATTAACTTAGACCGAGTTGTATTAATAAAATAATTTCAATTAAGTTATAGAAAGGAAATAAGTTGGTAAAGAACGATGTAAAGAAACTACTAAGTCAGAATAACAATAATAACAAATCTACTACATGATTAGATTGAGAAGAAGGGTAAGATTTATTAGGAACCATGTATGTTCATTCATGACCTAATATGGTATGTTATGTGATTATGTGTTGTAGAGACCGTAAAGGCTCAAAGGAAACATAATTTTACTATAGCAGACGCTAAAGGCAAGTTTTTCTAAACGATTGTCTAACCTTCGTGTTAGCTAGGTTTTCAAATGATTCAAGTTATGAGATGCATGTATGGTTTTAAAGAAAGAGTCGATGCCAGTTTTAACTCGGCTAGACTAATCTTGATAGATTGATTGATTTATTTACAAGTCTTTCAATATAGAATTGCTAACGCTATCATACGCCAATTGTTTGGTACGGATTCAAGGTAAGCCTGAATATGAATAAACAAATATATTTTTCATCGAGTATTCGATGGGCACGTGAGTTTGCCACAACTTAAACGTACACACGTTTAATGGATGTAGTGTTGATCAACATAGAGTACTATAGGCTGATCACCTAGAAGTGTTCGTAAGCTATGCCGGACTTATAGACTTAGTGTCGGGTTGTCATTTGCAAAGAAATTGTGAAATGCTTATGGTCTTGGACCAGAATTGATGTTTTATTGAATATTATCATTGTAAAACGTTTTGAAGGAAAAGAAGTGCTATTTTAAATTATCGATAGTACTTCATAACTATTATCCAGTTATTGAAGATATACGATTTCTATGTTTCAAGCATGTTGTTTAAAAGAAATTATTGTACTTGCTGAGCTTGTTATGCTCACTCTTGCTTGAACCATATGAATGCAGCTAAAGACGAGCGAACCGAGGTTTCTAGTAGAGATAAAGGCAAGGCGAAGATGAATGATTAGTTTATCTTGTAATAAACTAGTAAGTATATATCTTATATTATGATGAACAAATAATGTAATGGTTTAAGAACCTGGGAACAAGATTTATTATTATTAATGTAATAAGAATGACGTTGGAACACACATTTTGATGTCGTTTCATTAGAATGAATGTACAGTTATGAGTATCGTGTAGCACCATATGTCGGGTTGGAAGATACCCGGATTTGGTGGCGTCACAGCTTGATATCAAAGCATTAGATTATAAAACTTAAGGTGGGAAGAACCTTAGGCTAATAACCTCGTTAAGGAAGAGAAGTCTGAAGAAAGTAAACTTGAGCTTTACTTAAGACGAATGAGTTAATAAGGTATTGAAGAAACTCAGTACCGAAAGATTTAAAAGATGGAAGGTAACCCTAAATAAATTAAATGTGATTTATGCTTATACTATTGTGTGTTATGTACTAATCAACATGTTATGTGTTATTGTAGGATGTCGATCGATAGCTTGATGTATAGAGATATACACGCGATGAGTGAAGAAATTGTGAACAGAATAGAGACTGTACATATTCTAGTGGCGGAGGTACCATTAGTGATTTTAGAGGAGTCGGAGACAGAGGAGTACTTTTCTGAGGAAGACTACTCCGAGGGAGATGTAGCTTGGACATCATACCTGAGTATGATGACCGATGTGGAGGAAGGAATGGAGGTAACATCGGTTACTACGGTGGTACCTACACTAGAATCATCACCTCCAGATGCAATGAGATCATTGTATCTGGTAGAGATTGACAAAAATGTGCACTGAGTATAGTTGTGCGAAACAGAATGAAGAGATTAGTGCTCTTTATATAACAAAGGAGTCTGCAAGAGCAGATTTTGAGTCAGAGCATGATGAGAAGGTGCTCATGACAAATAAGGCTATGGATTTTAAGAAGGAGGTCGATGAGCTTCATAAAGAACTAGGGAAGAAGGACTGGAAGATAGGCCGGATGTCTTACATCCATGAGAGTGCTCATAAGGATTTCAAGCTGAAAGTTACTTGTTATTCCATTGAGTCAGGACAAACCCGTTGTAAGACCCCAACTTTTATGAATAAAGATTAATTTTTCTCTAAATATCATTTTGAATATTATGGTGTGGATTTGATATAATGTTATAGTTGTGGGTAATATTTATAAATTTTTGCGCAAAGCAAGTTGTTATAAAATATTAGCTTGGTCTGGGAATATTCTTTTTGGTGGGAGAATATTTGTCACGATGGAACAACCATTGGTGGACCCTACTGTGTAATTATTGTTTGAGTTAGAAAAGCAGCATAAATATCTTTTATAAAAATAATCTGCGAAAGTTTTACCGTTAATCGTTGAAATACCGGTGGTAAAAGCATTTGATGTCTGGCGTGATTGCATACTTACCACGGTGTTATGCGGTATCTTGGATTATTGATGCTTACGTAAGAAGTCACTACTCGATAATGAAAGTAGTATGCACACAAGCCAATCATGTTTGATGATAAAGCATATACTTTGTAACAATCTTATTCATTTATTAATAAAAAGTATTAATTTATTAAAGGCTTTTAATTATCTACATGATCTTTGTTTTATAATATGTGATAAACCCATAGTTTTAAGCAATGCTTTTAGAATAATGATGATGATCATTCTAATGAGATCTAAATTCTTAGAAAGTTTAAAACTAAAATAGTTCCCAATCGTTGGATTACTAAATTGGGGATTAGTGAATCCGGATAGATTGAGTACATCGTTGCTTGCTCATTGGATGAGGATGATTGATCTCATGATCATTTTGTGGAGACACTAAAAGCAAGTATGTAGGTGCTTATTAGAGAATAAGTTCATTTGAGCGTGGCTCGCTAAAGAAATACCTAATGGAGTTTTATTTGCTGTCGATAGGAATTCTGTGGCGATAGTAGTCTAAGTGATCCTTGGACTTGAGATCATCATAGTATCTTGTGTATGATGAGTTATACTTTGACTTATTCCTTAAGACCCTTAGGGTATATCAAAGGTATGCTTGGGTATAATAAGTTGTTACATGGAGATAATATATGATCGATAAAGAATCTACCACTTCTAATAAAAGAAGAGAAATGTCCTATGTGATTCGATAAATGACAACCCAAATAGTCCTTGGCGGCGAATAAAATTAGAAAGGAGTTTCTAATTTGCATTATTTGAGTTGTGCGTTTAAGGATCGAAATACATATAATTAAATAAAATAAGACTTGACAGTAATTCCATGTCTTATATTTAATTGGGACATTGAATGGTGGAAGGATTGAATTATACGGTAACTATTTACTCAAAGGTTCTTTAATGATTAATGTTGAAATCTATATTATACGGAAAGTCGTTGATCGCTTTGAGAGGCTTATCCTATTGTAGAATAAATATTATTTATATAAATTAATTAATTGTTTAATTTATTTATTTAAATAAGATTAATTGTTCTAATTGATTTATTCACAACCCGGTTTAATATGGAGAACCTAAAGGGTCACACCATAAAAGGAAGAATAATTATTTAAGAAGTTAATGGCATAATCGTAATAATATGTTATGTATATTTAATTTAATCTATGGTGATAGAATAAATTAAATAGCTTAATATTATTATTTAATATTTTAGAAATATTAAATAAAAATTAATAAGAGAGTCTTATTAATATTATTATAATTATTATTATTTTAATTTCTAAAAGAGTTTAGGAATTAATTTAATATAAGTACTCTCATTTATTCCTAATTGGATTAGGAAGGAAAATTAGTTAAAGGAGTTTAATTAATTATCCCTAATAAGATTAGGGAGCTTAATTAATTAAAAGAATTTAATTAATTAAATAAATCCCAATTCCTTAATTTTTAAGGTGGGTTGCTTACATCTATAAATAAGAGGAGTCTTATTATGGGTGGTGGGAGTTGTTGACTTTACAACATACGACATAATTCCAATTTGGAGGAAATGCATCTTTCTATAGAGATAGAAAACTAGGGTTGAGCGATACCCTTCTTCTTGAATCTTTATTTTCCTTGGTGGATCACCTCTAGAGGCCAAACATATGGGTGGCTAACGTTGATCAAAGGAAGGAAGCGAACCCGGTGGATTCAAGTTGAACGTGAAAAGGATTGGAGGTGAACTTGTACCTGAGGAAGCTCGATCTTCAAGGGTATGATTTTATTCTTTTCTTTTCGTTTAATTAATAATTGTGCATAAAGGGTGATCCGGGTATATGGTTTGTAAAATTTTAAACTCTGATTTTACTCGCTTCCGCTAATTGTTTGCAATTTGATTGCGTTCTTGAATATTACAAACCTAACAAATAATTGTTACAGTAATTACTGTTCAATATTTTATTTTATTGATTCAATAATTGCTACGTTGATATTTTATATTATTGATTCAATAATTGTCATTGCACATTATTTCAAATTATCAAATCAATAATTCATATTATTTGAATAATATTATTATTTGCATTATTGACAATGTCTAGAAAGTTACATCGAGGAAAGGGGTTTGGTCACCTAATTAAGGCATGATAGGAGAAATCCTTTATCTAAAGCCCCTCTTTCCTAGGAGCGACCTAGTTGTCAATATTGTAATTTTGTATTATTATTTATGAGTAATTAATTATTGATATATATGATAAGAAAATATTTATTCAATGTGGATTTAAATTGAGGAATTTTTTAGCATGTGACATTTGTTGAAAATTGGTATTTTATCTTTTTCGATAAAATAATTCATTCAAATATATTATTATAATATTACATTATAGTAGTATGATGTGATTATATAATAGTACATTTTTATAATTTGAATGGTAACATTATTATAGTAAATTCATGGTATAAAAGTAAAAGGAGGTGGAAGAGAAAAATTGAATTTGAATTCTATGATGTAGCGATGATGTCATCTATCGATGAGGTGTGCAATGATGTAATATGATCGATGATGTCAGCGATGATGTCATAAATTATGGCAAAAAGACTATTTTACTCTTACTTTGCCAAGCCTATAAATAGAAGCTCATTTCTTCATTATTTTTTACCAATTCATTCAAGCTATAGAGAGAGAAAGTATAGAGAGAAAAGAAGAAGAGTATTCTATTACTACACTATTGCAATATCCAATCTCCTACTAAGGTAAGGGGTATTATTTCTTTCGTATTTGTAAGTGATATTATTCTTGTTCAATATTTGTAAGAAATAATATTTTCTTCCATACTCTGTAGTATATAAGTAATATTATTTTGTTTCATATTTCTAATTCTACACTTATGTCGATAAGTATTGCTTCTATACTCCATGAAATTAGTAGAATATCCTTGATATTTGCGCTTCATCCAGTATATTTTCATGGAAATATTATTCTAAGCATTCTTGATAATTTTTAATCTTTTCATGTCAGGAACTATTTATGGGTTACTATTCCCGAAGTACTATTCACGGGGTACTATTCACGAGGTATTATTCATGACAAAAATTAATTTCTTTTCTGTCAATATTATTTTTGATACAATATTATTCTTGAATTTTACTCCACAAAGCAGTATCATGTTGACAATTTGGACATTATTGAATTCTGGATAAATTGAATTATAAATCTTTAAAATTTATTCTTGCTCTCATTTAAATTGAATTCTTATATCATTCTCATCATCCTAATGCTTATATTGTGATGAAAGTCATCTTTGGCCGCAGTGCATAGATGGACTGTTGATTGGTATGATTATGACCAGGGATCATTCGGTATAATCATGACCCAAAATGTTACAAACGATGTGGTAAAAATCCTCATTGGCCCGTAGTGCATTGATGGATAGTCGTTGGTATGATCATAACATTGGTGATACTAATGAATTTCCTTGACTCGTAGTGCAGGGATGATTCGATGATGTGGATTATTTATTAAGTTGAGTCTCAGTTATAAAATTGTTCATAAACTTTTTAAATCATAGAAGATAGTAGATATCATGCTTTACTAGTTCCAACCCCGGAGATAACTGTGACACCCCCAAATCTAGGTACTTAAATTCCACGGGATTTGGTGTTCACTGTACAAATATCATCTATTTATCTACCCATAATAAATGCAAACCATGCAATAGATAGAAATAAATCCTCCCCTTATAGGGGTTACAAAATCTGAATAATAAATACAATCCCAGGTCAAACTAACCTTAAATATCTGTGCGAAAACATAAACAAATAATAAGTCTTAAACAACATCAAGTCTTTACAATAACATTCTAAAAATTGAATAACAAGTCTTCATCACTTATTAGCTTTGCCCTTGCCTTTGCTAGTAGAAGGCTCATCATACCTTTCATTCTTGACTGCAATGTTATTATTACGCAAGAGTGAGCATGAATGCCCACAAGTATAATAATGAAATAACAATATAATAACATGCGAATGAATCAAAGACTTCTGAAATAAAAGCTCAACTTTTGAATCAAGAATGAATAACATGAGTTCAAAAGATTTCTGAGGGTCATAAGACCATGAACTATATCCTAGGTTATCAAGGGTTATACTTGAAACCTTTAACAGTCATAAGACTATGGACTCTTCTACTCATACTTAGGGGGATCAGCCCTTAGTACCATACTGTGCACAATATCTTAACGCTAACGCATAAGTAATCCCCTATACAGGGTTGTTCATCTCAGTTTGACATTTGAGTCCGCACCAAAGGAAGTTTGGTTTGGATAATTCATCAAGGGTTTTGAAATTTAGAACGCTCATCAACTATGGACTAGTCCGAATCATTAAGGGTTAAGCTAGTCTAACAAGGTTTAACGATGAATCTAATATTTAACTTGAATAAAATCTCAAAAGGTATACAATAGAATAAGTATTGTATAACAGCATCATGCTTGAAAGATTAATAGTCTTTAATATAACAAAACAGACTTGATCAATAATAATGAGAACTTGCTCAATGTAGAAAGGTGAATTCATCACTTATATAACGATAACAAGTAGGGTTATGAAACTTGCCTCGTGCGTAGATTACACTTTAATTAAACTCGTTCCTTGATTTAAATCCTACATATCATTTACATTCATAATACCAGTCAATTATAACATACTAGTCATCACAAGTTTATTCTATATCCTAAACTATATCCTAGGTTATCAAGGGTTATACTTGAAATATTTAACAGTCATAAGACTATGGACTCTTCTACTCGTACTTAGGGGGATCAGCCTTTAGTACCATACTGTGCACAATATCTTAATTGTTGTGCATAAGAAATCCCTATCTGAGGGTTGTTCATCTCGATTTGACATCGAGTCCGCACTGAAAGAAGTTTGGTTTAGATAATTCATAAGGGTTACGAAATTTAGAACGTTCATCAACTATGGACTAGTTGAATCAATTAAGGGTTAAGCTAGTCTAATAAGGTTCAACAATAAATGATAATTAAATTGAATAAAAATCTTAAGAGGTATACATAAAACAAGTATTGTATAACAAATTATACTTTGAAATGATAGATAATCTTTAATATAACAAACTGAACTTGATTTATAAACTTGAATAATGATAACAAGTAGGGTTAGGAAACTTGGCTCGTTCGTAGGCTAAACGATTACTACTTTCGTTCACCACAAATCCTACACACATACCATATGTATTCACGACATTCATTAGTTACATTTTCACTTAATTATTTAATATAAACTCCACTTTATTTAACAAATCATTACCCTTCTATTTTAATTACTTAATTAAATTAGAATATTTTCATTCTCTTACTATTATTACACTCGAATAAATTATTTCATAATAATTTTCATCGAATATTTATTTTATTCCATAAATATCTCAATTAAAATATTTACTTTATTTTATAAATATTTTAAATATTTTAAATAATTTTATTCCATGAATATCTCAATTAATATTTAATTTATTTTATAAATATTATAATAATCATCAAATTAAAAATATTTAATTTATTTTATAAATATTATAATAATAATTTTCATCAAATATTTATTTTATTCCATAATATCTCAATTAAAATATTTAATTTATTTATTTTAATAATAATTTTCATCAAATATTTAATAATAATTTTCATCGAATATTTATTTTATTCCATAAATATCTCAATTAAAATATTTAATTTATTTTATAAATATTTTAATAATAATTTTCATCAAATATTTATTTTATTCTATAATATCTCAATTAAAATATTTAATTTATTTTATAAATATTTTAATAATAATTTTCATCGAATATTTATTTTTTTATTTTTTTATTTTTTTTATTTTTATTTTTTGGCCGCTAGGCTGATAATTTAGTTTAGTAATGCTTGCCGTAGGCTGCTGGGTTACCTGTGCTCATTTTCTCAGTTTCATGAGCTCATATTCATGAACATAACAAAGCCAAATTAGGCCAAAAATCAATCACAAGTAAAATTATACGTTCTGTGAAGAACACAAAATATGGTTATAACTTCCAATTAGTTTATTTTTACATGAAATTAGATATGCTCAAACACTGTAATACATATATGATCACTACTTAACCCTTCTCGAATGATTTTAGCATGTTAAACACATAATTTGCAGAATCAACACATGTAATTTACTGTTCTTGGTGTTTTTGAAAGTTTTGAATACAGAACATGAAAATCAACACTACGGATTCGTTATAACACCGAATCCGTTCATTTGAAGTTCGGTCTCTTCATTTTAATATGCATAATTATATATAGGTATAACATTTATGACACAATATATGTTTAACGTATTAAAATTGCGAGTAAGTGTCATATGACCATATTTCTATACTCTGTAATTTTGCAGCAACAATATACGACATATATTTTATGAAACTGATGTTATGGTTTATACAATATATATAATCAAATACGATATGATAACATTTATCACATAATCAACACATAATTGTTACCCCTTTTTCCACTACAAAGCTTTTACAGAACATAAAAGTTGTAACGCCCGAGAAAATCAGATTTTTATGACAATTAAATTTTTATTTGATTATGTGAATTAAATGAATTTAATTGATTTCTTTGTGAGTAAGCTATGTGAAGTTCGTTCTATGACCTAGAATGTGCTAATGTGGTTAGTATTCTGGCTACGTGTTAGAAATAATTGTTTGGAATTTCCAAGACGAAAATAATTATTTTTTCGAGAAATTTCCGTAAAAACACTACTCATCCGCTTTTACATTAGGGAATTATTTTGAAATTTTGAGAAATGCTTAATGATAGAATATCGTGATAAGATGGAATATCTGATAATATTTCATTTATGGCAAACGCAGTTTTCGCCTGCGGACTTAAAACCTAAGGGTTGAGTATATTGATTTCCAGAAGGAAATAATATGCGTAGAAAAGAATGGCGTTAGGGTTAATGTATTTGTTGTACATTAGGTGATACTATTTAGTATCTATGTATAATCGTTGAGTAAATCTGAGTACAATACGATTATTATGCGGGTAGTATACGGAGATAATACGTGAATTATACGTATGTGTCACGATTAGTATTATAGAATTCAGTTAAGACTTAATGGCTAATTCATTTGAGTTGGATTATTAATTAATCCAATCATTTGAATGACCAAGGCCCAATGATAATTTAGTTAAGCCCAATTCATTAAAACCGAACCGTGGATCGAACCGGTGGGTCACCAAATGGGTAAAACCCATGGGGAAACCCATGGGATGTCACATAAGGTGGTGGGCTGGCCACCTTGGTGTGGAAGCCAAGCATAAGGCTTGGTCACCAAGTGTTTTACTTGGTGACAACACATTAATAGTAAGGAGGTGGTGCTTTAAAGTCCAAATTGCCCTCCATTCTAATTTCTATAAATAAGAAGCTAGGTTGATTCATTTGGGGAGTTTTGAACTTTCCAACCTTAGATTATTTGAGAGAGAAAGAGAGCTATACTTGCAAAACATACACTTTGGAAGCTTGATCTTAGAGTTTTCCAAGAAAGAAAACCAAGAGTTCTTAAGGTATAATCCTTACCTTTCATCTCCATCTCTTTTAGATTTTCTTTCATTTTAGAGAATCATGAAGGGGTGGTATATGTCTTGAATGAGGATTTAAAGATGACTTACCATAGATTCAATCTCTATAAGTCATGAGATTACAAAAATAATAAGGTTTAATTTAGTTTTGCACCATGAAAATATTGATAGTTGAGATCGATTGTTGATAAAAAATTGAGCTCCATCAATACGTTAGTATATGCATCTTGTTTGGTTAGGATGTAGATATGAAATCCATGGAGTATTCCATGTGATTTGGCTTAGAGAACATTAGTAACGAAGTTATGGCGAATTCTACGAAAATAGACGTTAAATGTCGAAAATGTAAAAATTCCAGATTGGTAGTCAAAAGTTACCGTGAGACTTGAAAACGTTGGTTTTCAATGTCAACACATGAGATAGGGTGATTAAGAGTTATGGGTTCGAGAATCATCGGATTCCGACTTAGAACGAAGAAAACGAGCATTGAACGCTCATTAACGTTTACGAACGTATATAAAATAAACTCAATAGTGAATTATGAGTTAACGGATTCGAAAGTGTTGAATTCTTATATAAACACGTAAAGGATGTAATTCCTGACTTGTAGGAATTCGAATGGGTCAATTCGGATGTAAAACGAACAAATTAGGAAGCCGGGAGTTTCGTTAGAAAACCAAAATTGGTTTGGCCAACTGGTGCATGAGACTATCGGCATGGCTATACCAAAACCAAGATAAAGTGGTGGCACCGCAGCGCCAGACTCGACCGAGTACCACCTTAACTCAATGCAAATACCACTAAAATACAAAGGATGCCAAATGCATGCAATGATGCCGATGAAAAAAAGTTGACCAAGTTAAATTTAAACTCCAGTTGTTTAGAGACCTACCTGAGTTGAGTTTATATACTCAATAAATGTACTAAGACTAATCCTATATTACCTATACTAAGGTATATGGTATGAAACTTAGGAATGTAATACATGTTAACAAGATATGTACAATGAACAAAGTTGGTACCTTATCAACAATGTTTGAGTCCGGTTAATAAACGTCAATTGAGTGATAAACCGGGACGAAGGGTGATAAGTCATGTTGACTTTAATAAAGATGTTAAGTTAACAAGACATAGAAGAGAAAGAAGCTTGTAGGAACAATGTGAATAGTTGTTTGATAGCTAATTACAGTGTGCTATGTGAATATATCATGTAGAGGTTACGTAAAGGTCGTGGTCGATGTCGAGTAAGTTATTTGAAGACGCTGAAAGGCAAGTTTTCTTAACGCTTGTCTAACTTCCATGTTAGCCAAGTTTTATGTGATTCGTTAAACTGAATTGCAAGACTTGTTTTAAAGAAAGGGTCGATGCCAGATTTTAACTCGGCTAGACTATTCGTAAGATATAGATTGATTATTATTCATATCATTCTATATAGAAATGTTAACGCTATCCTATGCCAAGTAATTGGTACGGAAGTGAAGGTAAGGTTTGTCTATGAACAAACAAAAGTATTTTTCATCGATTATTCGATGGGCACGCGAGCACCAACACCGGTTGTTAAGGAAGGGGAACGACCACCGATCGTATGTTACAAATACGGAGGGGAGGGACACATCAGTCTAAACTGTACGCATCAATCCAAAGCGTGTTATAATTGCGAAATAGAAGGTCACCTAGCCTGATTTTGTCTTGCAGTGAAGTCAAGTCCAGCTGGAATGGAGGTACCAAAGGTCATCCCAGAGAAGTCAAAGCCGGTAGTTCAAGGGAGAGCATTTGTCGTGACCTCCAAAAAAGCGAGATATCCGAACGAGGTTATCACTGGGTAAGCTAATCATAAACTCTAGCGAAGTCTATACCTTATTTGATACCGGTTCTACCAATTCTTTTATTTCTCCTACTTGCGCTCAACGTTTAAATTTAACTCCAGAGAAATTAGACTTTGACTTATCTGTTGAAACTCCGTTGGGAGAAACCTTCATTAAATCCACTATTTATAAGTCTTGTTTGATTCAAATCAGCAAACGTACGTTACCTATCGATCTTATCTCTTATAAAATACTTGCATTTGATGTAATTTTAGGGATTGATTGGTTAACCACTCATCATGCAAAAATTGATTATTTTCGTAAGGTTGTTAGTTTTCATATTCCTAACCAACCTATTATGCGAATTCAATCAACCAAACCACTAAAGTCAATCACTGTCATATCAAGCCATAAAGCTATTCGTTTATTGAAAAATGGATGTCAAGCTTTCTTAGCCCATGTCACAGATTTAAACAAAAATACGTCAGATTTGAATGATATTTCTGTTAATAATTTTCCTGACGTATTCCCTGAAGAACTTCTTGGCCTACCCCTAGAGCGTGAAATCAAATTTTGTATCGACCTTGAACCCGATACAAAACACATTTCCAAAGCCCCATATCGAATGACTCCTATTGAACTTCAGGAGTTAAAAACCCAAATACAGCAATTGTTAGACATCGGTTTCATTCGACCTAGTACGTCTTCTTGGGGTGCTCTTATTATATTTGTAAAGAAGAAAGATGGAAGTATGCGACTTTGTATTGATTATCGAGTGTTGAATCATGTCACCATCAAAAATAGGTAACCGTTGCCTCGCATTGATGACCTGTTTGACCAGTTGCAAGGAGCTAAATTCTTTTCAAAGATCGATCTTTGTTCTAGATATCACCAGTTAAAGATTAAATCTGATGACATTCCAAAGACTGCCTTCAGAACTCGATACGGGGCATTATGAATTCCTAGTCATGTCTTTTGGATTGACTAATGCTCATGCTGCCTTCATGGATATGATGAACCGAGTATTCAAGAAATATTTGGATCACTTTGTGGTCATCTTTATTGATGATATCCTCATTTACTCCAAAAGTCATGAAGATCATGAGCACCACTTGAGGCTGATACTCCAAAAGATTCGTGAAAACAAGTTGTACGCCAAGTTGAAGAAATGCGAGTTCTGACTTGAGGAAGTAGCATTCCTTGGGCACGTGATATCAAATCACGGAATATCTATTTACCTGGAAATGATTGAAGCAATTCAAAGTTGGGAGCAACCTAAGTCAGTGACCGAAGTATGTAGCTTTCTCGACTTAGCTGGTTATTATCGGAGATTCGTGGAAGGATTTTCTCGAATCACTAATACATTAACTCAGCTGACTCGAAAAGATACAAAATTCGGTTGGAGCGAGGAATGTGAGAAGAGTTTTCAAGAACTCAAGAGGAGACTCATTTTAGCACCTGTTCTGACAATACCATCTGGCTCGGAAGGATTTGTCATCTACAGCGATGCTTCAAGCAGAGGGTTATGATGTGTTCTCATGCAACATGGGAAAGTCATAGCCTATGCCTCACGATAACTCAAAGAATATAAGAGGAATTATCCTACTCATGATCTAGAGTTGGTAGCAGTCATTTTTGCACTAAAAATTTGGAGGCATTACTTGTATGGGGAGAAGGTGGAGATCTATACGGATCAAAAAAGCCTCAAATATTTCTTCACCCAAAAGGAACTCAACATATGGCAATGACGTTGGCTTGAGCTGTTGAAAGATTATGATAATACCATTTAATACCATCCTGGAAAAGAAAACGTAGTAGCTGACGCATTGAGTAGAAGATCATATGCGGGTATGAGTGCGATATCGTCAACGCAAAGGCCCATTTTGTATGACTTACAAAGGATGGAAATAGAGTTAAAGACTCCAGGGACCTATGTGATGATGGCAAATATACGAGTAGAACCAACTTTAATCGATAAAGTTAAAACTGCTCAAGCTACGGACCTGGAGCTGATGCATATGAGGAAGAAAGTACAAGAAGGTACTATTTCGGAAGCAAGAATCGATGAAGAAGGAATACTTCGAGTCAACTCCAGACTTCGTATTCCTAACGACCCTGATTTAAAGTATAAAATCATGATGGAGGCGCACAACACACCGTTTGTAATCCATCTTGGGAGTACCAAAATGTATTGTGATCTTCGACATACATTTTGGTGGAGCAATATGAAAAGAGAGATAGCGGAGTTTATCTCAAGGTGTCTAACTTGTCAACGAATCAAAGCGGAGCATCAATTGCCAAAAGGTCCATCGCAACCACTTAAAATTCTAGAATAAAAGTGGGAGCACATTACCATGAATTTTCTTACTGTTCTTCCCAAGGTTTCTCAAGGCATAAATGCGATTTGGGTCATTATCGATAGATTGACCAAGTTTACTCATTTCTCACATATACGATAAACTTATTCACTTGAACGTTTGACAACCCCAAAATAGGTCCATTCCATCCAACCCATTCTGAGTCGCCAAATACATAGTACAGAAAACAACTACAACTTTATTATAACAATTGTTGTGCAAAATACAACAACACATATGCTATGAGTTTGGATACAAATATATACCAACTGTGACACTCATCCCAACCTTGGATAGCACGTCACAATGACACCTTACATAAAGGTATAGTCAAAAACTATTTTAGAAATTAGAATCTTTGGGAAGTGCTCAAGGAAACCTTTGTACATGGGAGGCCATGCTTCCAGGTTATGATAGATATCATATGGACACAAAATTATCCTTGGTTGACCCAATAGACCCCAAAGAAAAACGAGAAGATTACTATCATATTCTTCCCAATGGTGAGTCTTCTCTTGACATATCATTATCTCCAATGTCTCTAAATAAGAATTATACATCAAACAAACACCAAGATTATATAGGTAGTGCTCATAAATATACTCAGCAAGTGGATGAGCACAACTCTGTCTTATGATGACACGAGGTTGTATGTCATTAGACATCTTGTATGATAGTGGCAAAACACCCTTCCAACATTGGGTTTGCCTCACCCTAGTTGATTCACCAAATATAACTACTAAATGATGACCACCGTTCTATTCCCCTGTTACCCCCGCTCGATCTAGCTACACTCTTATTACCTGAAAGAAATTGTGAAGCAAAAGGGTGATCACAACTAGCTCAGTAAAGAATATCATGACTAAAGATAATTAAATTATCAATAGCCTTCATCAATAATAAATCAGAGATTTAGAACGTATGGTAAATGATAAAAAAATTCAACCATAGTTGCAGCGGAACGAGCAATCCATTAGAAGAGTCAAATAGACTATAAAGTCTATTATCTTCTCCATATTAAAAATCCACCAATAATGTTTTATCCCTGTAACATCAATCAACAATTCTGGTCCACAATCATATGAATAACTCATAATCATAATTGTAGTTCTAAATTCCTCTTCTCATCCAGGACGAAGATAATTTACATCACCTGTCTTTACCTGAAACATCAAAGATCACGGTTATACCAAATCACATTTCCTGTTCATAATAATACTAATAACTTCATCTTTGACTACTACCAAAGATATTCATCAATGATTCATTTTGCACTCTTCGCCAAAGATATTCAATAACATGTCATCTTTGCACTACGGCCTAAAGATATTCATCAACAATTCATCTTTGCACTACAGGCCAAAGATATTCCTCAACGGTTCATATTTGCACTACAAGCCAAATATATTCATCAACAGTTCATATTTTCACTACAAGCCAAATATATTAATATCTCAAAGAAATATATAATCATTTCAGAATTTATATAAACCATAATTATAACCATGTTGATCATTTCACCTTTGCACTTAAGCTAAAGATATTCAATTATAAATTCAATGGTCATGATCATACCAGTCAACAATTCAACTTTGCACTATTGGCCAAAGAGAACACATAGTTATGATCATACCAAAAATCTACCCATCTTTACACTCAAGTCAAAGAGAAATATCATCATTAGGGTAATAAAAATGTTATATATGATAATAAAAATAATATAATCAACATATAGATTTAATCTCAAGAGTAATATTCATAACTCAACTATAATTTGGTCAAAAAAAAACCAATTTTATCGTGAATAGTACTCGTGAATAGTAACTCGTGAATAGTAACTCGTGAATAGTAACTCGTGAATAGTGACTCATGAATAGTAAACCCGACTAAAAAAGGTAGAAATTCCACAATAAAATCCATACCAATATTTCGGTATAATGATATTGAAATAACATTTCTTAAACTTATAAACAATTTATTTTAATTGTTTACACTTTACTAAATAATGCATTTAATCATCCTAAAATGCCAAACTTATAAGATTTCATCACCAATAACCAAAACCCTCATCAAAAATCTGCATATACCTCATATTTGATTCTCAAGCCATAAAATCATATTTTCCAATTTTCTTACTTCACATAACATATTTAATTCATTTACTCATAACTAGTCCATTTTTATGACAAATACCAAATCAGTTCCAAAAATATTTCTTTTCTGGGATTTAGCAGAATATAGTCCCATATTAAACATATATTTTTCTCAGAATTTTTAAAATTTATTTACTATTTTTTATATGGCCAAAACCGCCAAATATTTAGACATTTATCATAAATTGTACTTTTATCCAAAAATTCCGAAATTCACAGAGTACACTGATATTATATAGATGTACTCCCAATAAAAATTTCATCATTGTTGGAGTTAACCACAAGGAGTTATAAGCGGTTACTTTTAAAATAGTATTTTCCCGTAAAATTCATAACTTTTAATCTATACATCCAAAAATCGCTATTTTTGGACACAATCAATAAAACTCATCAAATTATCATTTCAAATTTTTCCAGAATTTTTGAAGGTCTGAAAAGTTACCAAACATGAAAAACATAACAACCCTTAAAATCCATTACCTCAAAAGAGCAATACTTCTGACTAGAATATCGGATGAAAAACCGAAGGAAACTTCTACTAAATAGCAACTCTCAAAGTATCTAAATACTCTCAAAAATATGCTTGATAATATAGAGAGAAAGAAAACTTGTTTTTGGTGTGATTTTCAATTCTAACATAAGAACATATTTATAGGAAAATGCTAGAACGCCATAAAAGAGACTAAAATAATAAAATATATTATTTTATTTCTTCTTTTCTATGCATGCCCACATGTTTGATCAGCCACCAGCCATCTTTGAACAAAGCTAGCAGCCCACATGTGTTAAAACACAAGTGGGTCCCACCCATAAATTAATAAAAATCATTTTATTTTCTAAAACTTCAATAATTCATAGAAAATAGCCCGGTTATCAAAAAAATACGAATTTTATGTCCATTCTACCTGAAATCGAATTCTCTACAACTTTGTAGCTTTGAGTTTTTCCAAATTCCAAACCAAAAATATCCAAATCCACAAACGGATGATTTTTAATACCTCCACACCGACAAAAATACTTGATAAAACACCTCAAAGATTAATTCCTTCATTTTATCCATATAAAAATAAATATATCCATCATTTATATCCACATAAAATAAATATTTCCTTATCATATAAATCAATAATTAATTATTCACAAATAATATTACGTAATCATAATAATGACAACCGTGCGTTCGTGAAAGAGGGGCTTTCCGATAAGATTTCTCTCATTTGGCGCAATTAGGTGACCAAACCTCTCCTAATGTAACTTTCTAGACATTGCCAATAATGCTATCTAATAATATTATTCAAATAATATGAATTATTGATCCGATAATGGGAAATATTAGGCGGTGATAATTATTGAACAACAATAATATAAAATTTCAACGTAATTATTAAATCATAAAATAAAATATTGAGCAATAATTATTTGGTAACAACAATTATTGAGTAGTGCCTTCTTACGTAAGAATCAATAATTCAAAATATTGTGCATGATATAAGTTGTTTAAAATAGCTGTTGTCAGTTATCCGTAATAATTCTTTATGCAACAATATTACTTTACTTTACCCATCGGGTATTCCAACGATGTTAACGAGTAGCGATTACGTCGTTATTTGTAAAAACTAAAATTTGTCTTTTCTTCAACCAGCAGTTATTACATTATGGGGCCCGTAAATGGTTTGTCTTGGTCGAATTGTTGAAGTTTCATAAATGATTTTTAATATTCTCCTGCCAGCGATGGCTTTCAAAGAATTTTCCCGACCAAGCGAATATTCTCCTCTAGACAACAATGAATATTTTATAACCACTTCGTGTTTTGAAAATTTATATATATTCACCCTTAACTTTAAACTTTTATCAATTTAATCATTTATTCATGAAAAAATTGAATTGTAATATAAAAAAATTGAATACTTTTATTTCATAAAAAATATTTTTCATCATCCTACCTTAAATGATGATATTATTGAATATCTTCGCGCCCAGAAAGGCAAGTAGTAGGATTTCAAGAATATCTTTCATTTCGTGGCCTCAGAAAGAACAAAAAGTGTCAACGAGCAATTATTAAATCAATAAAATAAAATATTGAACAAGAATTACCGTAATAATTATTGAGTAGCCTTCTTCGTAAGAATCAATAATTCAAAAATAAGTATACTTTATAGAAAAAGTTAAGGTTGCTTGCCACCCGCACGATGCTGATCGATATGAAGAAGAAAGAAAGTACAGAAGGAGAATTTCTAAGCGAGAATTGATGAAGAAGGTGATTTGGCCGATGGGGTGGCGGCTAGTTGTGTCGAAGATTAGGTGGAAGGTTTTCTCGATCGCTACTCATCTTCATTGCTGAAGGATACAAAATGGTTTGGATGAAATCGAGAAAAGTTTCCGAAGCATATGTAACGGAGATATATTGAATAATTAAACTTTCTTCACTAAAAAAAGAACTTCGGCATCTGGCGTGATTATTCTGGAAAAGCGAAACGTGGTAGGCGGCGTTGAGTAGAGAAGATCATATATCGATATGATATATACACGTAAGAAAACTTTAATAGAAAAATTGGGTTACTCGGAAAACCCTGGGCAGAAGATTTACATGCAATTTGGTCCACTCTGAACTTCATATTTCGCGATTTGGAAATCTGAGATTATGAGTTACACCATATTTCGCGATCAAGCTTGCTCAGCTCGTATACATAAATGAGATTGTAAGATCGCTTCGTGTATGCCAAAGATCCATAGTTTCTGATCGAGATCCAAGATTCACTTCACAATTTTGGGTTAGTTTGCAAAAAGCTATGGGCACATATTTACGATTTAGTTCGGCATACCATTCTCAAATGGACGGATAGTCGGAGAGGACTATACAAACTCTTGAAGATCTATTGAGACTATATGTCCTTGACTTCAAAGGAAGTTGGGACAAGTTCTTTCCATTGGTGGAATTGTCCTACAACAACAGTTATCAAGAAAGTATCGGCATGGCTCCATTTGAGGCGTTGTATGGACGCAAGTGTCGTTCTCCAATATGCTGGGATGAGGTGGGTGAAACAACGTTGTTAGGACCGAAATTGATACGCATGACAATGGAAAAGATTTAAATGATCTGACAACGTATAAAAACCTCACAAGATCGACAAAGGAGTTATGCATATCTTCATCGAAAGGACGTGAAATTCAATGTTGGAGATCATGTGTTGTTACGTGTTGCTCCATGAAAAGGAGTTACAAGATTTGGAAAGAGATGAAAGTTCAATCATCGATTCATTGGCCCATTTGAAATCCTCAATCGAGTAGGAACTGTGGCCTATAGACTCGCCTTACCGCTATGTATGTCTCGTGTTCATAACGTTTTTCACATATCTATGTTACGTAAATATGTGGAAGACTCGAACCACATTATTGAATTAGAACCGGACGAGATAGCGGAAGATTTAACGTATGAAGAGGTACCTGTTAAAATCTTGGATAAGAAGGATCATATTCTACGCTCCAAGATTATACCTTAAGTTAAAGTTTTATGGAGAACCCACGATGTGAAGGAAATGACCTGGGAGTTAGAATCTGAAATGAAATCAAGGTATCCTCACCTCTTCAACATACCAGGTACGCACCCTAATTTCGAGGACGAAATTTCATAAGAAGGGGAGGTTTAAGACCTCAACTTTTATGAATAAAGATTAATTTTTCTCGAAATATATTTTTGAATATTATGGTGTGAATTTGATATAATGTTATAGCTGTGCGTAATATTTAAAAAAAATTCAAAGTAAACAAGTTGTTATAAAATATTCGATTGGTCGGGGAATATTCGTTTTAATAGAGAATATTTGTATGATGGCACAATCATTGGTGGACCCCATAACAGAAGTATTGTCGGAGTTAGAAAACGACGGAAATGTCTTTTTATAAAATTAATGGCAAAAGTTTTACCGTTAAACTGTTGAAATACCCAGTGGTAAAAGTACAGTGATACGCGGGGTTTCATAGCAGCACACGGTGTTGATTATTGATGCTTACGTGAGAAGTCACTCAGTTATACTCAATTATTGCTACAGTAATTGCTACATAATATCTCTCATATTATTGATTCAATTATTATCACAGTATCATCGGCATAATATTTTATATTTTTTTAAATCAATAATTTAGACGACAAAGTTATTCATATTATTATTTGCAATATTGACGATGTCTAGAAAGTTTTGTTGAGGAAAGGGGTTTGGTCACCTAATTGCGCGCCAATAGGGAGAAATCCTTATCGAAAAGCCTCATCTTTCATGGGAATGATTTGGTTGTTAAATACTGTGAGTTATAATATTAATGATGAATAAGTTCGTGTTGATTAAAGATGAAATTGATATTTCCATTGTGTTGGAATTATTAGTGTTAGTGGAAATTGGCATTTATTTCGATAATAATTAATTTCTGTAGGTTAAATTGACTAATCGAGTAATTAATCGGATAAATAAGCAATTAATTATAATTAGTTCACATGCATATAATTATTGATTCACATACATGTACTATTAGGGGAGGTGGTGCAAGTTTGATAATACTTGTAGGACTAAATTAAAAATAGAGGAAAAGATGAAGGTATTATACTGTAATAATTCGAGCCCCAATATGTGCAATTATCGAAACTATATTTTCCTATAAATAGAAGCTCATTCTTCTTTCATTTTCACCGATTCACTAAGACTCACAAGAGCAATTATAGAGAGAGAAGCTATAGAGAGAAAAAAGAAGAGTATTCTGCTACTTCACTATTCCAGTATCCAATCTTCTTCTAAGGTAAGGGATATTATGTTTGTTCAGTATTCGTATGAAATAATGTTTGCTTCCATACTCTGTAGTATGTAAGTAATATTATTTTGTTTCGTACTCCTAATTCTACACTCATTTTGTTAAAGTATTGCTTCTCTACTTCGTGAAATTAGTATAATATCCTTGAAATTTGCGCTTCATCTAGTATCATTTCACAAGAATATTTTTCTAAACATTCTTGTTAAATTTTAAGCTTTTCATGCCAGAGTACTATTCATTTATATGGTACTATTTACAAAGTACTATTCACGAAGTACTATTTACAAAGTACTATTCACGAAGTACTATTCACAAAGTACTATTCATGAAGTACTATTCACGGGTACTATTCATAAAGTACTATTCATGGGGTACTATTCACTAGATACTATTCACTCGAGTACTATTCACCCGGAGTACTATTCATGACAAAAATTGATTTCTTTTCTGTCCAAATCATTTTTGATACAATATTATTCTTGAATTTTACTCCACAAAGCAGTATCATGTTGACAATTTGGACATTATTGAATTCTGGATAAATTAATTTATAAATCTTTAAAAATGTATCCTTTGCTTTCGTTTAATTGAATTCTTATAGCATTGTCATCATCCTCATGCTTATATTGTGATGAAAGTCATCTTTGGCCGTAGTGCATAGATGGACTGTTGATTGGTATGATTATGACCAGGGATTATTTGTTAAAATCATGACCGTAATGTTACCAATAATGTGGTAAAAGTCCTCATTGGCCCGTAGTACATTGATGGACAGTTTTTGGCATGATCATGACCATTGATGATTACACGAATATCCTTGACCCGTAGTGCATGGTTAATTCGTGGACGTGATACTAATGAATATCATTGGCCCGTAGTTCAGGGATGATTCGATGATGTGGATTATTTATTAAGTTGAGTCTTAGCGATAAAATTGATGATAAACTTTTTAAATCATAGAAGATAGTAGATTTCATGTTGTACTGGACTCTTCTAATGGATTGCTTATTCCGCTGTAGTTAAACTTGATGTTTTTATATTTTATCAATTTAACACTGTAGAAGGCTAACGATAATTTATTCTGCATTATCGTAGTTATAATATTTCTTACTGGGATAGTTGAGCTCACCCTTTTGCTTTCATTGTTCTCTTTAGGAAATGAGAACGTAGCCGGGACTAGTCGAGAAACGGAGTGATGGTCCGAGATGGTGGCTATAGTAGTCCTCACTATTTTATAAAATAGTGTGATAATAATTGTAATAATGACTCCTTTTGAGTTTGAATACTGTCTATTAACCAATATTCGTGTAAAAACTCTAAGCTACGTTTTTTATCGTAATATATAAGGAAGTTTTATTTAAATTCTGTACCATGTATTTGGCGACTCAGAATGGGTGATGTATACATATTTTGGGGGCATCACATCAAGTGAGTCATAAACCACACGTACAACAAGACCGAACTGTCTATAAACATCCCCACAGAATGGGTATGGCAATACGTGGTGACCTAAAGGTCTCAGCCAGAATCATCGGTAAGATGGTATGTCCCTCCCGAAGAGCCCAGAATACCATGATCATGCAAATATCCAGGAGGTCCATGTACAACGGCATGTACAGATAAGCCACTATACACATCAAGAGTATGTCTACACGGGCGACATGCCAATCACCCTCAAAAATGGTGAAGTCCCCGGAGTATCGTTGATAGCTATCCAATGATCCAAATCTATCAATCAAGAAACTCATGGACACTACATGCCCCGAGGAAATCTCGTCTAGGGAAACTCTGCGCCTCAAGCCTGTAAAGGTCATAAATTGTCAGCTCATGTCGTCGACAGCCATCTGAGCGCATGGCCTATCCAACGACAAGTCTGTAAGACGCGCATACTCCTCTAGTGTGGGAGTCAACTCCTGGGTATCAAATCTGAATACCTGCCTATATGGTACCTATTGCCTCTTTTTTACGACTAACAAAAGGGCTCTAACTCATGCAAGCATACATGCGTCAACAAGTAATACAAAGCAAGTAAAGTATCGATCCCACAGAGAAAGTTGTTTAACTTAAACTACTATTCATTAATTAAATCACTATATTTATATGCTCAAACTATTGATTAAACTTGGTTTGTTCTCGAATTGCAAATAACAACTAAAACAATAATAACGATAGAATAAATGATATTGGAACTAATGGGATTCTAAATTCATTTAATACTTCATTCAATCGCCACTATCATGAATGACTTACTCACATATCACTGGAAAGTAGCCAAGAGCACTAAAAGAGTATTAGCCATTTTTTAATGAACTAAGACCTACTTACACAACATCCACAGATGATAGACTCTATGTAATCATCAATACAACCAACATCACTATATGTCTATGTGAAATTGCAATTATATTGATTTTAAGTTCAAGCCCTTATTCTGACTTATACGGTGAAAACAAAGATATGTCTATCTCAGTTCACGAAATACAAAAGCCATATCACACGACCCTATATATATTATATTATCATGATTACAGTCCATATTTGCATTTTATTGTCAATTCCATACAAATACTGAAACGAATGGTGATCAAGCATTCATACATACAAAAAAAAATCATGATAGACATCCCATATGATATGCAAAACAATCCAACATTTAAACATGCAATCAAACTACATATTAAAATCCGTTAAAATACCATAATGGAGTTTAGTTCATGACTGAACCAAAAGCCATTTTGGGATCAAATCTAAACATAATCAATAAATGACAATTGAAAATGAAAGATTAAACTATCAAACCCAATTGCTGAATACGAATCAAAATTCAAATCCTCATACGATTCCAGCAAAAACTAATAATAATAATCCCACTCTGGTAGAAAATCCCAAGAAGGAACAGAAAGATAGAGTTCTAGCCTCCTTCTACTTTGGAATTTTTCCCAGAGTAAAACCCTAATTACAATGTAAAGATACGTGAAAAACTTAGTAAAATGTCAAGTGATACCATTGACACCAGTCAGGAATCGTTTTAAATCAATTACAACCTTTAAAATTTGGAAATAAAATAAAACAAGTCAAGTGAGCTCGGGCCTCGCATGCCTCCTCCTCCAGTGTGATATTCTCGCGGCCGTGAGACTTGCAGTAGGTTTGTATGTTTGAGTCGATTGCGCCATGCAAGCGGCAAGGCCTCCCTAAACTTGTCCTTCTCGCTGGTAGTAAACTTACGATGAGGCTCCAAGATTTGGCTGAGTAATCGCGTGGTGGCCAAGGCCTCAAGGCTATTCTCATCATGGCTTTGCAATCTGCAGATCTTGACTTCACATTATGCTATTCTTTGCTACTACTTCTAATCATGCTTTATCTCCTTGCTCCATTAAACCTTCATGCCATGCATATCCCATCTTTTGCCTCGTCTCAAGCATCCATTCACCGTGTGCTCAATAACACCACCAAAATAGGCCGATTCCACACTTATTCACCAAAAGGAGTTTTAAGTATGCGAAATGCAAATTATCATGAAATGCAGCTAAAACCTACTAAAAATGTACTTGATGTGACGCCCCCAAAATTAGGTATACAACACCCATCTTGAGTCGCCAGATACATGGTACAGAATTCAAATACAACTTAATAATACAACTATCGTGTCAATACAACAAAACATTAACTGTGAGTTTGAATACAAATATTATCTACTAGAGAGTATACAAACTCAAAAAGAGTCCTTATTACAATTATTATCACACTATTTCACAGAATAGTGAGGACTACTAATGCACCATCTAGGACCATCACTCTGTTCCTCGACTAGTCCCAAACCACGCTCTCATTTCAAGAGAACAAAGGAAAGAAAGGTGAGCTCAACTAGCCCAGTAAGAAATATTATGACTAAGATAATGCAGAATAAATTATCATTAGCCTTAAATAGTGTTAAACTAATACAATATAACAAACATCAAGTTTAACTGCAGTGAAACGAGCAATCCACTAAAAGAGTCAAGTAGAGAATAAAATCTACTATCTTTTATGATTTAAAAGGTTTTTCATCACTTTTATCGCTGGGACTTAGCTCAATATATAATCCACATCATCGAATCACCCCTGCACTACGGCCAAGGATATTCTTTAGTATCACGACCATGAATTATCCATGCACTACGGCTAAAGATAATAATGTTTTCATCAACGGTCCTGATCATACCATAAAACAATTCATCTTTGCACTACGGCTAAAGAGAATCCATAGCCATAATCATACCAAAAACTGTTCATCAATGCACTACGGGCCAATGAGGACTTTTTCCACGTCATTTGTAACATTACGGTTATGATTACACCGAATAATCCCTGGTCATTATCATACCAAGTCCATCTATGCACTACAGGCCACAGATGACTTTCAACAAAATATAAACATGAGGATGATGACAATGATATAAAAATTCAATAAAACAAGTTCAAGAATTAATTTATCTAGGAACTGATAACGTCCAAATTGTCAACATGATCATCGCTTTGTAAAGTAAAATTCAAGAATGCTCGGAAGAATATTTCCATGAAAAGATATCGGATGAAGCGCAAATATCAAGGATATTCCACTAATTTCATGGAGTATAGAAGTCAAAGTTTTAACTAACTCGAGTATAATAAAGAATGGAATAACAAAAGAAATCACCATGCATGTGATAGACCTTACAGAAGGTTATTCCAATGTAATAATAAATAATGGAACCAGTCCCAAGTAAAATACACAAACGGGATATTCCAACAGTAATAATAAAGAATGGAACCAGTCCGACGTAAAATGCACATACGTGATATTCCAATGTAATAATAAATAACGGAACCAGTCCAAAGTAGAAAAAGCGCATGATATATAGGATATTCCAAATGTAATAATAAAGAATAAAATATTAGAAGAATTTCACCATGTATGCAATTGATTGCATAGACAAAGTTATTCCAACATAATAATAAAGAATGGAATAATGTAAGAATTTCACCAAGTATAGGGTAGCCTTGCATGATATCAAAAGTTATTCCAATGAATAATAAAGAATGGAATAACAGAAATTCTCTTCATAAATAAGAAAGAAAGAGTACCCCTTATGAGTACAACAAATAATATTCCCTACCTTAAGAGGAAGAGTACTGGATATATAAGTAGTGAAGTAGCAGAATACTTTCTTCTTTCTCTCTATAGTTTATCTCTCTAAAGTTTCAGTGAATTCGTAAGAAAATAATGAAGAAATGAACTTCTATTTATAAAAAAATGGACTGCATAGTAACTAACTCATGAACGGTCCAGATTGATTTACTTTAATCTGATGGTCCATATTTAAAGCAAAATCTTTTAAATAAAATATAATATATTCTATTTATAATCTAATAAAATGAATAACTTTATAAAAGATTTTACTATGCAAACACTATTCAAGCACTATACAAACACTATGCATAATAAAATATAATATATTCTAATTATTGTCTAATAAAACAGATAACTTTATAAAAGTATTTTGTTTTATATAAAAAGATTTTACTATACAAAACACTATGCAACACTATGCATAATAGAATATAATATATTCTATTTATTGAATAACTTTATAAAAGTATTCTGTTTTATATAAAAAGATTTTCTGTATTATTACATTAATAATACCAACAAAACTGAGTGACTTATCACATAAGCATCAATAATTAATACCGTGTGCTACTATGCAACCACGCGTATTATTGTACTTTTAACACCGGGTGTTTCAACAGTTAACATTAAAACTTTCGCCGTTATTTTCATAAAGTATTTTTGTCGTTTTCTCAATCCCATAATAATTCTGTTGTGGGGTCCACCAATGATTGTACCGTCGTACAGATATTCTCCGACAAAAGAATATTCTCCGACCAATCGAATATTATACAACAACTTGCATACTTTTCAAAATTTATAAATACTACCCAAAACTATAACACACACCATAATATTAAAAAATTATTTCGAGAAAATTAAATATTTATTCATAAAATTTGGGGTCTCACAATCTCCCTCCTTATGGAATTTCACTCGAAATTTACGTATACGCACTGGTATGCCAAATGTGTGAGGATACCTTGACTTCACTTCAATTTCTAACTCTTGAGGTATAACCTTTGAGTGTTGAATACGATCCTTCTTATCCAAGATTTTAACATGTATCTCCTCACACGTTAAATTTTTTGCTATATCGTTTAGTTCTAATTTAATAATGTGGTCCAGGTCGTCCACATATTTACGTAACATCGATACGAAAAAAAAAATGTTCTGAACACGCAACATACTTGGCGGTAAAACAAGTCTATAGGCCACAGTTCCTACTTCATCAAGGATTTCAAATGGGCCAATTAAATCGAGGGTTGAGATTTCCTCTCTTCGTCGAATCTTGCTTCTAGAATAACGCCCTCTTGAACCTTCTTCTTCACATTCATCAGCTCTGGGTGTGTAGCTTGAGTGGCTTTAACTTTATCGATTAAAGTCGATTCTACTCGTATATTCATTATCTTCACGTGGGTTCGTATATTTGCACTTGTAACCGCATATGATCTTATACTCAACACGTTAGCTACCATGTTCGATTTTCCTACGATGGTATTGCATGGTACGATCGTAATCTTCAACAGCTCGAGCCAACGTCTTTAGCGCATGTTACGTTCATTTTAGTTGAAGAAATATTTGAGGGTTTAAGAAATGGGTTTTGTACCGGGGTCAATAAAAAATTCGATTTCATGCTCTAGGGGTAGACTAAGAAGTCTTCAAGAATACGTCAGGAAATTTATTAACAATAGAAATATCATTCAAACTGTGACCCTCATCCAAGACTTGGATAGTACGTCACATTGATACCTATCAACTTTCCAACGTCATTCAAGATATCGCCTACAGAAAGTCTGGCTTCGGTGCATTCCACGCAAGAAGTCAACAACGAAAGGACCGGGGCTCTTTACTTATGGCTTGATATGACAATGATTGACTTTAGTGGTTTGGTTTCTTGAATTCGCATAACAGGTTGGTTAGGAATACGAAAGCTAACAACCTTACGAAAATCATGATGAGTAGTTAACCAATTAATTCCTAAAATCGCATCAAAGGCAAGAATTTTCAAAGAGACAAGATCGACACGTAACGTGAAAGTGTTGATTTGAACAAGATTAATAAATAGTGGAGGCAACGAAGGTTTCTCCCAACTGAGTTTAAACAGATATATCAAAGTCTAACTTCTCCTGAGTTAACTTCAAACATTGAACACAACTAGGTGAAATAAAAGAGTAAGTAGAATCGGATTCAACACGGTATAGACTTCGCAAGAGTTTATGACTAACATACCCGTGATAATTTTATTCGTGTTCTTCGTCACGAAAAAAAAATGCTCTCTCTTAAACAACGGCTTTGGCTTGTCCGGGACATCCTTTGGCATCACTATCCTAGGTGTATTGACTTCACCATACGACAAAAATCGAGCTAGGTGACCTTCTCTTCCGTAATTAAAACACGTTTTGATTCACGTCATGCAGTTTGACTTTTGATGTGTCCCACCTGTCCACATTTGAAACATACGACTGGTGGTCGTTCTTCTTCCTTTGAAATGGGTGCTGGTGCCGACGTCTTCATGTCATTGTTGAACCTTCTCTTCTTGAAATGTCCATTCTTATTGTTTTGACTATGATTACCATCGAAGTGGTTACCATTTCTGGCATGTTGATTCCCTCCATGCTTATTATCACCGCTTTGATGGCTGTTATCACCGGTATTATCATTTTGTCGGCTACTCTCTTTTGGTTTGGTTGACTCATTATCGCTCTCCAATAACTGAGCCATATTAACAACATCTGAATATAAACACAGTTTATGAGAGATAAGATATTGACATATCTCAAGTTTCAAAACTCTTAAAAACATCCGCGTCATTCTCTCTTCATTATCAACCAAATGGGACACAAATCGGGACAACTCAGCAAACTTGGCTTCGTACTGCGACACGGTCATGTTGTTTTGCTCCAACTTTATAAATTTCACCTCCTTCATGTGACGAATGCTTTCGGGAAAGTACTTGTCATTGAACAACTCTTGAAACTTCTCCCAAGACATCTTGAGTGCGTCAGGATGGGTAAGTTTTACAGATTCCCACCAGTGATTTGCCTCTTCACGCAACATAAAGGTGGCAAAGAGAACCTTTTGCTCCTCGGAGCATCCCAAGACATCAAATATCTTGGTGATCTGCTTTAACCACGCTCTCGCCTTAAGTGGTTCGCTTTCCCAAAACTCCAAAGGGTCCCAGCTCCTTGAATTTCTTAGCGGTGACCAACCGTGGGTTGCCATTGTTTCCTCTGCATTATGAATGTGGGGCGCCGCCACTTTGATGTTGTATGAATTCTAAAAGCTCTTAAACGCATCATCGCTCATCGATTGATCAGTGTTGTTGTTTATAGGAGGATTATCGCCATCCTGTTGCACATTGTCCTGATTAATTATCTATGGAGAATCAACGGTCTCCTCTGCTCCATTACTTATCTCAACATTTTCAGATGCCATTTTCAAATACTGCCACAAAACAAGGGTTAATTAACATATCACATATTATTTTTATACTCTGGCCGACCAATTAAATAACAAATAAACTTAGGTAGGTCATACTAGCGAAGGAATTCCCCGTCTCTCCCCTCCTAGTTCTAGTCTCACATCTTAGCTAGGGATCATACCCTAAGCTTTGATACCAACTGTGACGCTCCCAAAATTAGGTATACAACACCCATCTTGAGTTGCCAGATACATGGTACAGAATTCAAATACAACTTAATAATACAACTGTCGTGTACAATAAGACAAAACATAAACTGTGAGTTTGAATACAAATATTGTCTACTAGAGAGTATACAAACTCAAAAGGAGTCCTCATTACAATTATTATCACATTATTTCACGTAATAGTGAGGACTACTAATGCACCATCTAGACCATCACTCGTTCCTCGACTAGTCCCAAATTTACGTTCTCATTTCCAGAAGAGAACAGTGAAAGAAAGGGTGAGCTCAACTAGCCCAAAGAAGAAATATTATGACTAAGATAATGCGTAATAAATTATCATTAGCCTTAAAATGATGTTAAACCGATACAATATAACAAACATCAAGTTTAATGCAGTAGACGAACGAGCAATCCATTAAAAGAGTCAAGTAGAGAATAAAATCTACTATCTTTAATGATTTAAAAGGTTTTCATCACTTTTATCACTGGGACTCAAATTTCAATATATAATCCACATCATCGAATCACCCCGCACTTCACGACCAAGGATATTCTTTAGTATCACGACCACTGAATTATCCATGACTACTACTAAAGATAATCATGTTTTCATCAACTATTCCCGATCATGCCATAAAATAATTCATCACTTTTATCCATGGACTCTTTCAATATATAAGATACCCCGCATCACTACCAAGGATATTTTTAAGATCACGACCACGAATTATCCATGCGATCATCAACTACCCCGCATGCCATAAAATAATTCATCTTTTTTTACGGCCAAAGAGAATCCATAGCCATAATCATACCAAAAAGCATCCATCAATGCACTACGGGCAAATGAGGACTTTTTCCACATCATTTGTAACATTACGGTTATGATTACACCGAATAATCCCTGGTCATAATCATACCAAGTCCATCTATGCACTATAGGTCACAGATGACTTTCAACAAAATATAAACATGAGGATGATGACAATGATATAAGAATTCAATAAAACAAGTTCAAGAATTAATTTATCTAGGAACTGATAACGTCCAAATTGTCAACATGATACTGCTTTGTAGAGTAAAATTCAAGAATGCTCAGGAGAATATTTCCATGAAAAGATATTGGATGAAATAATGGGTTTCCTCCCATCCAGCGCTAAGTTATAGTCAATTAGCTTGACTGTTTCTGAGCTACATGTTACAAATGGAATTGAGGTGCCTTCCTTCTTGTCCTCTGTACCCTGAATTTTAATGACCTCATTTTTTGTCAATGGCTCTTCCTTCAACTCCGAATTTTTACCCGTCGCATATATCAATGGTCCATAATCCCTAGATTTTTGTACTTCATCCTGTAGGCACCAATCCACCACGTCAACTAGGAAGCACTCTTCTTCATCCGTTGGTAAACTGATTGCTTTAAAGACATTAAAGGTGATCTCTTGATCCTGGACACGCATAGTGAGTTCACCATTCTGCACATCTATTAACGTTCTACCTGTGGCTAAGAATGGCCTCCCCAGTATTATTGGTATGCTTTTATCCTCCTCGTAGTCTAGAATGATGAAGTCAGCTGGAAAAATAAACTTGTCCACCTTCACCAACACATCTTCAACAAGTCCCCGTGGATATGTGATGGATCTGTCTCGCTAACTGCAATGCAATGTTTGTCGACTTTGGATCCGGCAATCCCAACTGGTTAAATACTGATAAGGGCATCAAATTTATGCTTGCCCCAAGATCACATAAACACTTGCTGAAGTTCATCTTTCCAATTGTGCATGGAATTGTGAAACTGCCTGGATCCTTCAACTTTGGAGGTAGTTTCTGCTGAAGCACTGCATTGCATTCCTCAGTCAAAGCTATTGTCTCAAACTCATCTAATCTCCTCTTCCTTGATAATATACCCTTCATAAATTTTGTGTAGCTTGGCATTTGTTCCAATGCCTCGGCGAATGGTATGTTGATCTGCAGCTTTTTGAATACCTCCAAGAATTTACTGAACTGTTTATATTCCCTTTTCTTTTTTAATCTCTGCGGATACGGAACTTGAATGTGAATTGGTGGTACTAGACTCTTAACCGTCTCCTCTGAACCTGCTTTGTCTTTCTCTTCCTGCTGATCCTCAGATTTCTCCAAATTTTCCCTTTCGGTGGTCGGGCTCTCGCTTCAAGGCAGCCAAGGCTTCTCCTCAAGGCATTCTCAAGACGAAGCTTGCGACTTTCTAGAAGAATGTGATGATCTTTCCCAGATCTTAATGTGATCGCTTGACACTGTTCCTTCCCTTCTCTTCTTGGATTTGTCTCTGTATTACTTGGCAATGAACCTTGGGGCCTATTAGTAAGCATGTTCGCCATCTTCCCCATTTGAGTTTCCAGATTCTTTATAGCCACTTCTTGGCTTTTGATCATAACTTCTGTGTTTGCCATGTATTTCATCATCATCTCCTCCATTTCTGATTTCTTTTCTTGCTTTGAGGTGTAAATTTGAGTGTGATGTTCTTTGTTGTTGTTGAGAAAATCTCGCGGAAAGGGTGGTCTAGGATTAAATCTACATTTTTGGCAGCTACGCTTTGAAATTGATTATTTGATTGAAACCGAGTCTCGCGATTCCTTTGATTATTCACCAACTAAAATTTAGATGATTTCTGTTGTTGGGGTGGTATGTGTTCTGAAATTGACCTTGGTCTTTTCTATAGTTGCTCACATACTGCATTGATTCAGAGTTGATAGCACATTGATCCGTCCGAGTGTGACCCCTTTAAATCTCACATACGTAGTAAACCGCCTTTACTTTTCCTTACGCCAAAGTATCTATCTTCTTTGTCATGGTTGCCATCTGTGCTGACAACTGAGTAATAGCATCAACCTCCAATACACCTGCAACTTTGGTTTGTGGCATTCGGGATGTAGGATTCTGAAAATCATTCGATGCCATTGTCTCAATAAGGTCATAGGCTTCCTCATAACTCTTTGCCCATAATGCCCCTCCTGCAGCTGCATCTACAATCGGTCTCGACTGCCATCCTAATCCATTATAAAACGTGTTGATTACCATCCAATCTAGCATACCGTGATGTGGGCACTTTCTCAGCATTTCTTTATATCTCTCCCATACTTCAAATAACGACTCACCTTGTTGTTGCTCAAACTGAGAGATAGTTGTCCTCATCTTGGCAGTCTTAGCCATTGGGAAGAACTTAGCTAAGAATTTCTGTGCTAAATCCTCCCATGTAGTTATAGATCCTGCTGGCAGAGAATGAAGCCAACTTTTCGCTTTATCCCTTAATGAAAATGGGAACAACCTTAGTCTAATAGCATCCTCCGTCACACCGTTGTATCTGAATGTATCACAAATTTTGATGAAACTCAACAAATGTTCATTCGGATCATCTGTAGCAGCACCCCCAAACTGAACTGTATTCTGCACCATTTGAATAGTGCCAGTTTTTATCTCGAATGTATTTGCTGCTATCGCTAGTCTGACTATGCTAGACTGTAGTCCATTAATATTGGGCATGGAATACTCCTTCAGAGCCCTATGCTCCTCTCTTTGATCTTCTCCTTGTGCCTCGGCTGCCATGTTAGCTGTCGTGTTTTCCAACTGTTCTTGTAAATTTCTACGAACACCCGCTTTCTAACCTCTCCCGTTTATATTATCCTGAATAGGTGTTAAATTGGGGTTGGTTGACCATGTGCGCATAAAAATTTATCCAAATTCCTGAAACAAAAACAAAAAACTTAAATGAGATAAGACTAGAATTGTCTAAGTCATACAATATAGCTTAAAACTAATGATAATAATACTAAATTAAAAGCCTTTCCCTAAATGACGCCTTAAAACTTGTTGCCTCTTTTTTATGACTAACAAAAGAGCTCTAACTCATGCAAGCATACATGCGTCAATAAGTAATACAGAGCAAGTAAAGTATCGATCCCACAGAGAAAGTTGTTTAACTTAAACTATTATTCATTAATTAAATCACTATATTTATATGCTCAAACTATTGATTAAACTTGGTTTGTTCTCGAATTGCAAATAACAACTAAAACAATAATAATGATATAATAAATGATATTGGAACTAATGGGATTCTAACATCATTTAATACTTCATTTAATCGCCACTATCATGCATGACTTACTCACATATCACAGGAAAGTAGCCAAGAGCACTAAAAGAGTATTAGCCATTTTTAATGCACTAAGACCTACTTACACAAAGAGAGATCCACAGATGATAGACTCTATGTAATCATCAATACAACCAACATCACCGCATGTCTACATGAAATTGCAATTATATTGATTTTAAGTTCAAGCCCTTATTCGACTTATACGGTGAAACAAAGATATGTCTATCTCAGTTCACGTAAATACAAAAGCCATATCACACGTACCCTATATACGTATACTATCATGATTATAAATTCCATATTTGCATGTTCATTGTCAATTCCATACAAATACCAAACGAATGGTGATCAAGCATTCATACATGCAAAACAATCATGATAGACATCCCATATGATATGCAAAATAATCCAAAGATTTAAACATGCAATCAAACTACATATTAAAATCCGTTAGAATCCCATAATGGAGTTTAGTTCATGACTGAACCAAAAGCCATTATGGGATCAAATCTAAACATGATCAATAAACGACAATTGAAAGATGAAATATAAAACTATCAAACCCAATTGTTGAATACGAATCAAAATTCAAATCCTCATACGATTCCAGCAAAAACTAATTATAATAATCCCACTCTAGTAGAAAATCCCAAGAAGGAAAAGAAAGATAGAGTTGTAGCCTCTTTCTACTTTGGAATTTTTCCCAGAGTAAAACCCTAATTACAATGTAAAGATACGTGAAAAACTTAGTAAAATGTCAAGTGATACCCCTGACACCAGTCAGGAATTGTTTTAAATCAATTACAACCTTTAAAATTTGGAAATAAAATAAAACAAGTCAGCAGCTTCAGGCCTTGTTCGCGGCCACGCGCTCCTCCAGCGTGATATTCTCGCGGCCGCGAGACTTGTAGTAGGTTTGTATGTTTGGCTTGGTCTGCCATGGCACACGCCTCCCTAGGCTTGTCCTTCTCGTGGCGGCCAAGAATCTTGCGATGGCTCCACGATCTGGGTCGAGTAATCATGGCAGCGCGCTCTCTGGTTATTATTCGACGCTGCGGCCACGCGGCTTGTAATCTGTAGATCCTGACTTCTGTTGTGCTATTGTTGCTGCTACTTGTGCAGTCATGCTTTATCTCCTTGCTCCATTGCACCTTCATGTCATGTATATCCCATCTTTTGCCTCGTCTCAAGCATCCATTCACCGTGTGCTCAATAACACCACCAAAATAGGCCGATTCCTGCACTTATTCACCAAAAGGAGTTTTAAGTATGCAAAATTAAAATTATCATGAAATGCAGCTAAAACCTACTAAAATGTACTTGAGATGGGCATAGTTCGCATGAATTAGTACTCCATAAGTAGGTATAAATCCTACTTATCAGTACCCAATGCTCCAGCTTGCCCTCTACAATGCCCGGTGAAACCTGAAACGTCAGAGGATCATAGAGTGACGCAGTAACTGATCAACTGTCACCCGATCTAGGGAGGACAGACTGTGTTACCACAATCTCAAGGAAGATGCCACAAATAATGGTGGGGTATGCTCAATCCAGCTAACAGTGGATAAAGACATCTGTAAGGCCGTGTCATAAGACCATCCAGGGGTCAATGCTAAACTCATCTCTAAAAATGCATGTCCATAACATAATGCATGCATAATAAATAACAGATGACAATATGATGTAGGGAATGGAAAATATATACATACATTCTGTTGGGGTTTCGGCACAGAAACGCACAGCGGAAATAAAATTTTTAAAGCAATTTCTGAAACCCTAAAACAGGATCCATGCGAAAAATTCAATTAATTCAAAGGTTAGAAATTATACCGATTAAGAAATTAAAATTGATACGATCGAATCTCCAACGCAATCCACGAATTAAGAAACTGGAATTGATACGATCAAATCTCCAACGCAATCCAAACGAGCTGCGTCTCTACAATATCCACCACGAACGCTCCGCTAATCGCCCTACGATCCGCAGAAGAAGGAACCGCAGACTAGCCACCAAGGATGAGGATTTTTGAAGTCATCGCTTTCTCTAGTCTCTCTCTAAGAATGGCTAGGGTTTTGTATTTTGACGTAAAACCTAAAGTGACTAATATATATCATATATATATAGCGATTAGGAGGAATTAATCAAAACCTAATATTATTAAAATCCGAATTTATATATATCTTAATTAAGTCTTACTTAATTAATATACCTATATATAAATTATCCTATTAATTTAAATTAAGTAATTTAAAATTCTATCAATCATATTGACATATTTAAATCTTTACAATTTAAATTAATTTCCTTTTAATTACGTTCTTTGTGTGTGACCCTATAGGTTATTATTACGTTGACAATAATTTTAAAATCATATTATAAAATTATAAACGAAGAAGCGGCATCTAGTAATGCATCACTTTGCTACCCAAGTAATAATAAGATCGATGATTCGATGCAACCTTTTCGTGACCAATGTTTCAATGTAATTTAATCCTTTTAACCTTAATATCCTAGATTAAACTTGAGTCATGGAATGTGTCATACTCTTTCATAATTTAATCTGAGTTTTTCTTGATCAATGAGTGTACTATATGAAACAAATCACTATTTGAGCATGGCCATGCATTTCATAGTCCTACTCAATCAAGAGGCCTATGGATATCACCCATAATATATAGGATGGTTAAATTCCATCTAGATCACTCATATTTCTCACACGATTCATGATGAACCCAATAATCACCTTTATAGTCCACCCTATTAAAGGTGACATTTGATGATATCAAAGTACATAAATTCTCATGTAGTAATATAGCGATTTCGTGCCTGAGGACCATTACATCATTGTCACTATGAGAATTGCTAATGACACTTCGCATAATGCTCCATATAGAATTCTCATGGTGGATTCCGTCCGAAAGACATCGTTCTCTAACATGTACTTATGCATCGACTTAATATCTCATATATTTATGACCAATGAGATTTGGTCATCAACGATCCATCCATTTACTAGTCTCAATATCATCATTGTTGTCCCATCAACAATGATACTCGACTAGGGACATTTAAGAACAATGATACTAATTGTAATTATATAATCTCATGTTCAAGTCACATACTTGAAACTATATAATTTGTATCACTATTCTAAGAAATTTTATTATGTTAACAATTATATTATGCAGTAAATAAAACCATAATAAAATCATATATTTATTCAATCAAATATAATATCAAAACGTTAAGCAATTATATCAAATAATTGGCCTCTAGGGCATAAACTCTAACACATTCCTAAGTACATCATCATCTAAATACATCATCTCTGTGTACAACTGAAAAATACAGGGAAATGGGGCACAGCCGCCCAACAACTGACAGAGGCCTATCAAAAGATATAACGAGAATGGGGCACATCCACCCAATATCTAACAGAGGCCTATCAAAAGATATAGCGACAAATGCATCAAAAGAAGTCAATAGTGTTGATGTCCACATCATCCAACCTATCAATTTGATGTAACTCCTCCTGAGTCACTAAATCTCTGCCAGTAGGGATATCAGGCCGATACAACAGAGGATCTACACTGGCAAAACTATCTGAATATGTGCCACCTGAAGGGCCATTCCCAGAGCTAGAAGGATCAAAAGTATCCGCCTTAGAAGGATCTCTACCCAAATGTCGAATAAAAAAATATGCCCGGTCCAACTGATGGGTCAAACTATTAATTTGCGTCAAATGAGTCAGCTCTTGGATGCAGGAAATCCAATCTGTCATCATGACGAAGCCAGGAACCATATCCCCCATAAATTGTGTGGCGCAGGTCTGGGCTCTAATGGTGCGACGGAACCACCAGCGGTAAAAAAGCCTCCTGAGTGAAAGTCCCTCTGGCAAAGTAAAGCCATCAACACCCATCAATGGGACCTCAATGATCGGCTACAATAAAGGCTAATGACCCGTGGCAGGAGGATAGATTGGAATACGAATCTCTCTTATAGTGCTCCTAATAGCACGCTCTCCTAAATGGAGCTCCCAACCTCCGTCTGTAAAGAGAGGAATCACGATGGTGGATAATGCATACTCGACACCAGTCGAGAAACCACCTTCAAAACCAACTGTCAAGTGGTACTCAGAGTAAGGAACCCATATAATGACATCAGCTGTCAATAACTCTAACTGTAATCGTGAATGGATGAAACCCTTAACTACAGGAACCTCTATTAAAGTGGAGTGATTCCATCGCCGTCCTCGTGGATAGGTGTCTAAACCTAACAGGCTAATGGGACGAAGATATGGGAGCCTCTCGTAGGCCCAAAACTACCAATATAAGATCAAATATATGTTGTCAGTCAAACTCTCAACCCGAACAAGGGAAATCAAAAGAGAAAATACTCACCAGCAAGAATGGGTAAAACCCTAACCAAACCTCTGTCACGCCCTCTAAGCGTAGATGCATCCCATGAGGAAGTAGGCAAAGGTGTAGGAGCCCCAATCAAACTCTCCATTACGATCCACATCCCGTGTGGCGCTAACTAAAGTGAATGACACCGTCGAAGTGTTATCAGCCAAGAAACAACCCCTGAGGATGATCAGGAATAATCACTAAAGGACGCGATGTCTAACCCCCCGATCATTGGGTAATGGCTCAGTCAAAGCCCCACTCACGACATCTATACTCAAAAGACCAGTACGGACTGTCCTGCCCTTGAGCGCCGTAGCCGGGACTCCCAACAAGGATCTGACGATAGTCTGGGAAATGTTAGCCACAAAAGGCATTGGCGCCCAAAAAACTCCATCCCAGTGATGAACCACCAATCCATCAGAGTAATCATCACCTCAATTCAAGAATAGAGAGATCGAGTGCGTGAAACCAAGATTTAGACAACGCCCTGAGATAACCCCAGGGACAACGATGGGGGAGGATGGAGAAGAAAGCCTCGAAGCCCAGGCACGCACAATCTCTCGGTACTCTGGATGAAGAGTCTAGTACAGAGAATGTATGTTGAACCAGTTCCCTTTGGGTTGCATAAAGCCGGGAACCTGCATCACAATGCAAATCAAAATCAGAACCCTTGCCCCCACAAATGGGAAAATGAAGATCAACACGACTTTTACCTCATTCGCATGAAGATAAATCAAGGGGTGATGACTCAAATCATCCAAAAGCTCTGGAATCGTCACATTTATAGCTGGAAGCTCTCTGCGGGGAATGGAAGAAGAAAGAGCAGGATCCGCAATAGTTACATCCTCCTTCTCGTCCTCAACATCTGGTCTCTCAACCCAGACAGGACGAATCACTGACACCATCAACCGACGAGGTTGTCGGACTAGGCTAGGCTGAGGCACATCTGAAGCTCTCCTCCTCACACCTGAAGAGGTTCTATGGGAGCTACTCGGCTGGTTTGAATCCATATATCTAGACAAAAGTCTCCAAATCACCTCAGAAAGGGTGTGGTAAATTCTAACCTGGAGGTCATTAAATGCAATTCATAGCTATATGCATGCCTGCATTACTTTAACATATGTCTATAGTATAGTTAAAAATGTATGACCATTCAATGCCTAGACTCTTGAATTTTTTTTGTCATAGTCTCCTTTATAAAAAGGACTATCCACATGTGCGTAGGCATGATTACGTGGTCATTCAGTAGCACACTAACCCAAAGTCATAAACATCCTATATGCATGAAAAACATCTCGTTAGAAATCCAAATCCATTCCCATAAGAGATTTCAGACATCCTCAGCCGTTGAGAACTATTTCAACGAGGATCAGGTAGCCGTGATAATACCAGCCGTTGGCGATAACTCCAGCGAAGCATCGGAGGTAGTCCGGTGATACAAGTCGTTGAAAGCTATTTCAATGAGGGTTAGGCAGCCCTGATAGTACAAACCGTTGGTAGTAATTGTAAGACCCCAACTTTCATAAATAAAGATTAATTTTTCTAGAAATATATTTTTGAATATTATGGTGTGGATTTGATATAATATTATAGTTATGGGTAATATTTATAAATTTTGCAAAGTATGCAAGTTGTTATAAAATATTCAATTGGTCGGGGAATATTCGTTTTAACAGGAAATATTCGTATGACGACACAATCATTGGTGGAACCCATAACAGAATTATTGTCGGAGTTAGAAAACGACAAAAATATCTTTTTATAAAAATAACGACGAAAGTTTTACCGTTAACTGTTTAAATACCCAATGTTAAAAGTACAGTAATACGCATGGTTACACAGTAGCACACGGTATTGATTATTGATGCTTACGTGAGAAGTCACTCAGTTATATTCAATTATTGCTACAGTAATTGCTGCATAGTATTTCACGTTATTTGATTCAATTATTGTTAATATTTTATATTATTAAATCAATAATTGATATGACAAGTTATTCATATTATTATCTGCATAATTAATAATGTCTAGAAAGTTCTATCGAGGAAAGGGATTTGGTCACCTAATTACGCGCCAATAGGGAGAAATCTTTATCGGAAAGCCCCCTCTTTCTTGGGAACGATCTGGTTGTTAATATTGCGAGCTATAATAATGATGAATAAATATTGTTAAAAATACTGGGGGGATTTTTATGAAGTATTTGATGTAAATTTTGCTTATTTTATGAACCCCCCGGATTTACCCATTTTTCAAAATAATATGTAGAAGGTTATTCATTATATATATATATATATATATATATATATATATATATATATATATATATATATATATATATATATATATATCAAGAGATCATTCTCCTTAAATAGCATTCCTTTAAATAGCATTCTTGTATTAAAACTACGTCGTTTTGGAGGGACGCTATGGCATTTTTATAAATACAGCAAAGGGCATTGTATTTACAAAATGCCACCGCTGCCCTCCAAAAAACAACATATAGTTTTAATACAAGAATGCTATTTAAGGCGTAATGTTATTTAAGGAGAATGCTATCGATCTCATCATATATATATATATATATATATATATATATATATATATATAAATAATAGGTGGGGGCCATATGTGTTTGAAAATGAAATGAAATGGGGGGGACTTCTTTGGGAGATATATATATATATATATATATATATATATATATATATATGTAATATGTATAGAATGCCGTATAAGGCATGTAAAAGAAATATATATGTATATATATATAATATATTATAATAAGTTTTGTTTTTTTTTATAAAAAATAGAATATATTATATTATATATAAATTTATTTATTTTACTTGAATATTATATTCTTATTTTTAAAAACGGACGTCTGTGAATTTCAATAAATTTGGCCTGTGAAAGTTTTCAAATGTTTGTCCGTGAATTTCCTTAAACAGTGCCCCTTCCATTCTCCTATAAATAGGATGCTTAGTTTAGAATTAAAAATCATACCAAAATCAGAGAATTCTTCTTCTATAATCTTGAGCGTATTTCTTTAGAGTTTAAGGAAACTGTGAGTGTAGAAAGCAATTCAATTTTCTTCAGGAATATCCCGGCAATACCAGTTGGAATACTCTTCTTTTAAGGTAAGGGATATTATTTTTGTTCAATATTCGTATGAAATGATATTTTCTTCCATAGTATTTAGTATGTAAGTAATATTATTTCGTTTCATATTCCGAATTCTATACTCATTTTGTTAAGTTTTGGCTTCTATACTCCATGAAATTAGTAAAATATCCTTGAAATTTGCGCTTCATCTAATATTTTTTCATGAAAATATTATTCTGAGCATTCTTGATAAGTTTTAACTTTTTCATGTCGGAGTACTATTCACGGGATACTATTCACGGGGTATTATTCACTCAGGTACTATTCACCCACGGTATTATTCATGACAAAAATTGATGTTTTTACGGTCCAAATCATTTTTGATACAATATTATTCTTGAATTTCACTCCACAAAGCAGTATCATGTTAACAATTTGGATGTTTTTGAATTCTGGATAAATTAAATTATAAATCTTTAAAAATTTATCATTTTCTTTCATTTAATTGAATTTGTATATCATTGTCATCATCCTCATGCTTATATTGTGATGAAAGTCATCTTTGGTAGTAGTGCATAGATGGATTTGGTATGATTATGACCCGGTTGATTATTCGGTATAATCATGGTCGTAATATGTTACAAATGATGTGGTAAAAGTCCTCATTGGCCCGTAGTGCATTGATGGACAGTTGTTGGCATGATCATGACCATTGTTGATTACACGAATATCCTTGGCCCGTAATGCATGGATAATTCATGGTCGTGATACTAATGAATATTCTTGGCCCGTAGAGCAGGGATGATTCGATGATGTGGATTATATATTAAGTCGAGTCTCAAATGATAAAAATGATGATAAACTTTTTAAATCATAGAAGATAGTAGATTTCATGCTCTACTTGACTCTTTTAGTGGATTGCTTGTTCCACTGCAGTTAAACTTGATGTTTATTATATTTTATCAGTTTAACACTGTTAAAGGCTAATGATAATTTATTCTGCATTATCTTAGTCATAATATTTTTTACTGGGCTAGTTGAGCTCACCCTTTTACTTTCATTGATCTCTTTAGGAAATGTGAACGTAATCGGGACTAGTCGGGAAACAGAATGATGGTACGAGTTTGTGGTTGTAGTAGTCCTCACTATTTTATAAAATAGTGTGATTATAATTGTAATGAGGACTCCATTTGAGTTTGAATACTGTCTACTAGACAATATTCGTGTAAAAACTCTCATCTACGCTTTTTGTCTTATTGTATAAGGAAGTTTGTATTTAAATTCTGTACCATGTATTTGGCGACTCAGAATGGGTGATGTATACCTATTTTGGGGGCGTCACAGTAACTCCAGCGAAGCATCAGAAATACCTAATGATGCAAATCGTGGGAAACAATCCTCATCGGGGAGGACCGATGATGGAATGTGTTATACAGATCCTCAGCCACCAAAGCATAATTCCCCAAGAGTCACTCGCACATGAGAATAACATCTTTGGTGGAAAGCCTGTACAAAAGATTAAGGACTTTGGTGATAACCCCAATGTCAACATCATGTGGTCCCAATCGTGGAGAAACCTCCATTCTAAAGATTTTGAAGACATCTTTGCAACTTGTCGGCAAATCAGGCTCAAATAGCACTGATGGACGGTTCAAACCGCTGGCGATAACCCCAGCGTGGCATCATGAGATTCGTGTGAGCTTTAGAAACTACCGGTCGAGTAGATATCCAAGCAGTTCAACAGGGTCATCATTGACAACTCCATCCCCCAACAGAAGCGACGGGAGCAGACAATTATAACATCTCGTTGGAAACCATTCCAACAAACCACACTCAGCATTACATTGCATCATATTGCATTGCATTTGCATCATGATCATCTTGTCACATTTTAAGTATCTAGTGATCATTATCATATCCATGTCATTACATCGCATCGAATATGATAAAGTGGGGCATCTGAAGACACTCAAAATTTTGCGTTTCTGTTACTAACCCTGCAAGAAGGCAGAATCATCTTCTAGAGATAACCCTAGAAGTCAAATCAGTTCAAACCCTTAAGACAACCCTAGGAGGTCAAATTTCAATCCCGGAGACAACCCCGGGATACTTAGTTGCAATCCCGGAGATAACCCCGGGAGATTCAATTCCAACCTCGGAGATAACCCTGAGGGATCCAGTTCAAGTTCCGAAGATAACCCCGAAAAAGTCAGTTCCAACCCCGGAGACAACCCCAGGATACTCAGTTTCAACTGTGACGCCCCCAAAATAGGTCCACACAACCCATTCTGAGTCAACAAATACATGGTACAAAATCCAAATACAAACTTCATTTATACAACTGTCGTGCAAAATACGACAACACATAAGTTGTGAGTTTCAATACCAATGATAGTACTCACTCCAAACCAATAATACTTTACATAAAAGTACAGTCGATAACTATTTTAGGAATTAAAATCTTTGAAAAATTCTCAAGGAAGCCTTCATACATGGGAGACCATGCATCTAAGTTATAATAAATATCATAGGACTTGAGAATTAACCTTGGTTGCCCCAATAGACCCCAAAGAAGAACGAGAAGATTACTATCCTGTTCATTCCAATGGTGTGTATCTTCTTGCCATATAATTATCTCCATTGTCTCAAACTGAGGATTATATTCCAACCATACTCCAAGATTATATAGATAATGCTCATAGATATAGTCAGCAAGTGGATGTGCACAACCATATCGTATGATAACACGAATTTATATGTGGTTAGACATCGTGTAAGATAGTGGAAACACACCCTTTAAGCTCTCAGTACAATTATATCCTCCTCATTCTAATGAGGTGCACTTTTGACGCTTTTAAAGTTAGGTTCTCATCACCCTATTGTTGTTCACCAAAATCAATTAGTAAATGACGTATAAAATACGACACACATATTTTAAGTTCTTAATACAATTATATAGTGTCATGCTGTTTTATAATATATTGAGAAACTTCAATAGTCACAAACCATCACTCTATTCTCCTATTATCCCCGCTCGTCCCAGCTACACTCTTATTACCTGAAAGGAATCGTGAAGCAAAAGGGTGAGCAAAAATAGCCCAGTAAAGAATATTATGACTAAGATAATGTAGAATAAATTATCCTTAGTCCTCAACAGGGAAAAATCTGATAGAATACAATAGACAACAAGTTTTAGATCAATAAATATAGCGAAGACTACAATCCATTAGAAGAGTCAAGTATAACATAATGTCTACTATCTCTTCCAAATTAAAAGTCCATTATTAATATTTTATCCATGTACTACTCATCAATAGTTCTTTGTTGTACCCAAGACAAAGAGAACTTTCATCACCTGTCTTCACCTGAACAACCAAAGATTATAATTAAATTCATAATTCATGTTTATAATAATGTAAATCAACAGTTTTTCCTTGCCACAAAGTCTTAATAGAACTTTCACTCAATATCCTTTCCCCAAAGGCTAAAGACATTCAAATGTAATAATAATGATCAAACCAATCAATTGTCTATCTTTGCACTACGGGCCAAAGATATTCAACTATAAAACCAATGGTCATGATCATGCCAAACAATAGTTTATCTTTGTAGTAGAGGCTAAAGATATTTATTTGTATCATCAGTGGTCATGATCATGTCATACACCTGTCCATCTTTGCACTACGGGCCAAAGCTATCAATCAACAGTTCATCTTTGCACTACGAGCCAAAGAGAACATTCATCACAAGTCTTTATCTATACCATTAAAGGTCATGATTATACCAATATGCAGTTCCTGGTCATAATCATACCAATCAATAGTTCATCTTTGCACTACGGGCCAAAGATAACTTTCAGCACAATATAAGCATGCGGATGATGACAATGATAATAAGAATCAATAAAGTAAGATCAAGGATAAATATTAAATATTTATAATTCAATTTATCCAGAGTTCAAGAATATCCAAATTGTCAACATGAAAACTAATTGTGGAGTAAAATTCAAGAATGATATTCATGTATCAAAACTAATTTGGACAGAAAAGAAATCAATTTTGTCGTGAATAGTACTCTGGCATGAATAGTACCCGGATGAATAGTACTCCAATATAAATAGTACCCCGGATGAATAGTACTCCGACATAAAATGTATACTGAATAAATAGTATTTTGAATGAATAGTAGCCCGAATGAATAGTACTTTGGTATGAATAGTACCCATAAATGGAGAATACGAAAGAAAACGATATCCCTTGATGAGTACAAAAGAAATGATATCTCATACAATATCCCTGTAAAAAAAAATATTCATTCCATACGAAAAAATTTTAACATTCTGAATTCTAAATATAATATTAATATTTATTGAATTATATAAATATTTAATGGATGTGTTTATCATTGAATAAATATTTGTTTAATTGATTTAATTTTATTTGGAGAATTATTTGCTAAATAAATAGTTGATGAATTAAGGAAATTATTATTATATTGATATTTCAATTTAATGGTTAATTATTTGTATTGTGTTATGTGATTAAAGGATTTATTTAATTAATTGTGATTTGAATTAATTAAATTAAATATGAAAACTTGATTAAATATAATGTGACAAATAACTATATTATAAGGAGTTATTAAAATAAATTAAAGTAGTTTAATTTAGTTTTTAACAAACAAGGCTTAATATATTAATTCTTTAAATTTAAAGGGTTTTGCCAAACAAGCCTTATGGCTTTTGAGATTTCTAGTTTTATGAAATTAAATAAAATGAATAATAATAAAACAAATAAAATAATAAATATAATATATTTATATTATATACGCTTTATGTTATAAATGTTAATATCATTAGTATGCGTATTAAGGTGCAGCTTTTTTTTTACGTATTATGTGTCTATATTGGCTAAGCTTCAAGAGAGAGAGAGAGATTGAGAGTTCGTAGAGCTTGAGAGAATTGAGAGAAAGCTTGAGAGAAATTGAGAAGGGTTTTCTGCAATTGTAAAGGAATTATCACACTAGTTGAAGGTATTTTTATACAACCCTAATATATATATATATATATATGTCTACATATATATGAACTACTAAAAAATTTTTGCTATGCTCGTGAATTATTTTCTTCCTAATTTTGTTATGTAATTTAGTTATGGTGATTATACATGCTATATAATGATAGAGTTTATGTTTACACAAGAGAATTGGATGCTAAATTCGTTTGACAGTAGGAAGAAAATTTGTCAGTATATGTATTCTTTGTATGGCTTAGGTAAGTACCAATTTAGATGGTCAATTCTTATGTTAAAGTATAAATTGAAGCTTGTATATGTTAGTTCATTGAGATACGAACATAACGTAATTTGAATGAGATGATTTGATCATGTATTGAATTCACAGTGATGATTTTTAGGATGAATGTCAAGAAAATTGAGTTTTTATGAAAAACATGAAAATTGAGAAATTAAAATAGTTCTAGTTGTTGATAAATTGTGCTAATTGGTTGTAAATGTTAGCAAACATGTTTATGATACTGTTATATTTATCTTACGTGTTATTATCACTGTTTGGTGGGTAAAATTCGTGTTAGTTGGCTTAAGAAAAGTGTCAAGCTCGCTCTACAAAATCGAAGTTCTCAGACGCCGCACGACCACGCAGCCTCTTTAAAGGGGTAGCGCTATGCCATGCTGAAGGCATAGCATCCCAATATAAATCGGCGCGACGCCAGCCAAAGGCCATTTCTGACAATCAAGTCTCGCTAATTTCAGAGAGACTTTTGTCGTTCTTTGTAGCTTAACTAAAGGTTATGGTAATTTGTCCAACATGTAACAACAAGGCTAAAACAGAGTTGTGTTATATGTATTATGAATTCAAAGTTGTAAAAGTGATTAGTAGGTTACGGACGCATTGTATGATAACTTAGTTTATATAGTGAATGTTAGATACGTGTTGTGATGTTAACACTTGGAAATTCTGAAATATATATAGTAGCATAAGACTTGTGCTAAGATGATAAGCTTAGCTAGAAATGTATATGTTATTGTATGTTAGCATATCTAATAGACAATGTGATTCTAAACCAATGTGTAGGTGAACGTGAGTTTAATATTGTAGCTTACGCTCGAGGCAAGTTTCTAAACTTTCTTTTTACATTGAGCAAGTTTTCTAACTCTACACTTTCGTTGAGTTAGTTCTATTATTATATTGTGTAACTTCATTCTTTTGATTGAGCAAGCTTTGTATCTTAACTGTTATTGAATAAGTCAATTGTTTCTAAAATTCATTCGAGCAAACTCTAACTCTAATGTTATTGGAAATTCTAATTTGATTGATTCATTCTAACTTGTTTACAGTTAAGCAAGTTTCTTAAGTTCTATTATTGTATAATGAACGTAGTTTTTGAACTCTCGTCTCTATTATTGAACTGTTTTAATTCTTTGCATGAGTTAATACCTTGTTGGGCAAGTTTTTAGTTTCCAACTTGCTATCAGATAAATGTACGTTCAGGAATTTCATTTCTAATGATTATAAGACTCGAACCTTAGCTTATTTTACTGTTCAAGCAAAGGTTAATCATTTTATTCATTTTATTGAATGCTTATGCTCTATAGTTATTTCAAGCATGAGTTTGATATGTATAATCAGTTCATTTATGATTCTCAAATGTTCTGAGTTATGTTGTTATTAAACAACTATTGTATTATCAAGCATTGTTGATTCAACTAGTTCCCTAGTTGATGATCATTAAACTTCAATTACCCTTGAAAGCTTATCCAAACCAAACTTTCTTTGGTGCGGACTTGTACTCTAAATACTGAGATGAACAACCCTATGTTTAGGGTTTACGCTAGCGTTGAAATGGTTGTGCACAATACATTGTACGGATGATTGATCCCCTAAGTACGTGGAGTCCTTATAGTCATATATTTCATAAAAGTTAAAGTTGAAAGATTACTTATAACTCGTGGACATGGTTCGTGGTCATTAGACCCTCAAGAGTATATTTAAGAATGTTAATAGAACATATCATTCAGTTCTATTGAGCCTATGATTTGGCAAATGTTGTAATGTTATGTTAATAGAACATATCATTCATTTCTATTGAGCCTATTATTTGGCAAATGTTGTAAATATATTTATTCTTATTTCAAGTGAGCTTTGTTTGCTCACTCTTGCATATTTATACACTTATTGCAGCCTATGGTTGAGAAGGTAGATAAACCTACAACTAAAGCAAAGGAAAGGGAAAATGTACAAGTGATGAAGACTTGTAATTTTATTTTATCGTTATGATGATAGACTTTTAATAATGATGTGATGTAATAATTTAATTTCCGCATTTAAATGATTGTAATTAAAGGTTAGATAACCTGGAGATAATGTTTTTATTAAAGTAATCCCGGTATGGGCAGGTTTTATTATTCAATTTATTATGATTGGGTAGTTAGATATGAATGTTTTGATTACGTGAACACCAAATCTTGAGGTATTGAAGTACCGGATTTTGGGGTGTCACAAGTTGGTATCAAAGCTTTAGGTTATGAACCTTAGGTGGGGAAAAAGCCTTAGGAAGTAACCTTTGAAAAGATAGTGGTGATTAACTCTTATTGAGTTTTAAGGAAGAAATAATAAAACACTTATGTGATTATGTGTTTATAACTTATGTGCTCGAGAGTGTCGAGTAGTAATGATTAATAATTAAAACTTAAAATTTTGTTGTCGGATGACTAATGTCGAGAATCCAACAAGGCTAGGGAGGATAGACCTCGGATGCCTATAGAGGAGGAGCCTCACGACATTCAGGTTATTTGGGAACAACTATTGCCACGGAGTCACCCCGGTTGGTCACAGTGGTAGAAGATGAGGATGATGATGTGGAGACGGATGAGGAGGATCCCGCTGAGTTGCCACAGAGGATGAGGATGACGAGAGGACGAGGAGGAGGAGACTCCACTAACCTCGATAGTTGCTCGAATGTACGATGAAGTCTACGACCGTAACGTGGAACTTCATGATACAGTCGAGGAATTGCAAGAGATAGTAGTGAACAATGAATCGCAATGACACGGAAAAGACGATGAGATCCAGATCGTGAGGAACGACTGACTAATGTCGAGGAGAAGCTAGAACAGACTAAAGGAGAGAAAGAACAACTGATCGAGGAGGTCGCAGAACTGAAGAATAAGCTAAAGGAAGAAGCTACTAAGAGGGCAAGAGTCGAAGACGCATATGAGGAAGTGTTTCAACGAACCGGGATAGCAGTGAAAGACGACATATGCAAAAGAAATGAAGATGGAAGAGATGAATAGAGTATTCAACACCGTGGTTAATCGAGCTCAAGATCGGGTCATGGGTTATCCGATTCAGTTCGAGACGCTGCCATCATATGTATTAGATCGTAGAACAATGTTTCGGATTATGGAGGAAGAACGTAGTAAGGCTAAGCAGTATCTTAGTAGAACTTTGTACTTGTTATGCGATTAATAAAATGTTAAATAAATTGTAAATCCCAAGTGTTATATAAACCTATGGGATATGATGATGATGTTGTCCTCAAACTTTTAGTTTCAGAAAGTAATGTAAATAGCAAAGATGCTATTGTTTTATATTTTCAAAGAGGTTATGAATAAATAAAAGTTGTTATTTTATTCAAAGTGTTATGTGATTATGTGGCTATTTCTTTTGTGGAGGCAAGTTAAGTAGAGATTACTTAAAAGAGTTGAATAATAACCTAATGAGTGTATTTTTAACAGAAAATGCCTCCCAGACGTCAACCACCATGACAGAGAACCACCGAAGGAACCAACAATAACGACAATATTGATGATAACCTCGTTCAACAATTAGTGACGTTACTGACAGGAGCGTTGCAGAATAAACCACAGAACCAAGGAACAACGTTTAAGGAGTTCAAGGCAGTTGGACCACCTAAATTTCGTGGGTCCGTGAGTCCAGTCGAGGCACAGACTTGGATTATAGAGATAGAAAAGGTTTTCGATGTTTCTAGGGTAGGGGATGACCAGAAGACTACTTTTCCAACATTTTTGTTGAAAGCAAAGGCTAGTTATTGGTGGCAGGCCAATAAAACTTGAGAAGGACCAGGGATGATGACCTGGGATAGGTTTAAGGAGATATTCTTCGAGACCTATTTTCCCGAGAGTTCGAAGGGTCAGCTGGAAGTGCAATTTCTGGAACTGAAACAGGGAACGATGATTGGTATCAGAGTAGTATGCCGCTAAATTCAACGAGTTAAGCGAGGTTTGGGCCTTATCAAGTCAAGACGGACGAAACGCAAGGCGAAGAGGTTTGAATAGGACCAAGCCCCGGTTGTACAAAGAGGGTTTCTATTCCAATTAAAGACTTTCAGCAGAAGTGATGGAGAAAGCAATACTACCAAGGTGGGGGAGAGGCAAAGACAAAAAGTTCAATCATCGAAATGAAGAAGAAGAAGAATGAGGTGGAGATTAAGAATGGAGGTGGTAGTGGTGGAAACAACAACAACAACTTGAAGAGGAAGTGGAATAGAAATGTGGGTGCTGGAAACCAGCAGGGTAGTCAACAAAATAAGAAGTTTGAAGCATGTGCTACATGCGAGAAGTTTCACAAGGCTGCGTAATTGGTGGGGAAACGAGTATGCTTCAATTGTGGCCAAGAGGGTCACATCGCACCAAATTGCACTCAACCTAAGAAGAACGTGTGCTTCACGTGCGGATCCAAGGATCACTTTGCTCGTGAATGCCCTAAGAAGAAGGCTAGAGAGACAACCAGAAATAATGGAGGTAACAGTGGAGGTACAACATCAAACAAACCCACAACTAGAACTTTCAACACGATCAGCAAGAGATGTTGTGCAATCAAAAGATGTGGTGTCGTATTATCCCAATCAATGATATAAATGCTTATGTATTATTTGATTCGGGTGCTACTTGCTCGCTTTATCTCTCGATGAATTTGCTAAGAGGTTAGAATTGCCTAGAGAAGAACCTGAAATTTCCTTTTGAACATAGAAATTGCGAATAAGAGGTAATCCTGTTAGATTCAGATACAAGAACTGTAGGGTGAACATTAAGGAGAATATCTTGATGGTAGATTTGATTCCGATTAGACTTGGAGAGTTTGATGTTATTTTGGGAATGGATTGGTTGTTCAAATATGGAGCGGTAATTGATTGCCAAACGAAGTGTGTAAACCTTATAACCCCGTCAACGGTAGTATTCTATAGTAACAAGTCGCCTAGACAAATGAAATGTCTGACGATTATGCAGGCTAAGAAATTGTTGAGTCAAGGTCTGTGTGGGCTATTTAGCTTACATAGTCGATACTCAGAAGAAGAATGTGAAACTGGAAGAGATACCAGTGGTGAGGGAATTTGAGGATGTGTTTCCAGAGGATTTGCCAGGACTTCCGCCTGACAGAGAGATTGAGTTCGTGATCGACTTAGTGCCGGGGACAACACCGATATCGAAGGCCCCGTACAGAATGGCTCCAATAGAAATGAAGGAACTGATGGTACAATTGCAAGAGTTGCTAGACAAGAAATATATTCAACCAAGCGTATCACCGTGGGGAGCGCCAGTGTTATTCGTGAAGAAGAAGGATGGGTCAATGCGTCTTTGCATTGATTATAGAGAATTAAACAAAGTCACTATTAAAAACAAATATCCATTGCCAAGAATAGATGACTTGTTTGATCAGTTGAAGGTGCTAAATACTTCTTCGAAAATAGATTTGAGAAGTGGGTATCACCAATTGAAAGTGAGGAAGGAGGATATACCTAGAATCGACATTCGTAACTCCTATGGACATTACGAAGTTTACGGTGATGTCTTTTGTTTAACCAATGCACCCGCCGCATTCATGGATTTGATGAATAGGGTGTTTAAACCATTCTTAGACAAGTTTGTAGTGGTATTCATCGACGACATTCTGGTGTATTCCAAAACTCAAGAAGAACACGTGGAACACTTACGTTTGATATTGGAAACACTAAGAAAGGAAAAATTGTACGCGAAATTCTCTAAGTGCAAATTTTGGCTAGATCGTGTATTGCATTTCTTGGGCACGTGATTGACAAAAGATGGGATTTCAAAGGATCCATCAAAAGTGGAAGTCAGTAATCAATTGGGAACAACCAAGAACACCGCTCAAAGTGAGGAGTTTCTTGGGACCGGCCGGTTATTATAGATTTATTTATTCAAGATTTTTCTAAGATAGCCACTCCATTAACAAATTTGACAAGAAAAACTATGAAATTTGTTTGACGGAAAAATGTGAAGAAAGTTTCCGTGATTTGAAGAAGAAATTAAGCATGGCACCTGTGTTGTCATTACCGAGATAGTACAGAAATTTTGTGGTGTATAGTGATGCCTCACATAAAGGGTTGGGTTGTGTTCTTATGCAGAATCGGCAAAGTAATTGCATGTATGCATCAAGACAATCAAGGATTATGAGAAAGGTTATCCACTCATGATGATTTGGAATTGGGCGCAGTAGTATTTGCTCTCAAGATATGGAGACACTATCTCTATGGAGAGAAATGTGAAATCTACACAGACCATAAAAGTCTGAAGTATATTTTCACACAGAAGGACCTGAATATGCGTCAAAGAAGATGGATGGAATTGATAAAGGATTACGATTGTGAGATCTTTTATCACTCGAGAAAAGCGAATGTGGTTACGAATGCTTTGAGCAGGAAAGGTCGGGAGAAGTTGATGCTGATAACCACTCAGGAGGAGCTTATTTCAGCAATGACAAAGCTAGAGTTGGAAATCAAATTTCCAAAGGAATCTGATGAACGACTATTCCAGATAAATGCTAGTCCAACTTTGGCGGACAAAGTGAAGAATGCTTAACTACAAGATAAAGAATGTGAAACAATCAAAGAGAAAGTGGTTGACGGTAGTGATGTAAAATACAAGATAGATACCGAAGGACTACTACGGTTCGAGGGAAGAATTTGGGTTCCAGCAGTGCCATAGCTTAAAGACGAAATCTTGACCGAAGAACACAACACAAGATATTCGATTCATCCAGGAAGTACAAAGATGTATCAAGATTTGCGGCGATATTTTTGGTGGCCGAATATGAAAAGAGACGTTGCAAAATACGTTGCAAAATGCTTGACATGTCAGAAGGTGAAAGCTGAACATCAACGACCAAGCGGGTTACTTCAACCGTTGAAAATGCCAAAATGGAAGTGGGAGCATATCACAATGGATTTTGTGGTAGGACTTCCAACGACTCAAAAAGGATACGATGCGATATGGGTGATAATGGACAATCTAACAAAATTTGCACACTTTTTGCCAATAAAGATTAGATTTAATCTTGATCAGCTAGCTTAAATCAGACGTTAAAGAGATCGTGTCAAGACATGGAATTCCAAAGGTCAATTGTATCGACATGAGATCCAAGGTTCACATCAAACTTCCTAAGAGACTACAAGAATGTATGGAACACAGCTATGCGAATGATTACAACATACCATCCGCAAACCGATGGGCAAAGAGCGAATCGAACAATCCAAACATTGGAAGATATGCTGAGAGCATGCATCATGGATTTCAAAGGAAGTTGGGATGAAAATTTACCATTGGTAGAATTTTCCTACAACAACAAAGCTTACCACGCTGAAAGCATCGGCATGCCACCTTACGAGGCATTATACTAAGTAAAGTGCGTAACTCCACTGTGTCTTTGGGATGAAGTCGGTGAACGCCAACTATTAGGACCGTAATCGGTACAACAAACTCGTCAAGTTGTCAAACTCATCAGACAAGATTGGTAGCAGCCCAAGATGCATGAAAAAAAAGTATGCCGATCAACATAAAGTGTAATCGCGAATTTGAAGTAGAAAATTTCGCTTTTCCTAAAAGTTTCTCCTCGAAAGGAAAAATTCGTTTTGGCAAGAAAGGAAAGCTCACCAAGATTTATCGGACCGCTTTGAAATACTACGAAGAGTGGGGGAAGTGGCTTATGAGGTAGCTCTACCTCTCGAGTTGGAAAACATTCATAATATTTTTCACATTTCGTTACGACCAGATAAACCCGATTATAAAGACGTGATCGAGTACGCAACCATTGCAATTCGATAAAGATTTGTCTTATGAAGAGACTCCTATCCGTATAGTCGACGACAAGAAAGAACAAGTGCTCGTAAATAAAGTGATACCTTTTGTGAAGGTGATATGGAGAAACCACAATGTCGAAGAGGCAACGTGGGAACTCTCAAACGAAATGATGAAAAATTACCTCGAGTTTATTTGTTTAATCTATGTCTTCGATTCTCGGGGACAAAATCTTTGTAAGTAGGGAAGAATGTGACGATTTGATTGTTTGAATTGTGATTCGAGAGGACATAATCCTTTTAAGGAGGGAATGATGTAACATTCCGTAATTTTAAATGTAATATTAAATATTTATTAATTATATAAATATTTAATGGATGTGTTTATCGTTGAATAAATATTTGTTTAATTGATTTAATTTTATTTGGAGAATTATTTGTTAAATAAATAATTGATGAATTAAGGAAATTATTATTATATTGATATTTCAATTTAATGGTTAATTATTTTATATTGTGTTATGTGATTAAAGGATTTATTTAATTAATTGTGATTTGAATTAATTAAATTAAATATGAAAACTTGATTAAATATAGTGTGACAAATAACTATATTATAAGGAGTTATTAAAATAAATTAAAGTAGTTTAATTTAGTTTTTAACAAACAAGGCTTAATATATTAATTCTTTAAATTTAAAGGGTTTTTGCCAAACAAGCCTTATAGCTTTTGAGATTTCTAGTTTTTGAAATTAAATAAAATAAATAATAATAAAACAAATAAAATAATAAATATAATATATTTATATTATATACGCTTATGTTTATAACCATAATATCATTAGTATGCGTATTAAGGTGTCAGGTTTTCTTTTACGTATTATGTGTCTATATTGGTTAAGCCTAAGAGAGCATAACATTGAGAGTTCAGAGAGCTTGAGAGAATTGAGAAAAATCTTGAGAGAAATTGAGAAGGGTTGTCTACAATTGCAAGGAATTATCACACTAGTTGAAGGTATTTCTTATACAACCCTAATATATATATGTATATACGCTCATATATGTGTGAACTACTAAAAAGTTTTGCTATGCTCTGTGAATTATATTTCTTCAATTTTGTTATGTAATTTAGTTATGGTGATTATACATGCTATAATGATGATAGATTTTATGTTTAAACAAGAGAATTGGATGCTAAATTCGTTTTTTGATGAAGAGGAAAAAAATTTGTCAAGATATGTATTCTTTGTATAGCTTAGGTAAGTACCAATTTAGATGGTCAATTCTTATGTTAAACTCAGAAATTGACGTCAGTATATGTTAGTTCATCGAGATACAAACATAACGTAATTTGAATGAGATGATTTGATCATGTATTGAATTCACAATGATGGTTTTTAGGATGAATGTCAAGAAAATTGAGTTTTTATGAAAACATGAAAATTGAGGAATTAAAATAGTTCTAGTTGTTGATAAATTGTGCTAATTGGTTGTAAATGTTAGCAAACATGTTTCTAATACTATTATATTTATCTTACGTGTTATTATTATCACGTTTGGTGAGTAAAATTTGTGTTAGTTGGCTTAAGAAAAGTGTCAAGCTCTTTCTAAAATCGAAGTTTCAGAAGTCATATCGTATGCGTCAAGCAATAACCTTTAAAATTGCATCAAGCTTTTTGCCAACGCGCATCCCGCATCGCAAAGATATAAAAACTCAAGTAGGTGCGTTGCCAAAGGCCCATTTCTAGAATCAAGTCTCGCTAATTCTCACAGACTTTGGTCGTTTTTCAGCTTAACTAAAGGTTATGGTAATGTGTCCAACATGTAACAACAAGGCTAAAATAGAATTATGTTATATGTATTATGAATTCAAAGTTATAAAAGTGATTAGTGGGTTACGGACGCATTGTATGATAACTTAGTTTATATAGTGAATGTTAGATACGTGTTGTGATGTTAACACTTGGAAATTCTGAAATATATATAGTAGCATAATACTTGTGCTAAGATGATAAGCTTAGCTAGAAATGTATATGTTATGGTATATTAACATATCTAATAGAAAATGTGATTCTAGACCAATGTGTAGGTGAACGTGAGTTTAATATTGTAGCTTACGCTCGAGGCAAGTTTCTAAACTTTCTTTTTAAATTGAGCAAGTTTTCTAACTCTACACTTTCGTTGAATTAGTTCTATTATTATATTGTGTAACTTCATTCTTTTGATTGAGCAAGAGCAAGCTTTAATCTTAAATGTTATTGAATAAAAATTATTTCTAAAATTCATTTATTGAAACTTAACTATAAACTCTAACTTGTTTATAGTTAATCAAGTTTCTTAAGTTCTATTATCAGATAATGAACGTGGTTTTGAACTCTCTCTCTATATTTGAACTGCTTTTAATTCTTTGCATGAGTTAATACCTTGTTGGGCAAGTTTTTAGTTTCAACTTGCTATCGCTAAATGTATGTTTAGAATTTCATTTCTAATGATTATAAGACTCAAACCTTAGCTTATTTTACTTGCTTAAGCAAGTTAATCATTTTATTCATTTTATTGAATGCTTATGCTCTATAGTTATTTCAAGCATGAATTTGATATGTATAATCAGTTCATTTATGATTCTCAAATGTTCTGAAGTTATGTTGTTATTAAACAACTATTATGTTATCAAGCATTGTTTATTCAACTAGTTCCCTAGTTGATGATCATTAAACTTCAATTACCTTTGAAAGCTTATCCAAACCAAACTTTCTTTGGTGCGGACTTGTACTCTAAATATCGAGATGAACAACCCTATGTTTAGGGGTTTACGCTTAGCGTTGAAATGGTTGTGCACAATACATTGTACGGTTGGATTGATCCCCCTAAGTGCGTGGAGTCCTTATAGTCATATGATCATTAAAGTTAAAGTTGAAAGATTACTTATAATCGTGGACATGGTTCGTGGTCATTAGACCCTCAAGTAGTATATTTAAGAATGTTAATAGAACATATCATTCATTTCTATTGAGCCTATGATTTAGCAAATGTTGTAATGTTAATAGAAACATATCATTCATTTCTATCGAGCCTATTATTTGGCAAATGTTGTAAAGATATTTATTCTTATTTCAAGTGAGCTTTGTTTACTCACTCTTGCATATTATACACTTATTGCAAACTATGGTTGAAAAGGTAGATAAACCTACAACTAGCAAATGAAAGGGAAAAATGTACAAGTGATGAAGACTTGTAATTTTGCTTTTATCGTTATGATGATGATAGACTTTTAATAATGATGTGATGTAATAATTTAATTTCCGCATTTGAATGATTGTAATTAAAGGTTAGATAACCGGGAGATAATGTTTTTATTAAAGTAATCATATGTAAGCGTGTTTTATTATTCAATTTATTATGATTGGGTAGTTAGATATGAATGTTTTGATTACGTGAACACCAAATCTTGAGGTAATAAAGTATCGGGATTTGGGGGTGTCACATAATATCCCTTACGAGTACAAAAAATAATATCTCTTACCTTCGTAAGAGATTGCATACTACAATAGTGAAGTAGCAGAATACTCTTCTTCTTTCTCTCTATAGTTTCTCTATCTATAGTTTTAGTGAATTCGTAAGAAATAATGAAGAAATGAGCTTCTATTTATAGGAGAATGGACTAAATAGTAACTAATTCATGAACGGTCCAGATTGATTTACTATTAAAACGCACTACAAAAATGGTGATTTTGCAACAAACAGCTTTCATAAATGTGGTGAAATTTTCGTTTGCCAAATGCCATCAAAGCAACTATTTTCTATTGTTGACATTTTATTCATAAGAATGAGCGTTGCTAATTGTCTAGCAACGAATTTATTTTTTTCATTGCAGAAAGTAATATATTTCGCAATGAATTTTTTTCCGTGTAAAATCATAAATCATTTAGCAACGAAATATTTTGTACCAAATTTATTAAGAAATTGTTACTGAAAAATAATTTTCTTTGCAAAATACGCCTAATTGGAAACGAAAAGAATCTTTTTATTTTCCAACGAAGATAAAATTCGTTGTATTTGATACACATTTGCCAACGAAGTTTGCCGTTACTAAACAATATAGAAATTGTTGCCTTAATTGGTTTTCGTTACTAATTATGTACTTTTTGGTAACGATGTTTGTTGCTAAATGTACAAAATAAATCAATTATATATTAATTTGCAACGAAATTTTGCGTTGCTGTTGTCTTTTTACGGATAATTATGATGAATTAGCAACGATACTATTCGAAGGTGATTGTTTTTAGAGAGCAACAAAAGTTATTGTCAATTAGCAACGACACTATACGTTATCGTTTACTTTTCATGTGCAACGAAATTTGTTATGATTTGCAACGATATAAATATTGCCTTTTCTTTTGTTATGTAACGAATGTCAAAATTATTTTATCAACAAAAAAAATTATGTCTCAATAACCCCATAACAAATTATGATAGAAATACAAAAAAACTAAAATATTATTAATTCAATAAAATCATCTGATACATGATCATTCATCATCTTTACAATCAAACTTCGTACGACTGAAAATTACATAGCCTGTCTTAATTGACACTATCTGTCATCAAGAGGTTAACACTAGTGCCATATATGAAAAAAAAAAATCAAGAAAGAAATGTTTATACTAGGAAACAATACTTAAGCTTACACAAAAATTTCAACCATGGTTCATCCCTTGCATTACTTCCTGCCTGCAAAACAATCCATACCTCCTTAATGTTAGTATATACTTAATATGCCTTTAAAATATTCATGCCATTTTATTAAATAAGGCTAGTATTGGTGGAGCATGATTAAGTGGAATGTCACCTAAGTCGCGTTTAGGACTTTGTCTTTAGCCGTGTTATGGCGCCGTGGCTTTTATCCTTTGTAAATCGTTGACAGACGTGCTTAAGCATTATCAACAATTTATTGTAAACGACAAAAAAATTAAAATAATTTTTTTTATTCTAAAAAATCAATTATTATGTAATGGAGTTAATAACATCTAACCCAATTATCCATGCTCCAACAAAGCAGATTGATTTGAAATGCCATTTTTTTTTTTTGAAAGAAATGGGTTTTCAAGCTCAAATACTCTTCCTTAAATCTTTCATTCTTTCGATTAGTTGATGTCCTAACTAAACCTTTGGGAAGGCAAGCTCACTGATATTTATTGTCTAATTTGGGTGTGTACAATATTGTGTACGTTGAAGCATCCAATTTATAATCAATTGATAATTAGTAGAATTTTAGAGTAGTCTATCAAGAAATATTGAGTATGTAAATATGCTGCTACATAAGACATGCTATATTTGAGTTCGAGTCGGGCTCGAGTCAAACACTTCATTATTCAAGTTCGTCTCGTTTAACTAAACACTCCATTATCTATATCTGAGTTTGATTCGTTTACGGTTCTCGTTGGTGGGAATGTTTGTATTGTCAACTGATAGTTTCAAGAAAGTAACTTTCATTATTTATTTCTAGACCTAGCAAAATCGGCCCAAGCTCGCGGACCGGTGTGACCCGTCCGCCAGAACGCAGGATTTGGGCTTCATTTTTTTCAGCCCATCAAAATCTGGATCGTTTTGGCCAGACCCGCCAATGGCCCGGCCCGGCGATGGGCCAGCCCGTTTGGGCTCGGCCCATAAATGTATCAAAATTTGGTCATAAATCAGTCCAAGCCCGCGGGTCGGGCCGATCCGCCCTTCAAAACGCGAGCTTTGGGCTTCACTTTTTCAGCTCACTAAACTTGAGTCGTTTTGGCCCGTCCGTTTGGGCTAGCCCGGCCCGTTTGTCAAATCTATTTATTTCTCATCTTTTATTTTTATTTCCAACATCCAAACAGATCTTAAGTTCCTTACCAGGTGGGACCATAACACCTTTTTTTTCTTCTTCTAGAATTACAAGTGTTGATTACTTAAATATACGAGGGGAAAGCTTACAGTAGTAAAATTATGAAACTAATATGATTATCTCATAAATTATGGTACCTTATCAGAAGAATCATGTTTTGGTGTATATATATATAATTAGTAAGGAAAGATCTTCTTCTTCTAATTAATTAGTTATAAACAAAACAATAATAACAAGTTGGGAAGGCTATCATTGATCCCACTTAACTTATGATTAAGCATGTAAGGACTTGATATGATTATGTTTCTAAATTACTTCAGTTTCAATATAAAGAGATTGAACTAGCAAATATATATATATATATATATATATATATATATATATATATATATAAAGAGATTGAAATTCAAAAATATTTATTCACATCTTCCAAATTACTTGATAGAAAAATTCTAGCGCGACCGGTTTGGCGACTGGCCCCCTCTCCATATTTTTTTTTACTCCAAAAAAACTAATAATATTTATTTTAACTAAAATTATTAATTTGAATATATGTAAAAAATAGAGTTTCACAGACTATATATTTATAATTTGGATACATGTAAAAAATAGGGTTTACGGGTTAGTATTTTGAGAGTAAAAAGAAAAAGAAAAAAAAAAAACAGACAGTATATATTTATAATTTTGGATACATATAAAAAATAGAATTTAGGATTTTTGAGAGAAAAGAAAAAAAAAAAGGGTAGGGGGGTCGCTAGACCCGTCAGTAAAGATCCATCGCCCTAGAATCTCTCTTACTTGGTAATATACAGATATCTATGTGTGTGTATTACTCTTTTTATTTTAAAATAGATATATTTGGACTTTTTGAAATCAATTTACATAACTATTTAATTAAAATTAATATGATTTTTTTTAAAAGTTATGAAAATAATAAAAACGATAATTAGGATTAGTAATATATAAAGTATTTACCCGTAGTCACAGTTGTTTATATCAAAACACCTAATTTCAAATTGATTTTTAAATTTAAGATTAAAAGTGAATTAAGTTAAAACGTGTCTTTAATTTTATAACAAAGAGGGCACTATTTAGTATTTACGCTATATATGTTTTACTTGTGGCATGGGAAATTTCATACTATCTTTACACCATCTTATTTTATGTATCTTCATATGTCAATAATTAATATAAACATAAATATACACTTTATATATAAAAGTGTTAATATATATTACAATAAATTTTATTGATATAAAAGTGAATTGATATTTTCACAAATAAAAATAATAGTTCCACAAGATTCCTCTTGCGTGAACAATAAATAGACCTCACACTCATGTGAAAGCATTCACAACAGTTTTTTTATCTTTATCCCAACTTTGCAGTGCTTCTGCAAAATAGAGATTCAATTTTTTTACCATGTACCCAACATGTTCCTTATATTAATTCCTTAAATAATAAAAATTAAAAATTAAAAGTTCCAACAGTCAAAACATCAAAATAATAATAATCTTATAATTTATAAAAGAGAGAGTATAATTTATTAATTATATTTCACTGTAAAATAATTTTTATTTTATTTTAAATTTTACGTAATTTATGGAATGAGTATTGAATGCATGGATTATACTTGCAAATGTACATAAGATCAATATTAACATTTAAAAATTAATTTGTGATATTTTAAATTTAAATTTAATATGATTCATTTAAATTTTGAAAATAATAAATTTTATAATTAATAGTACTTTTATAATATTTATAATTATATTGACATAAATTAAATAAATTTATATCAATTTTAAATTTGAATACGCTTGAAATTAATTTTTAAAAAATAAGTTAATATTAAGTTTATAATTTGAAAATGAAGTATTAAAAAAATGTCAAGATAAATGTATGTCAGAATAACCCCAAAATAGGTCCATTCCATCCAACCCATTCTCGAGTCGCCAAATACATGAGTATGTAAACAACTACAACTTTATTATTACAACAAATGAAATCTGCGAGTTTGAATACAAATATTATCTTCTAGATAATATCTATACTCAAATAAATCCTCATCACATTTATTGATACATTATTTTACAAAATGGTGAGGACTACTAAACAATCCTTTCTAAAACCTTCATTCCATACCCGACTGTACTCGCTATATATTCTCACCTCCTCGAGAAAAATGGAACAAAAAGGAAAAGGGTGAGCTCAACTAGCCCAAAAAGAATGTTATGACTAAGATAATATAGAACAAATTATCGTTAGTCTTCAACAGGAAAAAATCGATAATACAATAGACAACAAGTTTCAGATCAATATTCGCAGCTGGAAATAATAATTCATAGAAGAGTTACGTAGAGAATGAAATCTACTATAATCTATGAATTTAATGTACCATCATCAATATTTTATCCCCGTAAACATCAATCAATATTCATCTCAAATCAAATATTCATCTTTGCACTATGTGCCAAAGATATTCATCACCGGTCATGTTCATCTCAACACTGCTCATCTTTTTGCACTAAAGGCCAAAGATATTCATCACTACCATGTTCATTTAAACACTGCTCATCTTCGCTTTACGACTGCCCAAATATATTCTTCAGAAATCATTCATCTTTTACTACGGTGCCAAAGATATTCAATAATATCATCATTTAAACACCGAGGATGATGAAAATATTTTTAAAGAAACGAATCCAAAGAAACAAAATGACAAGGATTAAGGATTCGTACTTTGTTTTATCCATGTCCAACAATACCTCAAAAAATAATCATAGTGGTGTAAAATTCAAGAATGATTCAAAACATGGATACAATCAAAGCTAGTATCCGTATTAGATATTTTAGACGAAAAGAAAAATTTCATTTTTCTATGAATAGTGCCGATTCGTGAATAGTGTCAGATACGTGAATAGTCCGTGATACGTGAATAGTAAATCTCGACACCCAAAGATGAAATTCCACAAAAAACATCTTCACGCTTCACGACTAGTACTGTGTGAATAAGAACTCATGAATAAGAACTCATGAATAGTAACTCATGAATAAAAACTCATGAATAGTAACCTCGACATGAAAAAGTTCCAAATTTGATAAAAAGTATCAACCAATATTTCAAAGATAACGATATCAAGAATTAATATCATTTGAGAAGAAAATAACATCCCTTACCTCAAAGAATCAAGATTTCTAAGGAAAGATCGTAAGTGATGCTTGAATGAAACTTGTAATCAACAAAGAACTCTCAAAGTATCTAAATACTCACAAAATACGCCTCAATAATATAGAGAGAGAGAGAAAACTTTGTTTCGTGTGATTTTCAATTCTAACTTAGCCCTCTATTTATAGGAAAATGTTAGCCTTGCAAGGCTGATTTTGACACTGCTACATGATGGCTTTACTCGCTACTATTGCCACCCACCACATTTGAAATAAAATTCAGCACATTTCTTCACCAACCACAAGTGGGGCCCACTCAATTCTAGAATTTTCCACCAAAATCAATTATAAACCTAATTTCCGAATCCGACACCTCTTAAAATTCACAACAAATCATTCGTGCATTTTTAACGGTTCAAAATTTGTGGACATATACTCAACTTATGTATGTATAACATACCCAAAAATTACCACAATCCAACTGGTTTGATTAAAAATTATAACCCCCGCAATATATCTCAAAACCCCTGATTTAATTTTTAACACCTCCAATCCGATAAAATACTGATAAAACACCTCAACATTAATTCCTTCATTAATAACCACATAAATAAATCCATCATTTATATTCATATAAAATAAATATTTCCTTATCATATGAATCAATAATTAATTATTCACAAATAATATTACGTAATCACAATTACGATAACCAAAGCCGCTCCTCAGAAAGAGGGGGCTTTCCAATAAGGATCTCTCCTCATCGCGCCGCAATTAGGTGACCAAACCTCTCCTTAGATGTAACTTTCTAGACATTGCCAATAATGTTATCTAATAATATTATTCAAATAATATGAATTATTGATCCGATAATGGGAAATATCGTGCGTTGACAATTATCGAACAACAATAATATAAAATATCAACGCAAAGAATTATCGAATCAATAAAATAAAATATTGAATAAAGAATTCATCGTGGAAAATTATTGAGATAGTGCCATCTTACGCATTTAATCAATAATTCAACAATATTGTGCAATACCGCAAAGCTATCGCGCAACCACAATGCCAGATTACTATATTTTAACCATCTCCGGTATTCCAACAGTCTTAATTCAGAATAACTACGCCTTATTTTTAACCAACTTATATTTGTCGCTTTCCTCATCCAATCGCTTTCCGTTATGGGCCTCACACATGGTCATACTGCTCATTTAATTTAATATTCCCGACAAAGACATTTAATATTCCACGACCAAACTAATATTCCCCGACAACAATGAATATTTTATAGCAAACCACTTGCTTATTTTGAAATATTTATGATTTAACCCTTTTTACTATCCACATTAATCAAATCAACCTTACTATTTCAAAATAATAAATAAAGGAAATTCCTTTTATTTAAAAAATTTTGGTCTTACAACCTCCTCCTTATGAAATTTCGTCTCGAAATTGACGACGACTGGTATTTCGAAAAGGTAAAGATACCTCGCTTTCATTTCCGCTTCCAATTCCCAAAGTCATTTCTCTATAGCATGGTTTCTCCACAAAACTTTAACTTATGGTATAACCCTCAGACATAGGTCATGTTCTTTCCTCTACAAAATCTTGACAGTACCTCCTCGTGACGTTAAGTCTTCTACTATCTCGTCCGGCTCTAACTCAATGACGGTTTCGGTCGTCCCATATTTATGTAACATCGACACGTGAAAACGTTATGAACACGCCATACTTGGTGGTAAAACGAGTCTATAGGCCATGCCCCTATTCAATCGAGAATTTCAAATGGATTAATAAATCAAGGTTCGAGCTTTCCTCACCTCACCGATTCTCGCTTTTAAAATAACAACTTCTCGCACCTCCTTCTTCAAATTCATCACTCGGCGTAGTGTAGCTTGAATGCCTTTTAACTTTATCGATTAAAGTCGATTATACTCGTATATCATCACGCATCAGATATCATCACGCGGGTACCTAGAGTTTTCATCTCCATCTCTATTATTTGTATATTATACTTAAATGAGTCTTTGATAATATTGTACTCAGATTGTATATACGATCTTCTACTCAACACGCCGCCTACCACGCTCGCTTTTCGTGATGGTATGGTCGTAACATACGTCAAATGAGTCTCCTCTCGAGTTCTTCAAGCTCTTCCCACATTCCTCGCTTCCATTTGAATTTTGTATCTCTATGAGTCACCTACGTTAATGGAATAGCGATTCGAGAATATCCTTCAACGAATCTCCGATAATAACCAACTAAGCCTTTAAAGCTACGTGATTTCGACATCGACTTAGGTTGTTCTCAATCGCGACTCATATCCCAACCTTGATAACACGCTACAATGACACCTATCAATTTACTATCGCATCTAATACGGTGTCCCCTACAGAGAGTCTCGCTTAGTGAATTCCACAAAGGAAGTCACAAGATAAAGGCTCAGTACCAAATTCTATAGTTGAATTTTTTAACTCAAGTTCAATAGAGCCATTTGATATGAGATTTTAGAAATGAGTTTTGTACCGGGTTCAAAGTCGATACAAAATTTAATATCGCTTTGAAGTAAGCCAAGAAATTCTTCGTAAAATACGCCGAAAAATCAATAACAACAAGAATATTATTCAAATCGACGTGTCTTTATTCAAATCCATAACATGGACTAAGAAAACTCGACATCCGTAATAAACGAATCGACTTCATGGCTTGATATGAAAATGTTTGATTACAATGGTTTGATTGTTTGAATTGAATAACAATGTGCTTAGAATATGAAAACTAACAACCTTACGAAAAGTAATCAATTTTGCCAGTGATGAGTAGTTAACCTCAAATCACATCAAAAGCAAATATCTCTATAGAAATAAGGTTAATGTGTAATGTGATAAAGGCCAACTCTGAATCAAGCAAGATTTTTAAACAATGGATGTAATGAAAGTTTCTCCTAATTGAGTCTCCATAAATAAGTCAAAGTCTAATTTCTCCGTAGTCAAGTTCAAACGCTGAGCGCAAACAAGAGAGATAAAAGAATGGGTAGAACCCTGTATCTAGTAAGGTATAAACTTCGCAAGAATTTATAATTAACTAACCCGCTAACTTCGTCGTGTTCCTCAGATTTTGACCGGCCACGACAAACGCTTCTTCCGTGAATCGCTTGACTTTGACTTTTCTTGACATCCTTTCGAGTCACCATTCCCTACCGGATCGGGTTTCGATATCGTATAACTTTGAGCGCGATATGTCCTTCCTTTCCACAATTATAGCATACCTTAAATCTGCTAGGACAGCTTGACTGATATGTCCTCTTTCCCAAGATTTATAACATATGACCGATGGTCTTTCTCCTCCTTGAACCAACCACATCGGCGCCGACGCCTTCACATGGTCGTTGTTGAATCTCCTCTTTTAAAATCTCCTCCCAACTCGCTTCTTCTATTTTCATGGCCACGATTACCACCAGAGTGGTTACCGCCTTTCGTCCGTATTCTTCTTTCTCCACCGTTATCGTTATTCGATGATCGCTATCTTTGGTATGATCCTCGTTATGGTCCCTCGGTTGAACGTACTCGTTATCTCGCCTAACAACCGAGCCGCTGACAACATCTCGAATAGAGAGAAAATTTATGAGAAATGAGATAATCGACGACGCCGGGTTCAAACCTCTCTCGTAACATCCGCACATACGCTCCTCATTCTCCACCAAATGAGGTGCAAACTCGGATAACTCCGCAAACTTCGCCAGACCGGGACACCGCCATGTTATTCGCCTAATCTAATAAACTCCACTTCCTTCATATGACTTAATACTTTCGTGAAGTACTTGTCATTGAACCGCTTTCAAACGCCTCCCATGACATGCCGAGTGTAGTTGAATGGGTACGCCTACGCATTCCCACCAAGAATCGCCTCGCCACGGAACATAAAAGTAGCGAATTGAACTTTCGCTCTTCGCATCCCAAGACATCGAATATCTTGGTAATTTGCTTGACCCATGTTTCCGCACGATCGGATCCGGCTTTCCTGCACTCGTGGTCCCAACTCTTCGAATCGCTTTCGTCAGGACCACCCGTGAATCGCTATCATCTCCTCCCCGTATTTTGAACACGAAGTCTCCTCGTCTCGATTTTGCATGAACTCGCAAAAACTTCTAAACATCCCCTCGCTCATCATCCGCTTCAAAGGGTGTTATTCACAGAGGTACATTGCCAAATTGTCAGTACGCTCTCTCGTTATTAAGCATGCATCTCCACTACCTCATTTACACCACTATTAATATTCTCAATGACATTCTCAATTATCGCCATAAAACAAGGGTTAATTAAGGAAATCAATCACATAATATCCCTATATACCGACCAACTAATAAATAAGCTTAGGTAGGACACACTAGCAAAGGATTTACTGCCTCCCCTCCTAGTTCTATTCCCCGATCTCCGCCAGAGATCATATCCCTAAGCTCGATACTAACCGTAATAACCCCAAAATAGGTCCATTCCATCCAACCCATTCTCGAGTCGCCAAATACATGGTATGTAAACAACTACAACTTTATTATTACAACAAAGGAAACTGTGAGTTTGAATACAAATATTATCTTCTGCATAATATCTATACTCAAATAAATCCTCATCACATTTATCGATACATTATTTTACAAAAATGGTGAGGACTACTAAACAATCCTTTCTAAAACCTTCATTCCATACCCCAGACTGCAGATTTTATATATTCTCACCTCCCCGAGAAAAAATGGAACAAAAGGAAAAAGGGTGAGCTCAACTAGCCCAAAAGAAGAATGTTATGACTAAGATAATATAGAACAAATTATCGTTAGTCTTCAACAGGAAAAATCATAGTATCACAATGCATAACAAGTTTCATCAATATTCGCTAGAATGAAATAATAATTCATGTAAGAGTTACGTAGAGAATGAAATCTACTATAATCTATGAATTTAATGTACCATCATCAATATTTTATCCTGTAACATCAATCAATATTCATCTCAAATCAAATATTCATCTTTACTACTGTGCCAAAGATATTCATCACCTCACATTGTTCATCTCAACACTGCTCATCTTTTGCACTAAAGGCCAAAGATATTCATCACTACCATGTTCATTTAAACACTGCTCATCTTTGCACTACAGCCAAAGATATTCTTCAGAAATCATTCATCTTTACTACTACGTGCCAAAGATATTCAATAATATCATCATTTAAGACCGAGGATGATGAAAAATATTTTTAAAGAAACGAATCCAAAGGAAACAAAATGACAAGGATTAAGGATTCGTACTTGTTTTATCCATGTCCAACAATACCTCAAAAATAATCATAGTGGTGTAAAATTCAAGAATGATCAAAACATGGATACAATCAAAGCTAGTATCCGCATAGATATTTTAGATTTAAAAGAAAAATTTTCATTTTTCTATGAATAGTGCCGATTCGTGAATAGTGTCAGATATCGTGAATAAGTGCCGTATATACATGAATAAAGAATCTCGACACCCAAAGATAGAAATTCCACAAAAACATCTTCACGCTTCACGACTAGTACTCGTGAATAAGAACTCGTGAATAAGAACTCATGAATAGTAACTCATGAATAAGAAACTCATGAATAGTAACCCCGACATGAAAAAGTTCCAAATTTGATAAAAAGTACCAACCAATATTTCAAAGATAATGATATTGAAGAATTAATATCATTTGAGAAGAAAATAACATCCCTTACCTCAAAGAATCAAGATTTCCTAAGGAAAGATCTAAAGTGATGCTAAATGAAACTTGTAATCGAATAAAAACTCAAAGTATCTAAATACTCACAAAATACGCCAATAATATAGAGAGAGAAAGAGAGAAACTTTGTTTCGGTGTGATTTTCAATTCTAACTTAGCCCTCTATTTATAGAAAATGTTAGTTCACCGGCCAGCATTTCGACCAGCTTGCACCGATGGCTTTACTCGCTACTATTGCAACCCACCACATTTGAAATAAAATTCAGCACATTTCTTCACCAACCACAAGTGGGGGGCCCACTCAATTCTAGAATTTTCCACCAAAATCAATTATAAACCCAATTTCTAATCCGACACCTCTTAAAATTCACAACAAATCATTCGCAGCATTTTAATTCGCTCAAAATTTGTGGACATATACTCAACTTATGTATGTATAACATACCCAAAAATTACCACAATCCAACGGTCGGATTAAAAATTATAACCCCCGCAATATATCTCAAAACCCCTGATTTGATTTTTAACACCTCCAATCCGATAAAATACTGATAAAACACCTCAACATTAATTCCTTCATTAATAACCACATAAATAAATCCATCATTTATATTCATATAAAATAAATATTTCCTTATCATATGAATCAATAATTAATTATTCACAAATAATATTACAGAATCACAATTATGACAACCAGGCCGTTCCCAGGAAAGAGGGGGCTTTCCAATAAGGATCTCTCATCATGCGCGCAATTAGTGACCAAACCTCTCCTTGTATGTAACTTTCTAGACATTGCCAATAATGTTATCTAATAATATTATTCAAATAATATGAATTATTGATCCGATAATGGGAAATCACTGCAAAGGACAATTATCGAACAACAATAATATAAAATATCAACGCAAAGAATTATCGAATCAATAAAATAAAATATCGAATAAGAATTCACTGTGAAAAATTATTGAGTAGTGCCATCTTACGACGTAATCAATAATTCAAATATTATCTAGTACATCAGTGTTATCGCAGAATTGACGCCAGTGACATCAGATTTTTAACCACCGGGTATTCCAACAAATTTAATTGTAATAACTACGCCATTATTTTTAACCAACTTATATTTGTCGCTTTCCTCATCCAATCGCTTTCTCGCATGGGGCCCACACATGGTCGCTGCCGCATTTAATATTCCCCGAAGATTTAATATTCCACCACCAAACGTAATATTCCCCGACAACAATGAATATTTTATAACCACTTGCTTATTTTGAAATATTTCATGATTTAACTTTTTACTATCCACATTAATCAAATCAACCCTTATTTTATTTCAAAATAATAAATAAAGGAAATTCCTTTTTATTTAAAAAAATTTCGGGGTCTTACATATGCTTAATGAGTTGTCCACTTAAATGAGGATGTGAAATATCATTTTGTATATATAGATAGCGGTCTTTTGACTCCCTCATACTGATGAGTAAAATCATAGATATGGATTAAAATAGAGAGTCAAATAAGGATAAGAAAACTGTTAGATAATGATTTATTGATGTATTCTTCAAAATTGGGGATATAGAGTTGATTAGTGTAAAACCCCAACTTTTTGAATAAAGATGAATTTTCTATAAATATTATTTTTGAATATTATGGAATAAATTTGATATAATGTTATAGTTGTGGGTAATATTTATAAATTTTGCAAAGTACGCAAGTTGTTATATAAAATTCGATTGGTCGCGGAATATTCGTTTTAACCGGGAATATTCGTACAATGGCACAATCATTGGTGGACCCCACAACAGAATTATTATCGGATTGAGAAAACATCAAAAATACTTTATGAAAAATAACTACGGAAGTTTTACCATTAATACTGTTGAACTACTTCTTAGTAAAAGTACAAAGATACGCTGGCATCAGATAAGAGTAATACCAAGATTGATGCTTATGTGATAAGTCACTCAGCTTTGTTTTATCGGTATTATTAATGTAATAATACGTAAAATCTTTTTATATAAAATGTAATACTTTTATAAAGTTATTCTATAAATAGAATATATTATATTCTATTATGCATAGTGTTGCGATATAGTATCCGCATAGTGTTTTGCATAGTAAAATCTTTTTTATATAAAATGTAATACTTTTATAAAGTTATCTGCTTTATTAGACAATAATTGAAATATATTATATTTTATTATGCGATAAGGCTCTGATAGTGTTTGCATAGTAAAATCTTTTATAAAGTTATTCGTTTTATTAGATTATAAATAGAATATATTATATTTTATTTAAAAGATTTTGCTTTAAATATGGACCGTCAGATTAAAGTAAATCAATCTGGACCGTTCATGAGTTAGTTACTATGTAGTCCATTTTTCTATAAATTGAAGCTTATTCCTTCATTATTTTCTTACGAATTCACTAAAACTCTAGAGAGATAAACTATAGAGAGAAAGAAGAAAAGTATTCTACTACTTCACTACTCATATATCCAGTACTCTTCTTCTTAAGGTAGGGAATATTATTTATTGTACTCGTAGGGAGTATTATTTCTTTTATATTCATGAAGAGAACTTCTGTTATTCCATTCTTTATTATTCTGTTGGAATAACCTGTATACTTGGGATACCCTATACTTGGTGACATTCTTCTATTATTCCATCTTTATTATTCTGTTGAAATATTTTGTCTCATGCATTTTACGTCAACCCGATTCCGCTTTTTTATTATTCATTTGGAATATCCTCGTTCATGCATTTTACGGACCGGTTCCGCTTTTTTATTATTATTCTCGCTGGAATATCCTCGTCTCATTCATTTTACGCCGACCGATTCCGTCCTTATTAGTATTTTGTTGAATAACTCGCCTCATGGCAAGTACCGCATGCACGGTGATTTCGCTGTTATTCCATTCTTTATTATTCTCGTTGAACATCCTGTTGGTGCGAATTTCTACCGACTCGTATTGTTATTTAGTATTCGTGGAATAACCCGCCATATGCGGTACCGCATGCATGGTGAGTTCTTTTGTTATTCCATTCTTTATTATACTCAACAAGTTAAAGTTTTGACTTCTATACTCCATGAAATTAGTGGAATATCCTTGATATTTGCGCTTCATCCAGTATCTTTTCATGGAAATATTCTTCTGAGCATTCTTGAATTTTACTCTACAAAGCAGTATCATGTTGACAATTTGGACATTATTAGTTCCTGGATAAATTAATTCTTGAACTTGTTTTATTGAATTCTTATATCATTGTCATCATCCTCATGTTTATATTTTTTTTGAAAGTCATCTGTGGCCTGTAGTGCATAGATGGACTTGGTATGATTATGACCGAGATTATTTGTAAATCATGACCGTAATGTTACAAATGATGTGGTAAAAGTCCTCATTGGCCCGTAGTGCATTGATGGACAGCTTGTTGGCATGATCATGACCATTAATGAATACACAAATATTCTTGGCCCCTAAGTGCATGGATAATTGTGGTCGTGATACTAAAGAATATCCTCGGGCCGTAAAAGTGTGGGTGATTCGATGATGTGAATTATTTATTGTCGAGTCTCAAATGATAAAAGTCATGAAAACCTTTAAATCATAGAAGATAGTAGATTTTATTCTCTACTCGACTCTTTAATGGATCGCTTGTTCACCGCAGCTTAAACTTGATGTTTGTTATATTTTATCGCTTTAACACCACAAGGCTAATGATAATTTATTCTCAGATTATCATAGTCATAATATTTCATTACTAGGCTAGTTGAGCTCACCTTTCTTTCACTCACTCTCTTCAGAAATGAGAACGTAATGGGACGGCGTGTGGGAACCAGAGTGATGGTCCTGATGATAGTATTAGCTAGTAGTCCTCACTATTCCCAAGTTAAATAGTGTGATAATAAATGTAATGAGGACTTATTCTCGAGAGTGGATATTGTCTGTAAGACAAGATTTGTATTAAAACTCACAAACTCTCTTGTTGATATTAAAGATTGTATTTGTATTCTGTACCATGTATTTGGCGACTCAGAATAGGTGATGTATACCTATTTTGGGGGCGTCACAATTAGGAAAGCTGTTGTTAATGCTCTGAGAGAAAACTTATGAAAATATCTAATTTTACTTGTGGAAATATCAATTCAACATACATAAATTAAAATTATAAAAATCAAAACTTAGAGGGTGTTTGATTGCAGCTGAATAGTTGAATGATTGACCGATTCAACCATTCAGTGCATTTTGTCAAGAATAAGCATGTGAATGTTATTCCTATTTATATATGATTTGATTATGATATATATGAATGAATATGCAAGTATGCTTGCATTAAGAAAAGTTATAAAGTCCTTTGATAGATAATAGAAACATGTACAAGGACTTGATAGTTAGTTCGATCATCGAGCACTTCACCGTAAATCGAGTTATCTGAGAGTCGAGGAAAACTCGAGAGCTATCGAGGCGAATCAGATATTAAAAAATCTTTCTCGCTTTTAAACTTGTTCGAGACGATGAAGGATCGTAGTTAAAACTTAGCTAATTAATGTTTAGTTTTAATAGTTATCTTTAAGGGGGGGTGAATAGATATTGGAGTCTTTTCGCTTTTAAACTGATTGATGATGATTAAAACTAGCTTAATGCTTATTTATATCTCCTTTACGGATAGTAGTTAACGTAAAAGACATAGCTTATGCATGTTTTATAAGTGGTTATAGTATGAACTTAAAGCTCCTAGTCCACTTAAAGCTCTAGTCCACTTTCTCCCTCGAGTAGGAAATCCACTAAGGATGTCTTTTACAACTTCAATCACATGATTCCTTCTAGACCAGCAGCTCAGAACTTCTTAGTTCACTCTTGAACTCTTCAAGTCCAAAGCAGACTTGGCTCTTTTACGCTTCACTTAGAACTCTTCAAGTCCAAAGCAGACTTGGTACTCTTCTTCAGTTGATCGGTAGATGTGGAGTTCTTGATGGTTGCTACTCAGTTGTAGTTTAAGCACTTGTTCGATAGAACTGAGTAGCTGAGCAAGCTTTGCTATTTCTCAGATCGTAGAGTTGAGCTTTGAGAGTTCTTCACGTTATTTGTTCAATGCTTGCTTGTTCTCTTTCTCATCTGCTTGATTTGCATATATGTGATCTTGAAAACTATCCGTTGATCCATCCGCTGAAGCATTAAATGCATTTGACCTTTCTCGATCTTTGATGGAGACATTTCGCACATCTTCCGAAATCGCATTCGCCCACCGACACCGCAGATCGCTTTCTCACCTAACACCGAAAAAGGTTTTTCCCCTTACCAATGGTACTTTCCTTAGCTTCTTCAATACGCTTTTTGTTGCATACTAAGGATATTTCTTATGACTTTGGGACCGGTGAGTACCGCAAGCTTTAGAATCCATTCCTCATATGTTGAATCTATCTCACACAAATCATGAGGCTTAACGTTTCTGACACAAGACAGATGATACTCTACGATACAGATCATGGTACTCTACGATTCAGATCGTGGTGACTTGTCGCCTTGGTACCTGGTCTGATGCTATCAGCCGAGAGCACTACGATTTCTCTTTAAGTATTTGCACACTACGATCTTTGCTTGCTTGAGTTGTAAACTCTACGTTTCCGAGAGCACACTACGATCGTTGACTTGTAAACTCCACGTTTCCGAGAGCACACTACGATCGTTGAGTTGGCTCGGCAAACGCTGGGACCACTCTACGATTTCCGAAGAGGCCCTTCAAGGCAGGCACACTACGATCTTTGAAGCTCTACGTTTCTGCCTTGACTTCTACAATGTCGATCAGATTTATACACTACGAATTCTTTGAAGCCTATCTATTACATCTCAAGATCAACCTAATGCCTTTTGATCTTTCTATCTATACATTCTATTACGGAATGATATACGTTAAGAGCTTAGATCAACCGAACAGATTTGATCTATCACTAAGTCCTTGTACATATATTTATTGAAGGACTTTACAAATAATCATGAGCATATACATTAAAACATCAAATCATAATATGCATTCTCCCAACAATCTCCCCCTATTTGATGTTGACATAACCAAGGAGATTTGTTGTCATGATTATTAGTGTCTAGATGCATTTGCAAGAAATTTAAACATGACTTAGTATTTTAGTGAGCAGCTAAAATTTCTAGAGAATAAGCATGAATTTATTGATGATTGAAGAGTATTATAATTTAGCTTTACATCAATAAGAATTTAAGCTTTTACTTATCTTTATTTCTTTGATCTTTTCCTCGAGGATTGGCATACCCTCAGCCCTTCTTTTCCTCGCTAGCTTCATCCCTTCCGCTAACTCTTCCAAATTTCACTTGGACTTATCAAGGGGTCAGGATCATGCCTATTCATGAATGCAGGATCTCCAATTGGCATTCTTAGGCTTGTAGTGGTCACATTGTGAGAACTAGTGGTCGGTTTTTAACTCCTTAATGGTCGAGCCATTAAGACTTCCTCGCCGATCGATCGCTGAGTCTGATTGCTGGTGGAATTGTCTTCAGGTGAGGGCTTCTTGACGCTTGAGCGTGAAATTGTCCTCTACCCTTTTCTTGCTTCCTCGACCTCTTCTTCCTCCTCGCCTCCGCCTCCTCGGCCTCCTTGAACTCCTTTCCTTTATTCTCCCTTTTATGTCAACATCAAGGGTTCAATGTCTCACAGAAAGTCGATTTACTCTCGACAAGCTCGCTGAGTCAGGCTTTCAGGTTCGAGCAATGTCCTCTCGACTTTCCTCGATCGTGACTTCAGATCTAGCTTTTTTTTTTGAGAGGGCGCTTAGAATAATGTCACCGTGTTGTTCCTGATTTACATATGCTTTTTGAAATTCTTTGACTGAAGCTTTCAGGTTTATGATGTTATCCAGCAGAAGATTATTTTGGACTTCTTGAGATTTCTGCATTTCAAGAACAGCCTCTCTTTGTTTGGTGGCTATCCGGAAGTGAATCTCATCTCTGTCCTTCATGCTTTGAAGAATTTCTTTGATAATTTCCCTCAGCTTCTTTGTAAGCTTAGTGTTCATAGTGCCGGGGAGATTATTTGTAGTAGTGATCATTTGATTCAGCCAGAGATGAATGAGGTCTAAGTGAGTTTCCAGGCTTTCTTCTATGTTCTTGACCATGTTCTTGGATGTTTCCTTCAAGTCATCTTTCGTGGGCAGATTTGGGAGTATATCACTAGGTTGAGGATTGTTGAATGGAGGGAATGTTTTCTGGGATTGATCTTGCAGAGAGTAGAGGGCAAGATCAAGACTAAAATATTCATTTGAGGAGGAAGATGAAATATCTGATGGAGGAGCCTGGGTCAGGATGTTTGTGTTTGGTGACTCTATGATTTGAGGTGTAGACTCTGCAATGGGGCTAGAGTCCGTGATCGTAGAGTTGATAGTTTGAGGGAGCAATATGAAGTTAATCGATTTGGTTCCTCGCCATGTAATTTTGGGATTCTCGAACTCGAAATTGGTTTAGTGGATGAAGTATCACTTCCAACCATCGTGGGAATTCATAAAAAAGGCTAAATAAGGATGATGGCAAGTGATTAACTCAAGAGGGTTGGGATGAGATAATTCTCTCGTGTTTATCCTTTGAGGAAGAGTTGTCAGTAAGTAACTTCTCGCAAAGTCAATCTTCCCGGAATCCATCACCAAGTATCGAGATGGCCGGATACTCTTTGAAGCTCCGTAACATGTGATCCCAAGAGTTTAGGATTTGGGCTTGATGATATACGGCATCATGGGTAGGTAAGAGAACATCCGATTGTAGAGATAGCTTCTATACCCATCTTTGCCCACACCAAAGATCTCAAGGTCATCATCATCTTCTTCTCTTCTCTGTTTCGCTTGGAGGATTCCATTATCTCAATGGCCTCGATGATGATCTTGCACCCGTTCTTCTTCATTTCCGCATAGGACCTCTTCTTCTCGCCATGGAGATGTCATGAGCCTCCCCTCAACTTGATCATCTTCAGACGATCAATAGCTCCCCCTCAAGTGGAGCATCTTCTTGAGCTTCGCATCTCCCCTCACCGGTGTATTCTCTCATCATGAGAATCTTCAGGGATCTCCCCTCACCGGAGCATCGTCCTCTTGACTTTCTTTGGACAATTCCTCTATGGCAACCATGCTCTTGTCTTCCTTCTTGAGCACTTTTTCATTCTCAAGGATGTATTTCTTGACCAGCTTTCTCCTTGATTTTCTAGACTGAGCCACAACCTCATGACTTTCTTGAACCTCAGTTTTGTCCTGTTGGTCAGCCAATATGGTTGATGCAACCACTTCCTTGCCTGATATGCTTGGTCTTGTCTCTACGATCAGTAGAGACTCTACAATTGAGGAGATGGAAGGCCTTTTGGGTTTGTGGCTGATTTTATTTTTCTCCAAAGAATTTGAGATATGGTGGTTTCTATCTTCTTCACCTTTCACCTGTTGTTGCTTCTTTCTCGTGATCCTTAGAGTCTCAATGTCGAGGACTCTCACTGGTTTATCGCCAGGATCCTCGGGGTTCTTTTTCCATCCTAGCCTTTAGCTTCCTCTTGCCCTTGCTTTTTTTGATAAGGACATAGGGTTCTCCTTTGTTTGTTTTTTCTTCTTCTTCGATTTCCTTGACAACAGACATGTTTTCTGGAAGGCCTGAGCCCTTCAGATCACCAGCTTCTTCCATCGACTCTTGGCCATCATTCAACATACTCACCGGGTTCCTCTTCCAATTTTCAAACAATTTATGGGTCATTCGTCTGCTTTTGGGTTGATAGCTTCTCCTTCTTCATCCCCAATTTTGTCACCCAGTAGCAGATCAGAGAATGATACTTATGAATCGCCTGTGATAGCATCTTTTTGAGGGCTTTTTGACTTCTTTGAGTTGGTAATCCACTTCCCAATCCATTCAAGCAATAGGGCTCCATAGTTGAGTTGTATTCCATAACACACGGCAACCATGAGCTTAAGTTGTACTTCATTCACAGAGTCACGACCGAGCTCTTTTGCAAAGATATACATTTCCCAACTATATCGGCTAGAAATTCATACCTCTGTGGGAACTCCTTCTTCTTGTACCCTTTCACAGAGGGGAGTTTCTTGTGATGCATTCTTCTAAGTCCCTCTTGGAAGTCTATGCTATTTATGACTGGATGCCCTTCATTTTTGAGACCTAGGGCGAGGTTGATGTCTTCGACCTTCAGTCTAATTTCCACTTCCCTTACTCTCGTAGTGATGGTGTCATTTTCAAACACACAATTCTTGTAGAATTCTTTCACTAACATGGGATAGATCAATGTGTCTGTGCTCAAGGCTTCTTCGAGACCTGTCTTCTTCAAGAAGGCCGTAGTCTTGTGGAATTTGGGTTCAAATTATTTTGAACTCACAAAACAGAGTCTCAGAATGAGATTACACACCGAAGTCGCCATTGATTTTCTTGCTAAAGTGAGATTTAACCGAGCTTTTTCCGATTTAGGTTTCTTCTTTGAGAGAGGATGAGAGAGATAATCTTTTGAACTTCGATTTCAAAAATACGATTTCAATTTGTACTTGTAACTTCCTCTCTCCTTTTTCTTAGTGGACACAGTGTCAAATTTTGCTTGGCTCTCACGATTTTGACTAATAAGGATTGTACCGATTTGCCTTTGCTCTTGCGCAGAGCCGAGGTGTCCTTAGGGGGACTACGATCGCTGAGGTAGTTTTGTGATCGCTGAGTGTTTTGCATTTGTCGAGTCTGAGCTACGATCGTCGAGTCTGTCCAGCATTCGTCGTGTCTGAGCTACGATCGTCAAGTCTGTCCAACATTCATCGTGTCTGAGCTACTATAGTTGAGTCTGTCCAACATTCGCCGTGTCTGATCTATGATCGTCGAGTCTGACCAAAGATTCGTCGTGTCGATCGATCTACGATCGCCGAGTCTCGACCGGATCCTCGTGATGAGTTTTTGACAAAGCATTCTTTTAAGGTAACTCAGAAGGGCCAACCTCTTGGAGTGAGTCAAGGGTTAGGTTTGTTCTCGAGGCGCTTATCGAGGGATTGCTTGTGTTTTGAAGCTTATCATCACAGTGATGCATTCTTGCTTTGTTGATGGGGCTTTTGTCATCATTGAGTCTGCACTCACGATGGTCGAGTCTTTGCTACGATCGCTGAGGTAGTTTTGTCTCTTCAACTCTACGATCGTGGACTTCCTTGATCATGTCTACGATTTTGAGTTTAGCCTTTGATTCAAGCATGGTTAGCACAATCTAGAGCATATATTTTATGGTTGTAGATTTAGCATGCCTAGCTCACTTATTAACTTATTAAATCTGGATTCATCTAGAGGTTTTGTAAAAACATCAACAAGTTGATTTTCAAAGAGGGATATATTGTAAAGATATAGTTCCATTTTGCACATGATCCCTAATGAAGTGATACCTTATTTCTATATGCTTAGTCCTAGAATGCATAACAAGATTATGAAGTTATTACTATGGCACTTGTGGTTATCACAAAGAATGGGAATAGATTTGAAATCAAACCCATAGTCACTAGCTGATTTTTCATCCATAGATCTCGAGCACAAAGAATGCCAAAGAAAGAATGTATTCAAATTTTCAAGTTAAGTAGATACCGAGTTTTGCTTTTTGCTAAACCAGACACAAGTCCTGCTTCCTAGCAATCGACAAAAGCCATCGGTACTCTTTCTATCTATTTTCCATCCTGCAAAATCAAAGATCTGTGTATCCCGTTAGTTCAAATGAGGATTCCTCAGGGTACCAAAGCCCCAAGTAAGGTGTACCCTCGAGATACCAAGATCCTCTTACACAGTAGATAAATGTGACTCTTTAGGGTTAGCCTCAAATCTAGCACATATGCATGTTGCAAACATTATGTCCGGGTCTATCGCAATTAGATATAAAAGAGAACCTATCATACCTCTATATTGAAGTTATATCAATACTTTTACCTTTTTCATCTTTGTCAAGCTTGGTCATAGGAGCAATTGGTGTTTTCATGGGAGAGGCCGATTCCATGCCATACTTCTTGAGTAAGTCTTTGATGTACTTGGCTTGGTTTATGAAAATTCCTTCATCACCGCTTTTACTTGCAAACCCAAGGAAGAAATTCAAATACCCATCATTTTCAAACTTGCTCGCATCACCTTAGAGAATCTCTTGCATAACTTTTCGTCAGTAGAACCAAAAATAATATCATCAACATATATTTGAACTAATAAGACTTTGTCTTTATGCTTTCTAAGAAACAATGTGGTATCTACTCTACCTCTAGTGAACCCATTTTCAATTAAGAAGTTAGTTAGTGTTTTATACCATGCTCTAGGTGCTTGTTTAAGTCCATATAAGGCTTTGTCTAATCTATAAACATAATTGGAAAGAGATGGATTGATGAAACCTGGAGGTTGCTCTACATAGACTTCTTCTTGAGTTCTCCATTTAGGAATGCACTTTTGACATCCATCCGAAAGACTTTGAACTTCATGTGAACAGCAAATGCAAGGAAGATTCTGATGGCTTCTAGTCTGGAAACAGGTGCAAATGTCTCATCGTAGTCAATGCCTTCTTCTTGAGAGTAGCCCTTTGCCACTAATCTTGCCTTGTTCCTGGTTATAATTCTAGCTTCATCCATTTTGTTTTTGAAGACCCACTTGGCTCCAATGACAGGATGACTCTTTGGTCTTGATACCAATCTCCATACTTTGCTTCGTTCAAATTGGTTGAGTTCTTCCTGCATGGCTTCTATCCAACTGGAGTCTTCCATAGCATCATCTATCTTCTTTGGTTCTATTTGTGACATGAAGCTTAGATAAAAGCATTCATTTTGGGTGGCGCTCTTGTTTTGACTTCTAGCACTTTGATCTCCAATGATTAGATCCCGAGTGTGATCTCTGCCCATCCATCTGCTACCGGGTTGGGACATCCGTCTCCGATGCCTTCTTATCTTAAGTCTTCAAGATCTATTTCTTCTTCTTGGTGTGGAGGTTCGTTGTCTTCCATAGACCTCTCTACGATCTCATTTTATTTCTCAACGATTTCACTATCTGGCACTACGATCGTAGTGTTGAGCTCAACGATTTCATTCGTAGTGTCTGCACTATCAGTCGGTGTGTCTTAAAGCACTGTGTTCTCTAAGTCTGTTTCATCAAAGATGATGTGAATCGAGACTTTAACACTCAGTGTCTTCTTATTGAACACTCTGTAGGCCTTACTTTCTGATGGCATATCCAAGAAAGATTTCTTCGTCTGACTTGGGCTAAAATTTTGTCAGGTACTGCTTTCCATTGTTGAGAATGTAGCATGCACAGCCAAAAACATGAAAGTAGCTGACATTTGGCTTTCTTCTTTTCCACAGCTCAGAGGGCATTTTCGATCGTAGAGTGTATCGTAGTGATCTGCTCTCGAGTAGTAGATGCAAAGTGTTGATAGCTTCGCCTGTAAGTATTCAGAAGATGAGTCATCTAGTAGAGTTCTTCCATCCTCTATCAAGGTTCTGTTTCTTTTTCAAACTACTCCATTTTGTCGAGGAGTTCGTGGAGTCGAGAAGTTATGATCGATGCCATTGTCTCTGTGCAGAATCGGTCCATTTCTAAGAAGTCAATTCTCTTCCATGATCGCTCCTTATGGCCTTGATTTTCTCTCTTTCTCGCTCATCACCACCAACATCTTGATTAATTGGGAGCTCGTTTCATCCTTTGAAGTTAGGAAGAATACCCATGTGAATCTGTGTAGTAGTCGCCGATTATAACTAGAGAGTATCTTTTTCCTCCAAGACTAGTTATTGAATTGGCCCAAATAGATCCATGTGGAGCAACCGCAGGGGCTTGTCAATAGAGTTGGCGCTTTTGCTCTTGAATGAGCTTCGGTTTGCTTTCCAAGTCGATGTGCATCAGCATGGCCTTTCTTTTACGAAGTCAACTTAGGTAGCCCAAAGAACGAGATCTTTTGATGCCAGCTTTGACATGCTTTTGAAGTTTAAGTGGGACAACCGCTCATGCCATAGCCACTTTTCATTTCTTCGATATGCTTTTGCCGTAAAACATATTGTCTCATCTCGAGCTTAGTTAACCAAGATCCACCGTGTAGACATTTCCTTCTCTTGTCCCTAAGCTAGCTTTACAAACAGATGTCTTCAAATCTCCGACTTGACATCGGTTGTTGAGGAATGTTACTTGATGACCCTTGTCGCAGAAAGTTGGTCGATGCTTAGAAGGTTGTGTTGAGACCTTCCACATATGCTACTTTGTCGAAAGATACTACACCATTGCCAAAGCAGAGCCAGATCCTCTTGTCTTTCTTTTGCCGTTGTCACCAAAGATGACCGAGGGACCTCCCTTTTCTATGTAGTTAGATAGAAGGGCTTTGTTCCCTCGTCATGTGCCTTGAGCATCCACCGCCCGTGATACCATGTTGTGATCGTGGAGCTCTTTTTCCGTCAAAACATTGAACCTTCATTTTGGTACCCATATTTGCATGGGTCCTTCTTTGTTAGTGCCTTTGGGGACCCAAATCTGCTTAATCTTGGGTCTCACATGCATGGAATTATAATAACACTTGGGCAAATTTCAGACCATATTTATCATATAAAACATCTAGTATGATGCATGCATGTGTGTGTATGATGATTCATCCTCCATTTGACTTGTGTGGTTCTTTAGTTGTCCTTCCGTTAAACCGATTCTCATTTTTCCACGTGTCCTCGGATTTCATAAATAGTGATGAGTGTGCCTTACCTCACCGCACTTTCCCAGCTTGATTCGTAGAGTCGATCTTGATTGACTTCACGATTCTTCGAGGTCAGTGAGTAGAGGTTAGGTTACTCTTCTCTTTATGAAGCCCAGCCAAAGATGAGATCCTTTACTCCTTTGAGTGTGAATGGAAACAGTAGAACAAGGTTGAACTCGGTTCTTCCTTCTCGTGAGGATTTCACAAAGGTAATGCTTCTACTAAAACTTAAGGCATTACTAGTGCTAGTTTCCTTTGTCTTTTCCACACACGGCTCGAGATGGATTCCCAAAGCCTAAGCCTGTTCTCACAAATGTACTTCTCCTCACTAGAGAGCAAGGAGTCCATGGATGATGAGGATTTGTTCCATGTAGAGATATTCTTTTCTAGTTCCTCAATTTTAGAGGTTAGATTAGACTTTCTTTGTGCATCGAGTTTATTTGTTCTGCTTTTAAGATCTCATTCTCACCTTTCAAGCTTGAGAGAAGGTTAGTACTTAGAAGGGTCAAGCTTCAAGCTCTTCATGAACTTTCTTCTTCTCCTCTCAAGAAGTGAATGATCCTTAGACAAAACTCTAACCACTTCATGTATTGATGTAGATCGCTGGTTATGCCATGCAAAGTGCGCTTCTTAAATCATTTATGTCTACATCGTGAGTCAAGTCAAATACCTTATCGAGACTTATATCATGTATGTTGAAATTTATTTGTCCTTTGCATGTTTGGCCATTAGGCGTAGATTAGCCATTTGTGGTTCTTCATCATCTCCGGAGTCAGGATTGGAGTCATTGTCTGAATCACTCCACGATCCTCCAGCTACCAGGCCTTTGTCTCTCTTCTAAGGCCTTTTGTTGCCTCTGTATTCATTCTTTACATGTGATTTCTTCTTTAGTTCTTCTCTTAGAGGTTTGTTGCAGTTGGCAATGAAGTGGTCAGGCTTCTTTCAGTTGTAGCATAGATCATTCATTTGCTCCCCGGTCAATGAATTGTCGACCTTCTTTTCGCTTCATTGGTTTTTGCTTGATGCATAAACCTTCTTAGTCTTTTTACCAGCATAGCAAGGTCTTCATCATCGTCATCATCATAATAAGAGTCAATCTCAGTGTTGACCTTTGATGCACCTTCAGTTGCCTTGAGAGAAACACCCTTATCCTTCCTTCTTCCTTCTCGATAGGTTTCACTCGCCGAGTCACCTCAGTTCATATGTCAGGAGATTGCCATATAGCTGTTGAACTGTCATCTCGTGAAGATTCTTTGACTCTCTTATAGCAGTGGTTTTGGCATGATGTTGCCTCTTTTTTAGTTCAAACAAAAGAGCTCTAACTCATGCAAGCATACATGCATCAACAAGTAATACAGAGCAAGTAAAGTATCGATCCCACAGGGAAAGTTGTTTAATTAAAATTAATATGCATCAACTAAATCACTATATTTATATGCTCAAACTAATGAATATGATTGGTTTGTTACTCTAATCGCAAATAACAACTAAAACAATAAATAAGATGTAATAAATCAAATCTGAAAGTAATGGGATCCTAACTTTAATTAATATTTCATTTAATCACCACTATCATGCAAGACTTGTTCACATATCATAGGAAAGTAGCCAAGAGCACTAAAAGAGTCATAGCCATTTTTCAATGCACTATGACCTACTTACACAAAGATCCACAAGTTTATAGACTATATGTAATCATCAATATAACCAAAATCACTATATGTCTATGTGAAATTGCAACCATATTGAATTTAAGTACACGCTCTTATTCTAACTCATATAGTGAAACAATATATGTCTATCTGATTCACGAAATACACAAGCCATATAAAATAGCCCCATATACGCATGCTATCATGATTACAATCCATACTTGCATGTTCATTGTCAATTCCATACAAATACTAAAACGAATGGTGATCAAGCATTCATACATGCAAAACAATCATGATAGAAATCCCAAATGATATGTAAATCAATCCAGCATTCAAGCATGCAATCAAACTACATATTAAAATCCGTTAGAATCCCATAATGGAGTTTAGTTCATGACTGAACCAAAAGCCATTATGGGATCAAAGCTAAACATGGCTAATAAGCAAACAATTCAAAGATGAAAGATAGAAACAATTAAATTGTGAGACCCCAGATTTTATGAATAATGATTTTAATTTCTAAAATAGTTTTTGACTATACTTTTATGTAAAGTACCATTGTAAGGTTGTGGTCGAGGCACCGTGAGAGTGACATACATTTGTATTAAAACTCACAATTAATCAGGAGTCGATTTTTTATACAATGAGGTTCAACAAAATGTATAAATGAAGTTGAATTTGAATTTTGTACCATGTCTCCGCTACTTTAATGGGTGATGTATACCTAATTTTGGGGCATCACATTTGGTATCGTAGCTTAGGGATATGGTCATTGGCGAGATAAGAGTCTAGAACTAGGAGGGAGAGACGAGTTATATACTTCGCTAGTGTGTGACTTACCTAAGCTGAAATTGTTTACTTGATAAGTTGACAAATTGTGATATGTCAATTATCCTTTATTTTGAAGATATATTCTAGAATGATATCTGAAATATAAGAGATGAGCAATGGAAAAATAATGATACAGAGGATATAACCGGGAAGGTACAATCCGAAAAGAAAGCAAGGTATTCTCATCTCTTCGAATATCAGGTATGTACGTAAATTTCGAGAGCGAAATTTCATAAGGAGGGGAGATTGTGAGACCCCAGATTTTATGAATAAAGATTTTAATTTCTAAAACAGTTTTTGACTATACTTTTATGTAAAGTACCATTGTAAGGTTGTGGTCGAGGCACCATGAGAGTTACATACATTTGTATTAAAACTCACAGTTAACTGTGGTCGTATTTTATACGACAGTTCAACAGTTGTATAAATGAAGTTGAATTTGAATTTTGTACCATGTATCTGGCGACTCAGAATGGGTGATGTATACCTAATTTTGGGGGCATCACATAAACCCAATTGCTGAATATCATCCACTATTAACGTTCAACTCCTCATATAAATCCAGCAAAAATACTAATAAAATATCCACACTGGTAAAAAATCTCAAGAAGGAGTAGAAGAGTAGAGTTTAGGCCTCCTTCTACGTAATCTCTCTCCTAGTGTAAAACCTAGTTCCAAGATTAAAATACGTAAAAACTAAATAATTCTAAAATAATGCTCCTCTGACACCAGTCAAATATCGTTTTTAAACCAATTACAACCCTTTTAATTAAAAATTAAAATAAAATAAATCGAGAATCACACATACCGCATGATCCCCAGTGTACTTCTCCATGCAAGCCAAACTTGCAAAGTGTGTCATGATCCCCACCGTTCTCGCAAGGTGCGCGTTCCCATGCTTGTCTTGCCGCGCGACTTCTGCACTTTTGGGTTCTTGTTCTCGTCACAGACCTTTCTGCTGATCACGCTTCCTTCCTTCATCCATCCATCCACTTAGTCTTACCGCTTCTTGACCCTCATGCCACGCACATCACAGCTTGAGCCTCGCTCATGCATCCATTCGCCTCATGCCTTCTAATTCCACCAAATTAGGTCATTTCCTGCACTTTTTCACCAAAAGGAGTTTTAAGTATATGCAATGCAAACTAACATGAAATGCAACTAAAACACACTAAAATGTACTTGAGATAGGCATAGTTCGCGTGAATTGGGACTCAATAAGTAGGTATAAAACCCACTTATCACATCCCACCTGCTCGGTAGGGCTCTCATGAACTTTATGATCAGATCTTTGTTAGGATAGATCTTCCCATATGCTCATAGAGAGTTGAGCAGAACGTTGAATCTCTCATAGGTGGGAGTTACATTTTCTCCTTGAACATGAGCAAACATCTCATACTGCTGTGTCAGGAGTGATTGTTTGTTTTCTCTAAATTCTTCAGTTCCTTCGTGCATGATTAGCAGTGCTTCCCAAACCTCCTTAGCTATTTTGCTGTTAACAACATTTTCGAACAGATCGTCTTCTAAGGATTGGAACAGGATGTTCTTGGCCTTTTTGTCAAGTTGGACAGCTCTTTTCTCGTTGTCTGTCCACTCTTTTTTAACCTTGATTTGTATTCTATTTGGATCGTCAATGGTTAGTGCGAGCTTTGTTGGAACATAGAGCCCATTCTGAACGGTCTCAAATAGATCTTCATCTATTGAGTCCATGTATGCTTGCATCCTGACTTTTCAGTTTGCAAATTTATCCTTGTTGCACATTGGTGGCTTGTTGCCTCCTCCAGTCCTAGATTCGCTTGGTACGTATGCCATTAGATCTACTAAAGCTTGTAAGATGTATAATAGAACCTGCTTTGATACCAATTGTTAGTTCCTAGTTGGCACAATAGTTATCTAGAGGGGGGTTGAATAGATATTAAAAAAAAAATCTTTTTGTTTTAAACTTATTCGTTGATGATGATTAAAACTTAGCGGAATTAATGTTTGTTTTAATCTCCTTTACGAAGTAGTGGAGTTATGATAGTGAGGAGGCGCTTATAGCGCTTATGACGAGATATAGCGCTTATATAGTGTGAACGTAAAAGACACGATCGTTTTTTAAGTGGTTCGCAGCACTTAAAGCTCCTAGTCCACTCTTCTACTCCCTCGAGTAGAAATCCACTAAGGATGTCTTTTTACAACTTCGAATCACATGATTCCTTCTAGACCAACAGCTTTAGAACTTCTTAGTTCACTCTTGAACTTTTCAAGTCCAGCAGACTTGGCTCTCTTACAGTTCACTTAGAACTCTTCAAGTCCAGCAGACTTAGTACTCTTCTGCAGTTGATTGGTAGATGTTGAGTTCTTGATGGTTGCTACTCAATTTCTGTTTAAGCACTTATTCGATAGAACTGAGTAGCTGAGTAAGCTTTGCTATTTCTTAGATCATAGAGTTGAGCTTTGAGAGTTCTTCACGTTATTTGTTCAAAGCTTACTTGTTCTCTCAATCATCTGCTTGATTTGCATATATGTGATCTTGAAAACTATCCATTGGATCCATCCGTTGAAGCATTAAATGTGTTTGACCTTTATGTTCTTTGATGGAGACATTTTTGCACATCTTCTGAACTGCATTCTGGCCCACTGACACTGCAGACTGCTTTCTTACCTAACACCTGAAAAGGTGTTTCCCCCCTTACCAATGGTACTTTCCTTAGCTTCTTCAATACGCTTCTTTGTTGCATACTAAGGATATTTCTTATGACTTTGGGACTTGTGAGTACTGCAGCGTTTAGAATCCATTCCTCTTATGTTGGAATCTGTCTCCACACAAATCATGAGGCTTGACGTTTTCTGACACAAGACAGATGATACTCTACGATACAGATCATGGTACTCTACGATTCAGATCGTGGTGACTTGTCGCCTTGGTGCCTGGTCTGATGCTATCAGCCGAGAGCACTACGATTTATCTTTAAGTATTTGCACACTACGATCTTTGCTTGCTTGAGTTGTAAACTCTACGTTTTCGAGAGCACACTACAATCATTGACTTGTAAACTCTACGTTTCTGAGAGCACACTACGATCGTTGAGTTGGATCGGCAAACGTTGGGACCACTCTACGATTTCCAAAGAGGCCCTTCAAGGCAGGCACACTACGATCTTTGAAGCTCTACGTTTCTGCCTTGATTTCTGCAATGTTGATCAGATTTATACACTACGATTTCTTCGAAGCCTATCTATTACATCTCAAGATCAACCTAACAGCTTTGATCTTTCTATCTATACATTCTATTATAGAATGATACACGTTAAGAGCTTAGATCAACCGAACAGATTTAATCTATCACTAAGTCCTTGTACATATATTCATTGAAGGACTTTACAAATAATCATGAGCATATACATTAAAACATCAAATCATAATATGCATTCTCCCAATAGAAGTCATGTTCAGAATCGTAGAGACAGCCTGCCTACGAGCCGACCGAGTATCTGCCGAAGCCAAGTCAAGAATCGTAGACTACACTCAGAGTCGTAGAGTCTACTGATCATACTAAGGGTATAGATCGTAGTCGAGCAAGATCAGATGAAGACAACAAGCACAAGGCAGAAATCGTAGAGTGTTAAGATCTGATCTCGGAGTCGTAGTGTCTGCACAGCCGAAGCTGAATCGTAGAGTGTAGAACTGAGACTTCAACAAATGTGCTCACAATGCCAAGGCAGAATCGTAGATAAAATACGATTCTCAACAAATGAGCACTTCCAGAATATCCAAAGGAATGAAGCCTCTGGTTGGCACTGCAAAGATACATCCCATCTGAAGGAAACCAGAAAGCACTCAACGAATGGAATGCAAGCTAACAGAAGATCTAAGCACCAACCCAACCAGCATCCAGATTGAGTTGTGAAGCCATTCAGGATGAAGTCTTCCGCAAGGAGATCAGAAGAAGACTTTTGTAACTGACTAAGGAAAGTCAGCAAGTGCAGTAGCTGTCAAGCAGACATAAGACAACAATCTTGGAAGCTACAAGGATCGTAGTGTTTTCCAAATAAAGAAAGAACTGATGGAGTGCATACAGAGATACTGGACAACTTCTGAAGAACAAGGCTAAAGTGATTAAGCATTGGGTTAGTCCATTGATATTAAGTGAACGGGAGATCACAAGGAGAAAGTGAGCTAGACACGCCACAAATCTGAAGTGTCTTATTATTCAGAAAGGGCCAGAACAAAGAAGTCAAGTCATCAGTCTCTGAGAGCTGTTGAGGCAAACAGAAGTGTTGAAGCACTATACAAGAGAAGGAAGAGGTGTTCTACATTGAAGATTCAATCAACACCTTTCAAGATCGTAGTGTTGTCTCTACCAATCAACAAGACACTACGATCAGGTCCAAGAAGACATGCATCAGAATCGTGGAGTTCGAACAGATGAAGATTGAAGCATTGGCAACGGTTCAATCTGAAGGTTGATATTTATACAGGAGCTTATTGAGAGCATCGATGCAAAAGGACAACCTCTGATCAATAAATCAGAAGGGTGAAATAAAGTCTTCGACCTGCCAGAGGCATAAAAGTAATATATCTGACAAGGTAGGTGAAAAAGTAGATTGTAGTGTCAAAAAGTCAAAAAAAGTTGTCATGTCACATCTGCAGTCTGCACCAAGCAACTCGAGATCTGTGAAGCATTTCAAAGAGCTTTCAACGGCTACTTTCCAATGGGAAGATTGGGAAGGAGTATAAATCTGCTAAAGATTCAAAGATCAAAGAGTGCTGGAGTTACTGAGTTTAGAGAACTGGTGGACTGATCTAACCAACGTAAATAGTGAGTGAACGACGAAGGTCTGTAGGCTCACTCTATGATCCACCAAGAACACTTAGACACATAAAAAGAAAGAAGTAGAAGTGAGAGTTCTACAATGTAGAAGTGAGAGTTCTAGTACGAGAAGAGTGTTCTGAACTGTCGAGAGAAAGAAGAGCATAAAGGTCATTTTGATGTCAATCATGGGAAGACTCTAAGTACCAGAGAGAAGAGCCTACAGTCATCTTAGCAAGTCCATTATGAGAAGGCATCAAGTATCAAGAAGGAAGGTCACCAACGTCATCATGGTGGCAAACATGAGAAAGCTTCTAAGTACCTAGCAGAAGAGCTTATAGTCATCTTAGAAACCCATCATGTGCAGCCATCAAGTATCAAGAGGAATTATCTTCAAGGAAGTTCATCAAGGGATCATCAGAAGAGGTTGAGTAACTGAAGAAGTTCAGCATCATGCAACACTCAACTGCACTTCAAAGATGATCACGCCAAACTGCTAAGTAAAGAAGATGTTCAAAGCATAAAGACATCTTAGCAGCTCAGCACCAACTCCAACAAACAAACAACTCAATAACAAGAAGCCAGGGCCTGAGGGGTCGTTGTCCGGAGGGACTAAATGAAGTTCTAAGCCTGCTGGGCTTGAAGAGTTCCTAGGGAACTAGAGACGTTCCAAGGCTGTTGGCCTTGAAGAGTTCTTAGTGAATTGGAGTCCCAAGGTCACGGCCTTGAAGGAATATTAGTGATTCGTGTCTTCCTCGCTTTAGTGGAAATCTCTACTAGTTGAAAGCGGAAGAGTTGATTAGGAGCTTGAGTCTCTGAACCACTTAAAACCCCTTGTGTCATTTACCTTATGTCATTTACATTATGTACATTAACTGCTATAACTGCTATGTATGTTTTAACTGCTTACCATTGAACTAACTCTACGAACAGTGTATGTATGATTATGATCATATCAATGAAGGGGATCTTTTACCTATTCCGCTGTGCTTGAAAAGATTCTTATGTTTGTCATATGCTAAATTATTAGCAATACAAAATAAACCAGAAAAGAATTTGAAATCAAAATGGATCTATTCAACCCCCCCCCCCTTTCTAGATCTATTGTGCCTACTAGGAACTAACACGTTTATTTTGGAAAAAAATCGTGCTAATGATTGAACAAACTATTCGTTTTATTTTTTAAGTTGATTGGTTTAGTCCAATTTTTTTAACTGAATGGCTGAATGAGCGGCTGAATGAACTTTTTTTTTACAATATTAATTATTATATTAATTAATATTAAATAAATTTACAACAACTTTTTGAATTTTTTTAGAGGGGGGAAATAATAAAAATATGTTATTCAGATGTTTCAGACATGTCAATTATCAAATAACTTTTTTCATTCAGATTCAGATTCAGCTCATTTAGATCCATATTCAGATCAGAATCATTCAGTTTTTATCAAACACCCTCTTAGATGAATATTTCTTTTTTGGGTGGGGTATTTCCAAACATGACAACAATTAAGAGAGAATAATAGAAGATAAAAAATAAAGTTGGACCTTGGGTTAAAATTGAAATATACAATTTTAGTTGGGCTGGACTTTCTAGTACATTTTTTAAAATAATTACAGTAATAGCGCACTCATAAAATATTTACACAATTAATGCATTTAAAGTTTTATTTACAAAATTAATACTGAATATCCTTTAATCGTGGCCCACGATTATCCTTTAATCGTGGAGAGAAAATGAATAGCAAAACCCTTATTATCCCAATCTCTCTCTTCGCCATAAACTCAGTAACTTTATTCCTCTACTTCTCATCTCCCCTCCACCACTTCCACCATGAGATCCTCATTTGAAAACTCTCTCACCGCCGTATCACCACAAACACTTAAGCTTTTCTGTCAACTCCAATGCCAATCCATGGCCGATTCTGCCTTCCTACCTCCCGTGGTCCCAAAATCCTAATGTTCCCGTCAGATCTTGCGAAGCCTACTTTGGAAATGGTTTCTCTCTCCTCTTTCTCTCACCACCCACTTTCTATGTTGAAGAGGTCTTTTTTGGGTTAATTACATATATATTGATCCACCAGGTGGTGAAGCCGGCGACGGTGGTCACGACTGGAGAGATGACTGATATTGCAGAGTGTTGGCTTTGTGATCCCGTTATTTGCACTGTTGAGATCAGAATAGGTACATCCACATCTGCAGTTTTTTTAAAGTACAGTTGGTAGCCAAAAATTCATACCAAGGTAACCAATTCAGTGTTATTAGGTTACCAATTTATTTTGAATGTGATGCAGTTGGTAGCCAAACCTTCTTGCAGTTGATTGCCAAACTTTCAGACCAAGGTAACCAATTCATACTGCAGGTGTGGAGGTAGATTGGTTACCTTAGTATAAAGGTTTAATTACCTTGGTATAAAAGTTTGGTTACCTTTTTTAAGAATGTTTGGTTATCAACATTACATTACACACCACTCTCTTATCTATCTATTTCCTATGCAGTGTTCTTATTTTCTTTTGGACATGAAATTGGGTCTCACCGGCGAAGGGGAGGAGGAAGACGATGTTGCCAAACTTTGAATATTTGAATTTAAATTATTATTTTTGAATTTGAATTTGTTTTTGTTGTTAGATCCAAGATATTTGAATTTGAATTATTAATTATGGTAGTTATTTCTCTTTGATTTTAGGTTTCCATATTATTATGAATTGAATCATATACTAATTCCCTAAATTAAGAAATTCTAATTGCACTAATATTGTAAATAAAGGGATAAATAACGTTTTGGTCATTGTACTGGGGTCCGATTTTCATTGTGGTTACCGAAACTTTTTTTATTACAATCGAATAACTGTACTTTCAAAAACTTACAAAATGGTCATTCCGTCTGATTTTCCGTCCAAAAAAGTTAGAATGCCGATCGCAAGTTGATTTGACTTTTTGTTTACGTGGAGCATGTAAAATACAAGCATTTGATTATTATAAAGACAATGATTCTATTAACTCAAAACTATTAACTACTTTGAATAGTAACTCGTGAATAGTAACTCGTGAATAGTAACTCGTGAATAGTAACCCCTACATGAAAAGTTCCAAATTTGATAAAAAGTTCTAACTAATATTTCAAAGATAATGATATTGAAGAAATAATATCATTTGAGAAGAAAATAACATCCCTTACCTCAAAGAATCGAGATTTCTAAGGAAAGGTCTCAAGTGATGTTTGAATGAAACTTGTCTTGACAAAGAACTCTCAAAGTATCTAAATACTCACAAAATACGCTCAATAATATAGAGAGAGAAAGAGAGAAAACTTTGTTTCTGGTGTGATTTTCAATTCTAACTTAGCCCTCTATTTATAGGAAAATGTTAGCACGCCGAAGCAGACTTAACCTACAACCTGATGGCTTTACCTGCTACTATTCCCACCCACCACATTTGAAAATTCAATTGAGCACATTTTTTCACCAACCACAAGTGGGGCCCACCAATTCTAGAATTTTCCACCAAAATCATTTATAACCTAATTTCTGAATCAGTCACCTCTTAAAATTCATAATAAATTATACGCTCATTTTTAACGGTTCAAAATTTGTGGACATATACTCAACTTATATATGTATAACATATCCAAAAATTACAACGATCCAACTATCGGATTAAATATTATAACTCACACAATAAAGTCAGTAATAACACCGATTTGATCTTTTAATACCTCCAATCCGGCAAAAATACAAATAAAACATCTCAAAGATTAATTCCTTCATTAATAACCACATAAATAAATCCATCATTTATATTCATATAAAATAAATATTTCCTTATCATATGAATCAATAATTAATTATTCACAAATAATATTACGTAATCACATTTATGACAACCAGTCGTTCCTCAGAAAGAGGGGCTTTCCAATAAGGATCTCTCATCGGGCGCATAATTAGGTGACCAAACCTCTCCTTAGAGCATGTAACTTTCTAGACATTGCCAATAATGTTATCTAATAATATTATTCAAATAATATGAATTATTGATCCGATAATGGGAAATATCATGCGAAAGGACAATTATCAAAACAAAGAATAATATAAAATACCAACGCAAAGAATTATTGAATCAATAAAATAAAATACTCAATATAGAATTATCAGAATAATTATTGAGTAGTGCCTTCACGTAAGGATCAATAATTCAATACTGCGTAAATACCGTAAAGCCATCTTTGTGCAACCACGCGTATTCTCAGATTTTAACCACCGGGTATTCCAACGCCTTTAATTGTAATAACTACGCCTGTTATTTTTAACCAACTTATATTTGTTGTTTTCTTCATCCAATCGCTTTCCGTTATGGGGCCCATACATGATCATACTATTGCATTTAATATTCGAATATTCAAAGCATTTAATATTCCACGACCAAACGAATATTCCCCACAACAATGAATATTTTATAACTACTTGCTTATTTTGAAATATTTGCGTATTTAACCCTAACTATCCACATTAATCAAATCAACCCTTACTATTTCAAAATAATAAATAGAAAATTAAATTTCATTAATAATAAGTTGGGGTCTTACAACCTCCCTCCTTATGAAATTTCGTCCTCAAATTGACGACGACGTACACGGTGTTTCAAAAGATGAGGATACCTCGCTTTCATTTCCGTTTGAAGGTCCAACTACAGGAATTGTTGGACATTGGTTTCATTCGTCCCTAGTACATCTCCTCGGGGTGCTCCTGCTTTTATTTGTAATGAAGAAAGACGGAGTATGCGACTTTGTATTGACTATCGGAATTGAACCATGTCACCATCAAGAATAGGTATCCTCTACCACGATTGATGACTTGTTTGACCAATTCAGGGCCTGATTCTTTTCAAAATCGATCTTCGCTTACGGATATCATCAATTTGAAGATTAGAATCGAGGATATTCCAAAGACCGCCTTCGTAACTCCTGTATGGGCATTATGAATTCTTAGTCATGTCTTTCGGACTAACTAATGCTCCTGCGGCTTTCATGGATATGATGAACCGAGTATTCAAGGAATATTTGGATCAATTCGTTGTTGTCTTTATTGATGACATCCTCATATATTCCAAAAGCCGTGAAGATCATGAGCACCATTTGAAGTCGGGTACTCCAAAGGCTTCGTGAAAACCAACTATATGCCAAATTGAAGAAATGCGAGTTCGCTTGAGGAAGTAGCATTCCTTGGGCACGTGGTGTCAAAACATGGAGTATCTGCTTGATCCGCCAAGATTGAAGCAATACAAAGTTAGGAGCAACCAAGTTCATTGATCAAGTCACGTAGCTTTTTGGGCTTAGTTTGGTTATTATCGGAGATTCGTGGAAGGTTTTTCTTAATCGCTACTCCATTAACTCAAATAACTCTAAGGATACAAAATTCGCTTGGAGCGAAGAATGCGAGAAAAGTTTCCAAGAGCTTAAGAGGAGACTTATTTCTAAGACTGCTCTAACAATACCATCCGGTTCGGATGTATTTGTTATCTCACAAACATGCTTGAGCAAAGGGTTAGGATGTGTTCTCATGCAACATGGAAAAGTCATAGCCTATGCCTCATGACAACTTAAAGAGTATGAGAGGAATTATCCTACTCATGATCTAGAGTTAAGCGCAATCGTTTAGCTTAAAAATATGGAGGCACTATCTATATGGGGAGAAAGTGGAGATATATTCGGACCATAAAAAGCCTTAAATATTTCTTCACTCAAAAAAGAACTCAACATGCGGCCGACGTTGGCTCGAGCTATTGAAAGACTACGACCACACTATTCAATACCATCCCGTAAAGTTTAACGTGGTAGGTATTGCGCATTGAGTAGAAGATCATATGCTGAACGAAAAGTCTCTTACGATGATGTCAAGTATACGATAGAACCAACTTTAATAGAAAAAGTTAAGGTTGCTCAAGCCACCGAATCCGGAAATGATGCGTATGAAGAAGAAAGTACAAGAAGGAGCTATTCCGTGGTTTAGAATTGATGAAGAAGGAATACTTGAGTCCACTCTGAGACTTTGTGTTCCTAACGACTCGATTTGAAGTACAAGATTATGATGGAGGCACACAATCGCCATTTGCAATCCATCCTCGAAGTACTAAAATGTATCGTGATCTTGACATACATTTTGGTGGAACAATATGAAGAGAGAGATTGCAAAGTTTATCTCGATGTGTTTAACTTGCCCGGCAGATGTAAAGGCGAAGCATCTTGTACCTAAGGGTCCGCTGCAACCACTTAAGATTTCTAATGGAAGTGGGAACACATTACTATGGATTTCGTTACGGGTCTTCCTACGGTTTCTCAAGGCATCAATGCTATTTGGGTTATTGTTGATAGATTAACCAAGTCTCGCTTTCATTTCTTTGCCGATACGGAGACTTATTCCTTGAACGCCTTGCTAGTATATGCACGTGAATGAGATTGTGAGGTTGCATGGCATGCCTGTATCCATAGTTTCGGATCGTGACCCAAGATTCACTTCAAGATTTTGGGTTAGCTTGCAAAAAGCTATGGGCACGGATTTGCGATTTAGTTCTAAGATACCATCCCCAAACAGACGGACAATCGGAGAGGACTATTCAAACTCTTGAAGATCTATTAAGACTCGTGTCCTAGACTTCAAGGGTAGTTGGGATAAGTATTTACCATTGGTGGAATTCTCCTACAACAATGTTATCGTGCAAGTATAGGTGTGGCTCCATTCAAGCATTATATGGACGAAAATGTCGCTCTCCAATATGTTGGGATGAGGTGGGTGAAGCAACATTGTTGGGACCCGAGTTAGTACGATATGACTCACCAAAAGATCCAAATGATTCGACAACGATACAAACCAAGGCACAAGATCGACAAAAGAGTTATGCGGATCTTCATCGAAAGGACGTGGAATTTAGTGTAGGGATCATGTATTGTTGCGAGTTGCTCCATGGAAGGGAGTTACAAGATTTGGGAAGAGAGGAAAGCTCTATCCACGATTTATTGGTCCATTTCAAATTCTTGACCGAGTAGGAAATGTAGCCTATAGACTTGCGTTACCTCCTAGTATGTCTCGTGTTCATAATGTGTTTCACATATCCGCATTTCAGTAAATATGTGAAAGACCCGAATCACGTTATAGAGTTAGAACCGGACGAGATAGCAGAAGACTTAACGATGAGGAGGTACCACAAGATCTTGGATAGGAAGGAGCATGTCCTACGCAGCGAAAGGTCATACCACAAGTTAAAGTTTTGTGGAGGAATCATGCTATAGAGGAAATGACCGGGAATTGAAACGGAAATGAAAGCGAGGTATCCTCACCTTTTCAAACACCAGTACGTACGTCAATTTCGAGAGGACGAAATTTCATAAGGAGGGAGGTTGTAAGACCTCAAATTTTTAAATAAAAAGGAATTTCCTTTATTTATTATTTTGAAATAGTAAGGGTTGATTTGATTAATGTGGATAGTTAAGGGTTAAATACGCAAATATTTCAAAATAAGCAAGTGGTTATAAAATATTCATTGTTGTCGGGAATATTCGTTTGGTCGGGAATATTCGATCGCTTCGGGGAATATTCGCATGCGGCAAGGTGCCCGACCATGTGTGGGCCCATAACTGAAAGCGATTGGATGAAGAAAACGACAAATATAAGTTGTTTTTAAATAACAGGCGTAGTTGTTACCAAGTATCATCATTGGAATACCCTAGTGGTTAAAACACACTAATACGCGTTGTTGAACAAGAGGCACACCAGTATTGCACCAATTATTGATTCTTACGTGAAAGGCACTACTCAATAATGGTTACAGAATTACCGCTCAAAGATATTATTGAGTTAATAATTGCTGCGTTGATATTTTATATTCGTTGTTGTTTCAATAATTGTCATTACACGATTTTTTTCATTATCGGCAATAATTCATATTATCCTAATAATATTATTAGATAACATTATTGGCAATGTCTAGAAAGTTCTGTACTAAGGAGAGGTTTGGTCACCTAATTGCGCCGCCAAGAAGAAGAAATTCTTATTGAAAGCCCCTCTTCCCTGAACCGCACGTCATTGTCATATTGTGATTCTCAGAATATTATTTATGAATAATTAATTATTGATTCATATGATGAGAAAAATATTGATTTTATGTGGATATAGATGGAGAAAATTTTTATAGTGACAATTGTTGAAAATTGAAATTTTATCTTTTCTCGATAAAATAATTCATTTAAATATATTATTTTAATAATATATTAACTATGATATTTTTTACAACGAATGTGGGATATATGAGTATACGAGGAGGAAGAGTATTTTGTTGCAATAAATGTTTAAAACATGTTAAACATGTCTCATGGACCCCATTTATTGACCGAAATTTGATTATAAATTGTAAAATCGCCTGCTTATAGATTTCGGTCAATTTCTGTTTGGAATTTGGAAAAACTTTCTTCTGTAAAGTTGTAGAGAATTGACTTTCCTATAAAAACTCGCGAGATTCGAATTTTCTGATGAAAGGGCTATTTATTATGAATTATTGAAGTTCAAGCTCAAAATAATTGATTTTGTAAGTTTTAATTATTTATTTTATGAAAAAACGTTTTTTATCATTTCTTTCTAGAAGGTTGGCATGTGGGAAATGTTGGGATCTGATTTCCAAAGAGGCGAGGGAAATTTATTAATAATAATATATTTTATTAAATTTTACGCTTTGGTGTTCTAAGCATTTTCCTATAAATAGGTGTGCTTAGGTTAGAATTGAAAATCACACCGAAACTCCAAGTTTTCTCTCTATATTATCGAGCGTATTCTTGTGAGTATTTTGAGTATACTTTGAGTATTGCTAGATTGCAAGTTCCTTCAAAGACTATACCCGTGATTCTAGCTAAATCTAATCGATCTTTCGAGGTAAGGATATTATTTTTTTCAGAATGATATTATTTCTTCAATATCATTATGCTAAAAATGTTGATATGAAGTTTTATCAAATTTGGAACTTTTTCATGCTCGGGGTTACTATTCATGGGTTACTATTCATGAGTTACTATTCATGAGTTACTATTCACGAAGTTACTATTCACGAAAGTACTATTCATGAAGCGTGAAGATGTTTTTTGTGGAATTTCTATCTTTTGGTGTCCTGAGTTACTATTCACGATATCGCGACTATTCACGATATCTGGCACTATTCACGATACTTGATTATTCACCGAAAATAAAATTTCTTCTTTTCGTCTAAAATATCTATTCGGATACTAACTCGATCAGTATCCATGTTTTGATCATTCTTGAATTTTACACCACTATGATTATTTTTGAGGTATTTTTGACGTGATAAAACCAAGTACGAATCCTTAATCCTTAATCCTTGTCATTTTGTTTCACCGGATTCGCTTTTTTAAAAAAATATTTTTCATCATCCTCGGTCTTAAATGATGATATTATGGAATATCTTTGGCTTTTGTAGTGCAAAGATGAATGATTTCTTAAGAATATCTTTGGCCCAGTAGTGCAAGATGAATGATTTCAAGAATATCTTTGGCCCGTAGTGCAAAGATGAACAGTGTTTAAATGAACATGACTAATCGATGAATATCTTTGGCCTCAGAGTAAAGATGAATATTTGATTCCGTGATGTATATTGATTGATGTTACAGGGGATAAAAGATAGATTTATGAACTTTTAAATTCATACATAGAAGATAGTAGTTTGCATTCTCTACTTAACTCTTCTAATGAATTATTATTTCACCCGCTAATATTGATTTAAAATTTGTTGTCTATTGTATTCTATTATATTTTTCCTCATTGAAGACTAACGATAATTTGTTGTATATTATCTTAGTCATAATATTCTTTATCGAGCTAGTTGAGCTCACCCTTTTCCTTTTGTTCCATTTTTCTCGTGAGGCGAGAATATAGCGAGTAATTAGTCTGGGGTATGGAATGAAGGTTTTAGAAAGGATTGTTTAGTAGTCCTCACCATTTTTGTAAAATAATGTATCAATAAATGTGATGAGGATTTATTTGAGTATAGATATTGTCAGAAGATAATATTTGTATTCAAACTCACGCTTTCTTCATTGTAATAATAAAGTTGTAGTTGTTTCGTACCATGTATTGACAACTCGTAATAGGTGATGTATACCTATTTTGGGGGCGCCACAACAACGCTTTAAGGTATGCTATAATTGTGGAAAAGAAGGACATATCGCCGAGATTAGACGCAGATCGAAACCAGATCCAATGGAATGGTGACTCAAAAGGATGTCCCGTAAAAGGTCAAAGTCAACGGTTCCTCGGAAGAGCGCTTTGTCGTGACTTGGGTCAAAATGTGAGGAACCCGAATGAAGTTAGCACGGGTTAGTTAATTATAAATTCTTAAGTTTATACCTTACTAGATATTCTGCCTACCCATTATTTTATCTCTTTGCCATACTCAACGCTTGAACTTGACTACGGAGAAATTAGACTTTGACCTATTTATGGAGAATCTGTTAGGAGAAACTTTCATTACATCCGTTGTTTAGAAATCTTACTTGATTCAAAGGTTGGCACTATCACATTACCTGTTAACCTTATTTCTATAGAGATATTTGCTTTTGATGTGATTTTAAGGTTAACTACTCATCACGCCGAAATTGATTACTTTCGTAAGGTTGTTAGTTTTCATATTCCTAAGCAACTCGTTATTCAATTCAAGAAATCAAACCATTGTAGTCAAACATTTTCATATCAAGCCATGAAGTCATTCGTTTATTACGGATGTCAAGTTTTCTTAGTCTATGTTATGGATTTGAATAAAGACACGTCGATTTGAATAATATTCTGTTGTTATTGATTTTCCTCGATGTATTTCAAGAATTTCTTGGCTTACTCCCAAAGATTGATATTAAATATTGTATCGACTTTGAACCCCAGACAAAACTCATTTCTAAAATCTCATATCAAATGGCTCCTATTGAACTTCGTGAGTTAAAAATTCAACTATAGAATTTGGTACCGAGCCTTTATCCGGTGACTTCCTTTGTGGAATGCACCGCCGACTCTCGTGAGGGGACACCATATTCGTGCGATAGTAAACCGATAGGTGTCATTGTAACGTCATATCCAAGGTTGGGATATGAGTCACAGCTGAGAACAACCTAAGCTCAGAATCTAAATATGTAGCTTTCTAGGCTTAGTTGGTTATTATCGAGATTCGTTGAAGGATATTCTCAAACACTATTCCATTAACGCAATTGACTCGTAGAGATACAAAATTCAATGGAGCAAGGAATGTGGGAAGAGCTTCAAGAACTCAAGAGGAGACTCATTTCAAAGACATGTTCGACCATGCCATCCTCGAAAAGCGAACGTGGTAGTGACGTGTTGAGTAGAAAGATCGTATACAAGCATGAAAATACGATATTGTCAAAGACTAATTTCGTATAATTTACAAATAATAGAGATGGAGATGAAAACTCTAGGTACCCACGTGATGATATACGAGTATAATCGACTTTTAATCGATAAAGTTAAAGTTGTTTGCTACACACCGTGAGTGATGAATTTGAAGAAGGAGGTGCAAGAAGTTGTTATTTCAAAAGCGAGAATCGCGGAGGTGAGGAAAGCTCAAACCTTCGATTTATTAATCCATTTGAAATTCTCGATCGAATAGGAACCGTGGCCTATAGACTCGCTTTTAATATCGCCAAGTATGACGCGTGTTCATAACGCTTTTCACGTATCGATGTTACGTAAATATGTGGACGAATCCGAACTACGCTCATTGAAGTTAGAACCGGACGAGATAGTCGAAGACTTAACGCATGAGGAGGTACCTGCCAAGATCTTGTAGAGGAAAGAACATGTCCTATGTACTTGAGGTTATACCACAAGTTAAAGTTTTGTGGAGAAACTATGCTATTGAGGAAATGACACGGGAGTTGGAAACGAAATGAAAGCGAGGTATTCTCATCTTTTCAAACACCGTGTATCGTCACGTCAATTTCGAGGACGAAATTTCATAAGGAGGGAGGTTGTAAGACCCCAAATTATTAATAAATGAAATTTATTTTCCTCTATTTATTATTTTGAAATAGTAAGGGTTGATTTGATTAATGTGGATAGTTATGGGTAAAATACGCAAATATTTCGATAAGCAAGTGGTTATAAAATATTCATTATTGTTAGAATATTCATTCGGTCGTGGAATATTCGCATATTACCATGCCAGCGCGATCTTTGTGGGCTCCATAACTGAAAGCGATTGGATGAAGAAAACGGACAAATATAAGTTGTTTATAAATAACTTGGCGTAGTTGTTACCATTAATATTGTTGGAATACCCTATGGTTAAAACACACTAATACGCTGCTGTTGTTGAAAGAGTGCATACCAGATTGCACCAATTATTGATTCTTACGTAAGAAGGCACTTGTAACAACCCCAAAATAGGTCCATTCCATCCAACCCATTCTGAAAGTCGCCAAATATATGGTACGGAAAATAACTACAACTTTATTACAACAATTGTCGTGCAAAATACAACAACACATATGTCATGAGTTTGGATACAAATATGTACCAACCAGAGCACTTCACAATGACACCTTACATAAAGGTATAGTCAAAAACCTGCTTTTAGAAATTAGATTCTTTGGGAAGTGCTCAAGGAAACCTTCGTATGGGAGGCCATGCTTTTAGGTTATGGTAGATATCATATGGCCACGAATTATCCTTGGTCAACCCAATAGACCCCAAAGAAAAACGAGAAGATTACTATCATATTCTTCCCAATGGTGAGTCTTTTCTTGACATATCACTATCTCCATCGCCTCTAATTGGGTATTATACTCCAAACAAACACCAAGATTATATAGGTAGTGCTTGTAAATATACTCAAAGAAGTGGATGAGCACAACCATGTCTTATGATAACACGAGTTTGTATGTCATTAGACATCTTGTATGATAGTGACAAAACACCTTCCAAAGTTGGGTTCGCCTCCCTCTTTAGGAGAACCTCAACAACTATAGACCACCGCTTCTATTCCCTTGTTATCCCCGGGCCAACCCAAATACACTTTTATTACACGAAAGGAATTATGAAACAAAAGGGTGAGCACAACTAGCTCAATAAAAGAATATTATGACTAAAGATAAATAAATTATCAATAGTCTTCATCGAATAAATCAGAGATTTAGAACATATGGTAGATGATAAAACTTTTCAACCATAGTTGCAGCGGAATGAGCAATCCATTAGAAGAGTCAAATAGACCATAAAATCTATTATCTTCTCCATGTTAAAAATCCACCAACAATGTTTTATCCTTGTAACATCAATAAACAATTCCTGTCCACAATCATGTGTATAACTCATAATCGTAATTGTAGTTCTAAATTCCTTTCCTCATCCAAGACAAAGATAATTTTCATCCCAAACATCAAAGATCATGGTTATACCAAATCACGCTTCTGCTCATAATCATATTAATAAATTCATCTTTGCACCACGGGCCAAAGATATTCATCAACAGCTTCATCTTTACACTACAAAGCAAAGATATTCAACAACAGTCATCTTTGCATTACAAGCCAAAGATATTCATCAATAATTCATCTTTGCACTACAAAGCTAAAGATATTCAACAACAAAAGTCATCTTTGCATTACGAGCAAAAGATATTCATCAATAATTCATCTTTGCACTACCGCCAAAGATATTCAACAACAGTCATCTTTGCATTACGAGCAAAAGATATTCATCAATAATTCATCTTTGCACTCATCACTAAAGATATTCAACAACAAAGTCATCTTTGCATTACGAGCAAAAGATATTCATCAATAATTCATCTTTTGCACTACTGGCCAAAGATATTCAACAACGGTCATCTTTGCATTACGAGCAAAAGATATTCATCAATAATTCATCTTTGCACCATCACAAAGATATTCATCACTGGTCATGTTCATTTAAACACTGCTCATCTTTGCACTACACAGCCAAAGATATTCTTCGTAAATCATTCATCTTTGCATTGGTTTTATCCACGCCCAAAAAATACCTCAAAAATAATCATAGTGGTGTAAAATTCAAGAATGATCAAAACATGGATACAATCAAAGCTAGTATCCGTAATAGATATTTTAGACGAAAAGAAAAATTTTCATTTTTCTATGAATAGTCCGTATTCGTGAATAGTGCCAGAGTATCGTGAATAAAGTCTGACACGTGAATAGTAACTCCAACACCAAAAGATAGAAATTCCACAAAAAACATCTTCACGCTTCATGAATAGTACTCGTGAATAGTAACTCGTGAATAGTAACTCATGAATAGTAACTCGTGAATAAGAACTCATGAATAGTAACTCCGATATGAAAAAGTTCTAAATTTGATAAAAGTTCCAATCAATATTTCAGCATAATGATATTGAAGAAATAATATCATTTAAGAAGAAAATAACATCCCTTACTATCCCTTACCTCAAAAGAAAGCAAGACTTCCGACAGATATCTGGATATAATTATGAAGGAAACTTGCAATCGATGAATATCAACTCACCAATTATCTAAATACTCACAAATTACACTCAATAATCTAGAGAGAGAAAGAGAGAAAGCTTATGTTTCGGTGTGATTTTCAATTCTAACTTAGCCCTCTATTTATAGGAAAATGTTAGCACGCCGAAGAAGACTTGACCTGCTACCTGATGGCTTTACCTGCTACTATTCCACCCACCAAAAATCAGCCATCTTCCCTAACAACCAAGAGTGGGGCCCACTCAATTCTAGAATTTTCCACCAAAACCTAATTTCCTAATCAAATACCTCTTAAAATTCATAACAAATCATACGCTCATTTTTAACGTTCAAAATTTGTGGACATATACTCAACTTATATATGTATAACATATCCAAAATTACAACGATCCAACGGTTTGATCAAAATTTATAACTCACGCAATATAGTCAAGAACACCGATTTTTGGACTATTAGTCCTTCTAGGACCGATTTCATTCAAAATTTCACCACGAAATATCTACAAAGAATTTTTGGGTGATTCAAATTTCTACAGTTAGCTTACTTCTAGGGCTTTCTTTTGATATATGGCTCATCTCTTAACTCATTATACACAAAGAGTTATGGATTTTACAAAATCAAGTAATAAACTAATTTTTCTGAAAATCTCATATTTTGTTCTCCATTTCGACAAATACTGATAAAACACCTCATCATTAATTCCTTCACTTATAAATACATAAATAAATCCATCATTTATATCCACATCAAATAAATATTTTCTTATCATATAAATCAATAACTAATTATTCACAAATAATATTACATGTAATCACAATAATGACAACCAGCGGTTCCCTGTGAAAGAGGGGCTTTCCAATAAGAATTTCTCCTTACTAGCGCAAATTAGGTGACCAAACCTCTCCTTAGATGTAACTTTCTAGACATTGCCAATAGTGCTATCTAATAATATTATTCAAATAATATGAATTATTGATCCGATAACGAGAAATATTGTGCAAAGCTGATAATTATTGAAACAACAATAATATAAAATATCAACGCAGACAATTATTGAATCAATAAAATAAAATATTGAACAAGAATTACTTTAACAATTATTGAGTAGTGCCTTCTTATAAAGGATCAATAATTCAAAATATTGTGTAAAACCGTGCTATCGCAAAAACACGCATATTATCAGATTTTATCCATCGGTATTCCAACAAGTTGTTAATTGTGAACGATTACGCTCGTTATTTATAAAAACTTAATTTTGTCGCTTTTCTTCATCCGACAAGCTTATTCTATTATGGGACCCACAAATGGTCGCTACCACGCATTTAATATTCCCTCGACGTAAAGAATATTCCACGACCAAACGAATATTCCCGACAACAATGAATATTTTATAACCACTTGTGTATTTTGAAAAAATTCATATATCACCCTTAACTTTAACTTTTTTATCAATTTAACCATTTACCAATAGAAAATTGAATACTTTTATTTCATAAAATTCGGGGTCTTACAATCTCCCTCCTTATGAAATTTCGTCCCTCGAATTTACGCACACGTATTTCAAGAGTTGAGAATACCTTGCTTTCATTTCATATTCCATCTTCCCTGTCCTCATGATTTCTCCATTGCTCATCTCCTGTATTTCAGATATCATTCTAGAATACAGCTTCAAAACAAGGGTTAATTGAACAAATTAACATATCACATAATATCCCGATATTATGACTAACCAACAAATAAGCTTAGGTAGGACACACTAGCGAAGGATTTACTCATCTCTCCCCTCCTAGTTCTATTCCCCGATCTCCGCCAGAGATCATATCCCTAAGCTCTGATACCAAATGTAACTCGTGTCCCAACCGTGGACAGCACCTCACAGTGGTACCTATCAGTTTGCCACCGCAGAACGGCGTCCCCTACGGAGAGTCTGGCTTCGGTGCATCCCCCATCAATAGGAAGTCACCAGATGAGAGGCTCGGGGCTCTTTACTTATAGCTCGATACCAAATGTAACAACCCCAAAATAGGTCCATTCCATCCAACCCATTCTCGAAGTCGCCAAATATATGGTACGGAAAATAACTACAACTTTATTACAACAATTGTCGTGCAAAATACAACAACACATATGTCGTGTGAGTTTGATACAAATATGTACCAACCAGTAGCACTTCACAATGACACCTTACATAAAGGTATAGTCAAAAACCTGCTTTTAGAAATTAGATTCTTTGGGAAGTGCTCAAGAAACCTTCGTATATGGGAGGCCATGCTTTTAGGTTATGGTAGATATCATATGGCCACAGCATTATCCTTGGTTGACCTAATAGACCCCAAAGAAAAACGAGAAGATTACTATCATATTCTTCCCAATGGTGAGTCTTTTCTTGACATATCATTATCTCCACCGCCTCTAATCGGGTATTATACTCCAAACAAACACCAAGATTATATAGGTAGTGCTTGTAAATATACTCAAAGAAGTGGATGAGCACAACCATGTCTTATGATAACACGAGTTTGTATGTCATTAGACATCTTGTATGATAGTGACAAAACACCCTTCCAAAGTTGGGTTCGCCCACCTCTTTAGGAGAACCTCAACAACTATGTAACCACCGCTCTATTCCTTGTTATCCCGCGGCCAACCCAAATACACTTTTATTACCCGAAAGGAATTGTGAAACAAAAGGGTGAGCACAACTTGTAAGACCCCAGCTTTTATAAATAAAGATGAATTTTTCTATAAATATTATTTTTGAATATTATGGAATAAATTTGATATAATGTTATAGTTGTGGGTAATATTTATAAATTTTGCAAAGTATGCAAGTTGTTATAAAATATTCGTTTGGTCTAGGAATATTCTTTTGTTGTGGAATATTCGTACAATGGCTCAATCATTGGTGGACCTCTACAACATTATTGTTTGATTGAAAAAACGACAAAAATATTTTTATAAAAATAACGGCGGAGGTGTTACCGTTAAAACTGTTGAACTACCCGGTGGTAAAAGTACAGTAATACGCGTAGTTGCATAGTAGCACACGGTATTGATTATTGATGCTTACGTGAGAAGTCACTCAGCTATGCTCAATTATTGCTACAGTAATTGCTGCATCATATCTCTTATATTATTGATTCAATTATTGTCACAGTATCATCTGTATAATATGTTATAGTATTAAATCAATAATTGAGACGACAAGTTATAAATGATTAATAATTGTTGAAAGATTAAATATGTGTTGATGAAAAAAAATGATTTGTGGTAAGTTTGATTATTTTATGGGGGCTCATATGTCATCATCTAAGAGTCTCTTCACATTCAATAGTATTTACCTTCGTCATTGATAGTAATTACCTTCGTCAATAGTAATTACCCTTGTGAATAGTATTTACCTTCGTCAATAGTAATTACCTTCGTCAATAGTAATTACCCTTGTGAATAGTATTTACCTTCGTCAATAGTAATTACCCTTGTGAATAGTATTTACCTTCGTCAATAGTATTTACCTTCGTTAATAGTAATTATCTTTACCAGACGTCCGAACCACTTGTCGCTTTCACATTACAGGTAGTCCGAACCACTTGTCGTTTCACATTACAAAGGCCAAACCGATAAGTCAAGCCACTTGCCTTTTCACACTAAGGTGCTAAGCTAGAAATCTTCTATAAATAGAGGCTAGGGCTTCATTATTTTCACGAATTCATTCAAGCTATAGAGAGAAAAGTATAGAGAGAATAAGAGAAAGAAGAAGAGTATTTTGTTACTACACTGCTGCAGATTCAATCTCCTACCAAAAGTAAGGGGTGTTATTCTTTCTTATTCATGAAGAGAACCGTTGTTATTCCATTTGCTTATTATTCTTGGAATAACTTTTGTATCGCGGTTTACCCTATACTTGGTGACATTCTTCTATGATTACATTGGGAACATCCTCGTTTACGTGTTTTACAATTTGACCGGTTCCGTCTTTATTAGAACATCCTGCTCTGTGTGTTTTACACCGGACCTGGTTCCGTCTTTATTATTCTGTTGGAACATCCCGTCTCATGTGTTTTACACTGGACCTGGTTCCGTTTTTTATTATTCTGTTGGAATATCCTATCTCGTGTGTTTTACACGGATCCGGTTCCATCTTTATTATTCTGGTTGGAACATCCTCGCTTGGTGTGAATTTCACCGACCGGATTACGTTATTTATTATTACGTTGGAATAACCTCGCCTGCATGCGGTCTATCGCATGCATGGTGATTTCTTTTGTTATTCCATTCTTTATTATACCCAAATAAGTTAAAACTTTGACTTCTATACTCCATGAAATTAGTAGAATATCCTTAATATTTGCGTTTCATCCAAGATCTTTTCATGGAAATATTCTTACGATCATTCTTGAATTTTACTCTACAAAACAAGATCATGTTGATAATTTGGGCGTTAATAATTCTGGATAAAATAATTCTTGAACTTGTTTTATTGAATTCTTATATCATTGTCATCATCCTCATGTTTATATTTTTTTGAAAGTCATCATCGTGGCCCAGTAGTGCATAGATGGACTTGGTATGATTATGACGATCGAGACTATTCTTGTAATCATGACCGTAATGTTACAAATGATGTGATAAAAAATCCTCGATTGGCCGTAGTGCATTGATGGACGATTGTTGGCATGATCATGACCATTAATGAATACACAAATATTCTTGGCCGTAGTGCATGAATAATTGTGGTCGTGATACTAAAGAATATCCTTGGCCGTAGTGCAGGGGTGATTCGATGATGTGGAATATTTATTAAAGCTGAGTCTCAGCTATAACAGTGATGAAAAACCTTTTAAAACCTAAAAGATAGTAGACTTTATTTTCTACTGACTCTTTTAATGGATCAGATATTCCATCGCAGCTAAACCGGTTGTCTATTGTATTTTATCAGTTTAACATTATTGAAGACTATTGATAATTTATTCTGCATTATCTTAGTCATAATATTTCTTACTGGGCTAGTTGAGCTCACCCTTTCTTTCACTGTTCTCTTCAGGAAATGATAATATAGCTGGGACGAGTCGGGGAAATGAGTGATGGTCCTGAAGATAGCATTAGTAGTCCTCACTATTCTCAGCCAATAAAGTGTGATAATAATCAGTAATGAGAACTTTTTGTTTGAGTTTGTATAATATCTAGTAGATTTATATTTGTATTTAAACTCACGCTTTATGTCGTATTGTACACCTACGCTTATGTTAATAAGTTGTTTTTTTAAATTACATGCCATGTAAGTGTCGACCCAAGATGGGTGATGTATACCTAATTTTGGGGGCGTCACGGTTGGTATCGAGCTTAGGATGTGATCCCCGGCTAAGATGTGAGAATAGTACTAGGAGGGAGAGATTAGGGAATACCTTCGCTAGTATGACCTACCCAAGTTTATGTGCTATTTTATTGGTTGGTCGTAAAGATAAGGATAATTTGTTACATGTCAATTAACCTTTTGTTTTGTGGCGATGTCAAAATGACATCCGAGAATGTTGAGAATAGCAATGGAGCGCAGAGCGATCGTTGATTCACCACATATCAATAATCAAGATAATGTGCATCGTGAAGGCGACAATCCTCATGCAAACAACAACACCGACCAAATGACGAACGATCGATGTTCGAGGCTTTATGCAATTTATGCAACAAAGAAAGTAGAGCGACTCTCGTCCCAAAACGTAGGTGGAAACACGGAAAACTCTCGGAGAGCCAAAACCACTTCAGCGGAAGCATGGATAAAGCAGATTACCAAGATATTTGATGTCTTGGGATGCTCCGAGGAGCAAAAGGTTCCTTTGCCGCCTTTTACGTTGCGGCGGAGGCGGATTCTTGGTGTGGGAATCGGTAGAAACGTACTCAACCAAATTGTCTTCAAGATATCTTGGGAGAAGTTCCAGGAGCTGTTCAACGACAAATACTTTCCTGAAAGTATTCACCACATGAAGGAGGTGGAGTTTATCAAGTTGGAACAAAACAATATGACCGTGTCGCAATACGAGGCAAAATTTGCGGAGTTATCACGGTTTGCGTCCCACTTGGTGGATAATGAAGAGAGAATGGCGCGAATGTTTTAAGAGGGTTTGAAGTTTGAGATACGTCAACATCTTATTTCTCATAAACTGTGTGTTTGTATTCGAGATGTTGTAAATAGGGCTCATTTGGTGGAGCGCGATAATGAGTCAACGAACTAAAAAGAGAGCAAATTTAAAAAATTATAATACCAATGAGAATAGTCATCGAGCGGTGACAACAAGCGTGGAGGAATCAACAGGCGATATGGTAACCACTTCGGTGGTAATCGAGTACAAAAACAATAAGAATGGACATTTCAAGAAAAGGAGATTCAACAATGATGGAAAGACGTCGGCACCAAAGACCCATTGTTAAGGAAGGAGAAAGACCACCTATCATATGCTTCAAATGCGAGGAGAGGACACATCACCAAAGCTGCGTAAATGCCGGGTCAAAGCATGTTATAATTGTGGAAGAGAAGGTCACTTAGCTCGATTTTGTCGCCATCAAGACAAATTCAACTAGAATGGAGGCACCAAAGGCCATCCCGTAAAATTCAAAACCGTAGTGCAAGGAGAGCATTTGTTGTGACCTCCCAAAGAGCAAGGAATCCGAATGAGGTCATCACGGGTAAGCTTATCATAAACTCTAATGAAGTCTATACTTTATTTGATACCCCTGGCTTCTACCCATTCTTTTATTTCTCCTACTTGCGCTCATCGATTAAATTTGACTCGGAGAAATTAGACTTTGACTTATCTCGTGGAAACTCCGTTGGGAGAAACCTTCATTACATCCAATCGCTTATAAGTCTTGTTTTGGTTAAATCGGTACCCTCACATTACCTCGTCGATCTTATTTCATTAAAAATACTTGCATTTGACGTGATTCTAGGGATTGATTGGTTAACTACTTATCATGCAAAAATTGATTGTTTTCGTAAGGTTGTTAGCTTTCATATTCCTAATCAACCTATTATGCTTAATTCAAACGACCAAACCATTAAAATCAATCACGGTCATCTCAAGCCATAAAGCTATTCGCTTATTGAAAACGGATGTCAAGCTTTCTTAGCTCATATCACATGATTTAAATAAAATACGCCGGTTTTAAACGATATTCTATTGTTAATAAATTTCTGACGTATTCCCAAGAACTTCCCGGCCTACCCCCAGGCGTGAAATTGAATTTTGTATCGACCTTGAACCCTAAGACAAAACCTATTTCCAAAGCCCATATCGAATGGCTCCTATTGAACTTCGTGGAGTTAAAGACCCAACCGCAGGAATTGTTAGACATCGGCTTTATTCGTCCCCAGTACTTCTCCTTGGGGTGCTCTGCTCTATTCGTGAAGAAGAAAAGATGGGAGTATGCGACTTTGTATTGATTATCGGGAGTTGAATCACGCCACCATCAAAATAGGTATCCATTGCCACGTATTGATGACTGTTTGACCCTTTCAAGGAGCCAAATTCTTTTCAAAGATTGATCTTAGTTCCGGATATCACCAATTGAAGATTAGAACCACCGACATTCCAAAGACGGCTTTAAACTCTGTAAGACGGCATTATGAATTCCTAGTCATGTCCTTTGGATTGACTAATGCTCCTCACGCCTTCATGGATATGATGAACCGAGTATTCAAGGAATATTTAGATCACTTTGTGGTCGTCTTTATTGATGACATCCTTATTTATTCCAAAAGCCGTGAAGATCATGAGCAACACTTGAGGACACTCCAAAAAGCTTCGTGAATATAAGCTTTATGCCAAGTTGAAGAAATGCGAGTTCGCTTGAAGAAGTAGCATTCCTTGGGCACGTGGTATCAAGTCATGGAATATCTGTTGACCCAAAGAAAGATTGAAGCTATTCAAAGTCGGGAACAACCTAAATCGATGGATCAAGAAATCGTAGCTTTCTGGTTTATTTGGTTATTATCGGAGATTCGTGGAAGGATTTTCTCGAATCGCTATTCCATCGACTCAAATGACTCGGAAAGATACAAAGTTCGGTTGGAGCGAAGAATGTGAGAAGAGTTTTCAAGAACTCAAGAGGAGACTTATTTCAAAGACTGCTACGACAATACCATCCGGCTCGGAGGGATTTGTCATCTCAAAGATGCTTCTGCAAAGGGTTGGGATGTGTTCTAATGCAACATGGAAAAGTAATAGCCTATGCCTCGCGACAACTCAAAGAATATGAGAGGAATTATCCTACTCATGATCTAGAGTTAGTATGCTATTATCTTTGACTTAAAATTTGGAGGCATTACTTGTATGGGAGAAAGTGGAGATCTTTACTTGATCATAAAAGCCTCAAATATTTCTTCACTCAAAAGGAACTCAAACCGTTGAAAGATTATGATCATACCATCCAATACCATCCTGAAAAAGCGAACGTGGTAGTGGCGATTGAGTAGAAAATCATATGCAAGTCTGAAAAGCGATATTGTCAACGCAAAGGCCCATTTTGTGTGACTTGCAAAGGATGGAGATAGAATTAAAGACTCGAGGACGCATGTGATGATAAGCGGTATCTGAGTAGAACCAGACTTTAATTGATAAAGTTAAAGTCGCTCAGCTTACGCACTGGAGGTGATGCGTATGAGGAAGAAAGTGCAAGAAGGTGCTATCTTAGGAAGCAAGAATCGATGAAGAAGGAATACTTGAGTCAACTCCACTTTGTGTTCTAACGACTCGATTTAAAGTATAATATCATGATGGAGGCACACAACACACCATTTGCAATCCATCTCGGGAGTACCAAAATGTATCATGATATTCGTCATTATACATTTTGGTGGAGCAATATGAAGAGAGATATAATATTTGCTTATCTCAAGGTGTCTAACTTGTCAATGAGTTAAAGCGAGCATCAAGTACCAAAAGGTCCATTGCAACCACTTGAAATTCCGAATGGAAGTGGGAGCACATTACCATGGATTTCGTTCACGGCCTTCCTAAGGTTTCTCAAGGCATTGATGCGATTTGGGTCATTGTTGATAGGTTGACTAAGTCTCCGCCATTTCTTACCGATACGAGAAACTTATACACTTGAACGTCTTGCTCAGATGTACATAAACGAGATTGTAAGACTGCATGGTATGCCTCAAGATCCATTGTTTCCGATCGAGACCCAAGATTCACTTCACGATTTTGGGTTAGTTTGCAAAAAGCTATGGGCACACAGACTTACGATTTAGCTTCGGCATATCATCCTCGATCGACGGACAATCGGAGAGGACTATTCAAACTCTTGAAGATCTATTAAGACTCTCATGTCCTTGATTTCAAGGGAGTTGGGACAAGTTCTTACCATCGGTGGAGTTTTCCTACAACAACGCTTATCAAGCAAGTATTGGCATGGCTCCATTCGGGCGTTGTATGGAAGAAAGTGTCGCTCTCAAGATATCTTTGGGATGAGGTGGGTGAAGCAACGTTGTTGGGACCAGAGTTGGTAATGCGTATGACTACGGAAAAGATTCAAACGATCCGACAACGATAAAAAACCTCACAAAATCGATAAAAAGAGTTATCTTGATCTTCATCGAAAGGACGTGGAATTCGATATAGGAGATCATGTGTTGTTAAGAGTTGCTCCATGGAAAGGAGTTACAAGATTTGGAAAGAGAGGAAAACTTAACCCTCGATTCATCGGTCCATTTTAATCCTCGATCGAGTAGGAATCGTGGCCTATAGACTCGCTTTCCGCCAAATATGTCTACGTGTTCATAACGCTTTTCACATATCTATGTTACGTAAATATGTGAAAGACCAAACCATATTATCGAGTTAGAACCGGATGAAATAGCGGAAGATTTGACGTATGAAGAGGTTCCTGCTCAAATTTTGATAAGAAGGAACATATTCTACGCTCCAAGGTTATACCTCAAGTCAAAGTTTTGTGGAGGAACCACGATGTTGAGGAAATGACTTGGGAGTTAGAATCAAATGAAATCAAGGTATCCTTACCTCTTCGATATACTGTGTATCGTACCCTAATTTCGAGGGCTAAATTTCATAAGAAGGGAGGTTGTAAGACCCCGCTTTTATAAATAAAGATGAATTTTTCTATAAATATTATTTTTGAATATTATGGAATAAATTTGATATAATGTTATAGTTGTGGGTAATATTTATAAATTTTGCAAAAGTATGCAAGTTGTTATAAAATATTCGTTTGGTCGAGGGAATATTCTTTTTGTTAGGGAATATTCGCATAATGGCTCAATCATTGGTGGACCCCCTGACAACATTATTGTTTGATTGAGAAAACGACAAAAATATTTTTATAAAAATAACGGCGGAGGTGTTACCGTTAAAAGCGTTGAACTACCCTAAGTGGTAAAGTACATAGAATGTCTGGCGTGATTGCGTAGTAGCACCTCAGTATTGATTATTGATGCTTACGTGAAAAGTCACTCACCTATGCTCAATTATTGCTACAATAATTCTTGCATCATATCTCTTATATTATTGATTCAATTATTGTCACAGATCATCTCAGATAATATGTTATAGTATTAAATCAATAATTGAGACGACAAGTTATAAATGATTAATAATTGTTGAAAGATTAAATATGTGTTGATGAAAAAAATGATTTGTGGTAAGTTTGATTATTTTATGGGGGCTCATATGTCATCATCTAAGAGTCTCTTAAATCAATAGTATTTACCTTCGCCAATAGTAATTACCTTCACAATAGTTATTACCCTTGTGAATAGTATTTACCTTCGTCGATAGTAATTCCCTCGTCAATAGTAATTACCCTTGTGAATAAGTAATTACCTTCGTCGAAATAGTAATTACCCTTGTGAATAGTATTTACCTTCGTCAATAGTATTTACCTTCGTTAATAGTAATTATCTTTACCGGACGCCGAACCACTTGTCGTTTCACATTACAAAGCGCCGAACCACTTGTCGTTTCACATTACAAAGGCCAAACCGGTCGTCGCTTTCACTCGCCTTTTCACACGGCGGTGCTTAGCTAGAAATCTTCTATAAATAGAGGCCTAGGGCTTCATTATTTTCACTTAATTCATTCAAGCTATAGAGAGAAAGTATAGAGAATAAGAGAGAAAGAAGAAGAGTATTTTGTTACTACTGCTTCCGCAGATTCAATCTCCTACCAAAAGTAAGGGGTGTTATTCTTTCTTATTCATGAAGAGAACTCGTTGTTATTCCATTGCTTATTATTCTCATTGGAATAACTTTGAATACGCCGGTTTTTACCCTATACTTGGTGACATTCTTCTATGATTACATTGGAACATCCTCATGCGTGTGTTTTACAATTTACACGGTTCCGCCTTTATTAGAACATCCTCGTCATGTGTTTTACACCCACTGGTTCCGCTTTTTATTATTACATTGGAACATCCTGCATCATGTGTTTTACATCGGACCTCGGTTCCGCTCTTTATTATTCTGGCTGGAATATCCTATCTCGTGTGTTTTACACTCGATCCGGTTCCATCTTTATTATTCTCATTGGAACATCACCTGGCTTGTGTGAATTTCACCTCGACACAGTTACTCATTATTTATTATTCATTGAATAACTCATTCTGCAAGGCCTATCGCATGCGTGGTGATTTCTTTTGTTATTCCATTCTTTATTATACCCAGTTGGTTAAAACTTTGACTTCTATACTCCATGAAATTAGTAGAATATCCTTGATATTTCATGTTTCATCCAAAGATCTTTTCATGGAAATATTCTTCCGATCATTCTTGAATTTTACTCTACAAAAACAATGATCATGTTGACAATTTGGACGTTAATAATTCCTGGATAAAATAATTCTTGAACTTGTTTTATTGAATTCTTATATCATTGTCATCATCCTCATGTTTATATTTTTTGAAAGTCATCTGCGTGGCTCAAAGTGCATAGATGGACTTGGTATGATTATGACCGAGACTATTCTGTAATAATCATGACCGTAATGTTACAAATGATGTGATAAAAAATCCTCGATGGTAGTAGTGCATTGATGGACAGCTTGTTGGCATGATCATGACCATTAATGAATACACAAATATTCTTGGCCCGTAGTGCGTGAATAATTGTGGTCGTGATACTAAAGAATATCCTAGTAGTAGTGTAAGGTGATTCGATGATGTGGAATATTTATTAAAGTGAGTCTCATTTATAATGATGATGAAAAACCTTTTAAAACCTAAAAGATAGTAGACTTTATTTTCTACTTGACTCTTTTAATGGATTGCATATTCCTACCGCAGCTTAAACCGGTTGTCTATTGTATTTTATCGCTTTAACATTATTGAAGACTATTGATAATTTATTCCGCATTATCTTAGTCATAATATTTCTTCTTCGGGCTAGTTAAGCTCACCCTTTCTTTCACCGTTCTCTTCTTGAAATGATAATATAGCCGGACGAGTCGGAAACGAGTGATGGTCCTGAAGATAGCATTAGTAGTCCTCACTATTCTCAGAAAATAGTGTGATAATAATCAGAATGAGGACTTTTTGTTTGAGTTTGTATAATATCTAGTAGACGATATTTGTATTTAAACTCACGCTTTATGTCGTATTGCAGACACTACGCATGCTTATGTTAATAAGTTGTTTTTTTTTTAAATTACGCACCATGTAAGTGTCGACCCAAGATGGGTGATGTATACCTAATTTTGGGGCGTCACACAACTAGCTTCAAGAAAGAATATTATGACTAAAGATAAATAAATTATCAATAGTCTTCATCAAGAATAAATCGAGATTTAGAACATATGGTAGATGATAAAACTTTTCAACCATAGTTGCGTGAATGAGCAATCCATTAAAAGTCAAATAGACCATAAAATCTATTATCTTCTCCATGTTAAAAATCCACCAACAATGTTTTATCCTCAACATCAATCAACAATTCCTCGTCCACAATCATGTGTATAACTTCATAATCGTAATTGTAGTTCTAAATTCCTTTCCTCATCCAAGACAAAGATAATTTTCATCCTCAAACATCAAAGATCATGGTTATACCAAATCACAGCCCTGCTCATAATCATATTAATAAATTCATCTTTTGCACCACGCGCCAAAGATATTCATCAACAGCTTCATCTTTACACTACAAAGCAAAGATATTCAACAACAGTCATCTTTGCATTACAAGCCAAAGATATTCATCAATAATTCATCTTTGCACTCAAAGCAAAGATATTCAACAACAGTCATCTTTGCATTACGAGCAAAAGATATTCATCAATAATTCATCTTTGCACTACTGGGCTAAAGATATTCAACAACAGTCATCTTTGCATTACGAGCAAAAGATATTCATCAATAATTCATCTTTGCCTTCGCCGGCTAAAGATATTCAACAACAGTCATCTTTGCATTACTGAGCAAAAGATATTCATCAATAATTCATCTTTGCACTACCGGCTAAAGATATTCAACAACAAAGTCATCTTTGCATTACGAGCAAAAGATATTCATCAATAATTCATCTTTTGACTAATCTTGGCTAAAGATATTCATCACTTAGGTCATGTTCATTTAAACACTGCTCATCTTTGCACTCACGGGCCAAAGATATTCTTCGTAAATCATTCATCTTTGCATTGGTTTTATCCACGTCCAAAAATACCTCAAAAATAATCATAGTGGTGTAAAATTCAAGAATGATCAAAACATGGATACAATCAAAGCTAGTATCCGTAATAGATATTTTAGACGAAAAAGAAAATTTTCATTTTCTATTGAATAGTCTTGCGATTCAGTGAATAGTGCAGTATCGTGAATAATAGTGCCAGATACGTGAATAGTAACTCCAACACCAAAAGATGAAATTCCACAAAAAATATCTTCACGCTTCAATGAATAGTACTGTGAATAGTAACTCGTGAATAGTAACTCATGAATAGTAACTCGTGAATAGTAACTCATGAATAGTAACCCCGACATGAAAAAGTTCTAAATTTGATAAAAAGTTCCAATCAATATTTCAGCATAATGATATTGAAGAAATAATATCATTTAAGAAGAAAATAACATCCCTTACTATCCCTTACCTCAAAAGAGACACTTCGACGGGATATCGGATATGATTGGAAGGAAACTTGCACTGGATGAATATCAACTCACCAAGTATCTAAATACTCACAAATTACACTCAATAATCTAGAGAGAGAAAGAGAGAAAGCTTATGTTTCTGGTGTGATTTTCAATTCTAACTTAGCCCTCTATTTATAGGAAAATGTTAGCACGCCGAAGAAGACTTGACCTGCTACCTGATGGCTTTACCTGCTACTATTCCACCCACCAAAAATCAGCCATCTTCCCCAACAACCAAGAGTGGGGCCCACTCAATTCTAGAATTTTCTACCAAAACCTAATTTCCGAATCAGCTACCTCTTAAAATTCATAACAAATCATACGTTCATTTTTAACGGTTCAAAATTTGTGGACATATACTCAACTTATATATGTATAACATATCCAAAAATTACAACGATCCAACTGTTCGGATCAAAATTTATAACTCACGCAATATAGTGAAGAACACCGATTTTTCGGACTATTAGTCCTTGGACCAGATTTCATTCAAAATTTCACCACGAAATATCTACAAAGAATTTTTGGGTGATTCAAATTTCTACGATTAGCTTACTTCTAGGGATTTCTTTTGATATATGGCTCATCTCTTAACTCATTATACACAAAAGAGTTATGGATTTTACAAAATCAAGTAATAAACTAATTTTTCCGAAAATCTCATATTTTGTTCTCCATTTCGACAAATACCGATAAAACACCTCATCATTAATTCCTTCACTTATAAATACATAAATAAATCCATCATTTATATCCACATCAAATAAATATTTTCTTATCATATAAATCAATAGCTAATTATTCACAAATAATATTACGTAATCACAATAATGACAACCAGTGCGGCCTCCTGTGAAAGAGGGGCTTTCGATAAGAATTTCTCCTCATCAAGCCGCAATTAGGTGACCAAACCTCTCCTTAGCGAGAACTTTCTAGACATTGCCAATAGTGCTATCTAATAATATTATTCAAATAATATGAATTATTGATCCGATAACGAGAAATATCATGCAAAGGATAATTATTGAAACAACAATAATATAAAATATCAACGCAACAATTATTGAATCAATAAAATAAAATATTGAGCAGAATTACTTTAACAATTATTGAGTAGTGCCTTCTTATGTAAGGATCAATAATTCAAAATATTGTGTAAAACCGTAAAACTATTTATGCAAACACGCGTATTACCATATTTTATCCATCTAGTATTCCAACAAAGGTTAATTGAACTTGATTACACGCCTGTTATTTATAAAAACTTAATTTTGTCGTTTTCTTCATCCCACGCTATTCTATTATGGGGCCCACAAATGGTCATGCTACCAATCGCATTTATATTCCCCGACGGAAAAAGAATATTCCACGACCAAACGAATATTCCCTAACAACAATGAATATTTTATAACCACTTGTGTATTTTGAAAAAATTCATATATCACCCTTAACTTTAACTTTTATCAATTTAACCATTTACCGAATAGGAAAATTGAATACTTTTATTTCATAAAATTCGGGTCTTACAAAGACTACTCAATAATTGTTACAAAGAATTATCGCTTCAAAGATTTTATTTTATTGATTCAATAATTGCTTGCGTTGATATTTTATATTATTGTTGTTTCAATAAATTGTCATTACACAAGATTTTCTATTATCGGAGCAATAATTCATATTATCCTAATAATATTATTGGATAACATTATTGGCAATGTCTAGAAAGTTCTCGCTAAGGAGAGGTTTGGTCACCTAATTGCAGCGCCAGATAAGAGAGATCCTTATTGAAAGCCCCTCTTTCCTAGAACTACCGGTTGTCAAGATCATGATTCGTAATATTATTTGTGAATAATTAATTATTAATTTATATGATGAGGAAAATATTGATTTTATGTGGATATAGATGGATAAAATTTTTAAAATGACAATTGTTGAAAATTAATATTTTATCTTTTTTCTCGATAAAATAATCCATTTAAATATATTATTTAATAATATATTAATTGGTGATATTTTATAATGAATGTGGGATATATGAGTATATGAGGAGGAAGAGTATTTTTGTGTCATTAAATGTTTAACACATATTTTGTGTGTTGGTGGACACAATTATTAACCAAATTTGATTATAGCACTGTAAAATCGTCTGCTTTATGGATTTCAATCAATTTCATTTGGAATTTGGAAAACTTTCTTCCGCAAAGTTGTAGAGAATTGAATTTCCTATAAAAAGACTAGAGATTCGAATTTTCTGATAAAAGGACTATTTATTATGAATTATTGAAGTTCCGAAGCTCAAAATAATTGATTTTTGGAAGTTTAAAATAATTTAAATAAGAAAAACGTTTTTTGTGTTTTGATGGGCATCTTTAACACATGCTAAGTTGCTGAATTCAGATGATTCTAAGTGGGCGTGAACAAATTAATATATATATTATTATTATATTAAATTTTTACTTTGGTGTTCTAAGCATTTTCCTATAAATAGGGTGCTTGGGTTAGAATTGAAAATCACACCGTAAACTGAAGTTTTCTCTCTATATTATCGAGCGTATTCTTGTGAGTATTTTGAGTATACTTTGAGTATTGCTATACGATGCAAGTTCAAGTCATAGCCTATATCCTGTTTCAACTAAGTACTATCTTTCGAGGTAAGGGATATTATTTTTCAGAATGATATTATTTCTTCAATATCATTATGTTGAAATAGTGATCTGAAGTTTTATCAAATTTGGAACTTTTGGTGTTTGAGTTACTATTCACGATACGGCAATGATTCACGTGATACGTATACGACACTTATTCACGAATACCAAGACTATTCATCAAAAAATAAAAATTTCTTTTCGTCTAAAATATCTATTCTCGATACTAGCTTTGATTGTATCCATGTTTTGATCATTCTTGAATTTTACACCACCGTGATTATTTTTGAGGTATTTTTGGATCGTGGATAAAATAAAGTACTAATCCTTAATCCTTAATCCTTGTCATTTTGTTTCACCGGATTCGCTTTTTGAAAATATTTTTCATCATCTTCAGTCTTAAATGATGATATTATGGAATATCTTTGGCCTGTAGTGCAAAGATGAATGATTTCTGAAGAATTTCTTTGGCCCGTAGTGCAAAGATGAACAGGTGTTGAGATGAACATACCGACTGATTAATATCTTTGGCCGTAGTGCAAAGATGAGCAGTGTTTAGATGAATATGACCCAATCGATGAATATCTTTGGCACAGTAGTGCAAAGATGAATATTTGATTCCGGATATATATTGATTGATGTTACGGGGATAAAATATCGACGATGAACTTTTAAATTCATATATAGAAGATAGTAGTTTGCATTCTCTACTTAACTCTTCTAATGAATTGTTGTTTCATTGCAGTTGTTGATTTAAAACCGGTCATCATTGTATTCTATTAGATTTTTCCTCGTTGAGACTAACAATAATTTGTTGTATATTATCTTAGTCATAATATTCTTTCTTTGGGCTAGTTAGCTCACCTTTTCCTTTTTGTTCCATTTTTTCTTCTTAGGAGGCGAGAATGTAGCGAGTACTAGTCTGGGTATGGAATGAAGGTTCTAGAGAGAGTTGTTTAGTAGTCCTCACCATTTTTGTAAAATAATGTATCAATAATTATGATGGGGATTTATTTGCGTGGATATTGTTCTAGATGGCAATATCCGTATTTAAACTCACAGCTTTATATGTTATAATAATAAAGTTGTAGTCATTTCACATCTACGATTTTGGCGACTTCGAATGGGTTGGATGGAATGGACCTATTTTGGGGCGCCACATTCGAATCATCGATTTAGGTTGCTCCCACTTTGAATAGCTTCAATCTTTCTTTGGGTCAACAGATATTCCATGACTTGATATCACGTGCCAAGGAATGCAACTTCCTCGAGCCGAACTCGCATTTCTTCAACTTGGCATATAGCTTGTTTTCATGAAGCTTTTGGAGTATCAGCCTCAAGTGTTGCTCATGATCTTCACGGCTTTTGGAATATATGAGGATGTCATCAATAAAGACGACCACAAAATGATCCAAATATTCCTTGAATACTCGGTTCATCATATCCATAAAGGCAGCAAGAGCATTAGTCAATCCAAAAGACATGACTAAGAATTCATAATGCCCATACCGAGTTCTGAAGGCAGTCTTTGGAATATCCTTAGTTTTAACCTTCAGCGGATGATATCTAGAACGAAGATCGATCTTTGAAAAAAATTGTGCTCCTTGTAACTGATCAAACATGTCATCAATACGTGGCAATGGGTACCTATTTTTGATGGTGACATTATTCAACTCCCGATAATCAATACAAAGTCACATACTCTCATCTTTCTTCTTCACGAATAGAACAGGAGCACCCCAAGGAGACGTATTAGGACGAATGAAACCAATGTCTAACAATTCCTGCAATTGGGTTTTTAACTTTTGAAGTTCAATAGAGCCATTCGATATGGGAGGGCTTTGAAATGGGTTTTGTACCGGTTCAAGGTCGATACAAAATTCAACTTCTAGCCTGGGTAGGCCAGTGTTCTTCTGTGGAATACGCCAGAAATTTATTAACAATAGAAATATCCTTCAAATCGATGTATTTTTGTTTAAATCCGTGATATGAGCTAAGAAAGCTTGACATCCTTTTCAATAAACGAATAGCTTTATGGCTTGAGATGACCGTGATTAATTTTAATGGTTTGGTCGCTTGAATTCGCATAATAGGTTTATTAGGAATATGAAAGCTAACAACCTTACGAAAATAATCAATTTTAGCATGATGAGTAGTTAACCAATCAATCCCTAGAGTCACGTCAAATGCAAGTATTTTTAAGGAGATAAGATCGACAGATAACGTGCGGTTACTGATTTGAATCAAACAAGACTTATAAATAGTGGATGTAATGAAGGTTTCTCCTAATGGAGTTTCAACAGATAAGTCAAAGTCTAATTTCTCTGGAGTCAAATTTAAACGTTGAGCATGAGTAGGAGAAATAAAAGAATGGGTAGAACCGGTATCAAATAAGGTATAGATTTCACTAGAGTTTATGATAAGCTTACCCGTGATAACCTCGTTCGGGTTCCATGCTTTCCGGGAGGTCACAACAAACGCTCTCCCTTGCACTACCGACTTTGACTTTTCTGGGACGGCCTTTGGTGCCTCCATCTTAGCTGAACTTGTCTTTGGTGAACGACAAAATCGAGCTAAGTGACCTTCCCTTCCACATTTATAACATGCTTTGGACGACATCGCGCAGTTTGGACTGATGTGGTCGTTCTCCTTCCTTAACAACGGGTCTTGGTCGACGCTCTTTCCATCATTGTTGAATCTCCTTTTACGAAATGTCCATTTTATTGTCTTGGCTATGATTACCACAATTTAAATGGTTACCATTTCCGGCATGTTGATTCCTCCACGCTTGTTGTCACCGCTTTCGATGATTGTTACCACTTGTATTTTCATTCGTGCTTACTTTTTCTTGGTTGCGTTGACTCGTTATCGCGCTCCAATAATCGAGCCCTATTTACAATATCTCGAATACAAACACGGTTTATGAAATAAGATATTGACATATCTCCTAAGCCAAACCTCTTAAAACATTCGAAATCATTCGCTCCTCATTATCGACCAAATGGGATGCAAACCGATAACTCCGCAAATTTAGCCTCGTATTGCGACACTCGGTCATATTGTTTTGCTTCAACTTGATAAACAACACCTCTTTCATGTGACGAATACTTTCGGAAAGTACTTGTCGTTGAATAGCTCTTGGAACTTCTCCCAAGACATCTTGAAAAGGCCAGTTGGGTACGCTTTTACGATTCCCACCAAGAATCATCCTCTTCACCCAACATGAAGGTGGCGAAGGGAACCTTTTTCTCTCTGAGCATCCCAAGACATCAAATATCTTGGTGATCTCGCTTTATCCATGCTTCACCTTTAAGTGGTTTTGTCTCTCCAATAAACTCCCGGTGGTCCCAGCTCCTTGAATCATTTTAGCGGAATCATCCGAGAGTTTCCAAAGTGTTTCCACCTACATTTTGATAGGGAACCGCCTCTGCACCGATGTTGCATGAATTGCATAAAGCCTCCTGAACATTCCATCGCTTCATCATTTGGTCGGTGTTGTTATTTGTATGAGGATTGTCACCTTCCTGATGCACATTATGTTAGGTTTGTAATATTCATGAACGAAATCAAATTGCAAAATAAGCGCGAAAACGTGTAAAAATCAGAGTTTAAAAATTTTACAAACCATATACCCGGATCACCCTTTATGCACAATTATTAATTAAATAAAAAGATATGAAGAACAAACATACCCTTGAAGATCCGAAGCTTCAAGTACAAGTTCACCTCCAATCCTTTTCGCTCAACTTGAATCCACCGGGTTTGGTTCCTTCCTTTGATCAACGTTAGCCACCCAAATGTTTGGCCTCTAAAGGTGATCCACCAAGAAAAAATAAAGATTCAAGAAGATGGTGTATTGGCTCAAACCCTAGTTTTTCATATCTGTATAGAAAAAGGGGGCGTACTCTCCAATAATTGAATAACGATATATTTGATATCCGATATAAGACTCTCTTATAAAGATATCGGTAACCTTATTTAATAAAATAAGGTATTATTTAATTAAACTCTTTTAATTAAATGGGCTCCTAATCTTATTAGAGATAATTAATTAAACTCCTTTAACTAATTTTCCCTCCTAATCCTATTAGGAATAAATGAGAGTACTTATATTAAATTAGTTCCTAAACTCTTTAGAAATTAAAATAATAATAATTGTAATAATATTAATAAGACTCCTCTTATTAATTTATATTTAATATTTCTAAATATTAAATAATAATATTAAGCTATTTAATTTATTCTATCACCATAGATTAAATTAAATATACTTAACAAATTATTACGATTATGCCATTAACTTCTTAAATAATTATTCTTCCTTTTATGGTGTGACCCTTTAGGTTCTCCATATTAAACCTATTGTGAATAAATCAATTATAATAATTCTAATCTTATTTAAATAAATAAATTAAATAATTAATTTATTTAAATAAATAATATTTATTCTACAATAGGGATAAGCCTCCCAATGATCAAACGACTTTCCGGATAATATAGATTTCAACATTAATCATAAAAGAACCTTTGAGTAAATAGTTACCAGACAATTCAATCCTTCCACCATACAATGTCCCAATTAAATATAAGACATGGAATTACTGCTCACAAGTCTTATTTTATTTAATTATATGTTTTCACTCTTAAATGCACAACTCAAATAATGCAAATTAGAAACCCTTTTCTAATTTCATTCTCGCTTTAACCAAGGACTCTTTGGGTTGTCATTTATCGAATCACATAGACATTTCTCTTCTTTTAATAAAGTGGTAGATTCTTTATTGATCATACATTATCTCCAATGTACAACTTATTATACCCAAGCATACCCTTTGATATACCCTAAGGGTCTTAAGGAATAAGTCAAAGTATAACTCATCATACACAAGATACTATGATGATCTCAAGTCCAAGGATCACTTGTACTTACTATCACTACAGAATTCCTATTGACAGCAAGTAAAACTCCATTAGGTATTCCTTGCAGCGAGCCACGTTCATTAACTTATTCTCTAATAAGCACCTACATACTTGCTTTAGTGTCTCCACACAAATGATCATGAGATCAATCATCCTCATCCAATGAGCAAGCAACGTATGTACCAATCTATCCTGATTCACTAATCCCCAATTTAGTAATCCAATGATTGAGAACTATTTTAGTTTTAAGCTTTCTAAGAATTTAGATCTCATTAGAATGATCATCATCATTATTCTAAAAGCATTGCTTAAAACTATGGGTTTATCACATATTATAAAACAGCATCATGTAGATAATTAAAAGCCTTTAATAAATTAATACTTTTTATTAATAAATGAATAAGATTGTTTCAAAGTATATGCTTTATCATCAAACATGATTGGCTTGTGTACATACTACTTTCACATTATTCTGATTGTTGATTTGTGGAGACTCAACGGTCTCTTGTGCTCCATTGCTATTCTCAATATTCTCGGAAGCCATTTTCAAATACTACCATAAAACAAGGGTTAATTGACATGCAACATATTATCCATATACTCTGACCGGTTATCCATATACTCAACCGGTTGCTATGGATGGAACCCTATATATATATATATATATATCATTTTTCATATGAGATTGTTGTGACGCCCCCAAAACAGGTATACATCACCTATTCTGAGTCGTCAAATACATGGTACGTAATACAAATACAACTTAATTATACAACCGTCAGTAAAAGTACGACAAAAACATAAGTCGTGAGTTTTAATACAAATATTGTCGTTTGCATAATATACAAACTCAAATTCAATATTATTACATTTATTTTCCACTATTTCACCGAATAGTGAGGACTACTAATGCTATCATCTCGTCTCATCACTCCGCTCCCCGACTAGTCCTCGCTACGCTTCTCATTTCCTCAAGAGAACAATAAAAGTAAAAGGTGAGCCCAACTAGCCCAAAGAGGGAAATATTATGACTAAGACAATGCGTAATATATTATTATAGCCTTCAATAGTATTAAACCGATACAATATAACAACCATCAAGTTTAATCTGCAGTTTAACAAGTAATCCATTAAAAGAGTCGAGAATTGCATTCCACAAGATGTTCCAATGAGAATAATACGAATACGGAACGGTAACCAGTCCCAGCGTCTGATGCATGGATATTCCAATGTAATAATAATAAAGATTTTAACCAGTCCTGTAAAACGCATGCATGTGGATATTCCAACGGAATAATAATAAAGATGGAACCCGAGTCCCATGAAACGCATTGCATGGATTTCCAATAGAATAATAATAAAGATGGAACCAGAGTCCAAATCAGAAAAACGCATTGCAGCCAGATATATTCCAAATGTAATAATAATAAAGACGAAATAATAGAAGAATGTCACCAAGTATAGGGTAGTCCGCATTATCTTTGGTTATTCTAGCGTAATAATAAAGAATGGAATAATGTAAGTTCTCTTCATGAATACAAAAGAAATAATACCCTTACCGTAAAAAGAAACCTGAATATAAGAGTAAAGAAAGTAGTTTGAATACTTTTCTTATTTCTCTCTATACTTTCTCTCTAGAGTTTCAAATTGAATTCAGTAAGAAATAATGAAGGAATGAGCTTCTATTTATAGAAAAATGGACCGTATAGTAATTAACTCATGAACGGTCCGCATTGATTTACTTTAATCGGACAATCTATATTTAAAGCAAAATATTTTAAGTAAAATATAATATATATTATATTATATATATATATATATATATATATATATATATATATAAATTCACTTCACGCTTAACAATTAAATTCGATAATTGTGGGTTGATTTTGTTGACCATCATATGCCAAGCAATTCAACTGATGCCATAATGATCAAAAAAACAAATTTATTATATAATATTTATATATATAACACATGCCTTTGAAAATCTTATTCCACCCGTGACAACATCAATCCCCCCACCCCAAAGTCACTTTATTAAGAATATATATATATATATATATATATATATATATATATTATATTTAAATGTTAACATGCCCCATACTAAGATCTATATATATAATCTATATATATAAAATAATCACACTTGCACACACCCAAATGGAACACACATAAATTATATACATACATATATATATATATATATATATATATATATATATATATATATATACTTTATAACTTCTTAACCATTATTTTGAAAATGAGTAAGCGGGGTTCAAAATAAATCAAACCTACAACAAATACTGTAGCAATAATTGAACAAAACTGAGTGACTTCTCACGTAAGCATCAATAATCAATACTGGAAGTGCTATCTTTCAACTAACTATCGCTATTATCGCATTTTTTAACACCGAAAGTGTTTCAATAGTTAATCGTAAAACTTCCGCCGTTATTTTCATAAAGTATTTTGTCATTTTCTCGATCCGCTAATAATCCCGCTTCGGGTCCACCAATGATTGTCTTGTTGTTATCGAATATTCCTCGTTAAAACAAATATTCCCCACCAATCGAATATGATATAACAACTTGTATACTTTTCAAAATTTGTAAATATTACCCACAACTATAACATTATATTAAATTCATTCCATAATATTCAAAAATGATAATTATAGAAAATTCATCTGTATTCAAAAAGTTGGGGTCTTACACAAACGCCTTTATCTGCAATTATTGAGTCTAAAACTCTATCGTGTAGTTCAATATCTTTAAGTATCACTATATTATTTTTAAATGACTTATAATAATTTTTAAATATTTATTATAATTTATCACAAATTTTCAAATAAATGTAATCATTATTAAATGATTTAAATATTAAATAATTCTATTATCATTAATATTTAATTAATATTAAACTATTAATGAAACCATTGCCAAAACGTTAAAGTTATTTATAATAACTCAAAATACTTTTAAAGTATTAATATAACACTTAAATGATTTTTAAAGCACTTAAAATTATTTTAAATAATTATCATTAATATTAAAGTATTAATATATTACTTATCAAAATATTAAAAGTCCTTAATCATAACTTCAAATATTTTAATTCATTTATTTCCTTTTAAATGATTTTTAAATAAGTAAAACCATTTTAAACTATTTATTTAATATAATTATTAAATAAATCTAATATCATTAATATTAAATTAATAATCATTAATCTTAATGAAATTAATGAAATTATCCTTTAAATATTAAAACTTATATTTTATAACTTAAAATATCTTTAAACACTTTATTTTCATTTTAAATGATTATTATAATATAAAATCATTTTAAACTAAATTATTTAATATAATTATTAAATAACTTTAATATCATTAATAATAATTAATTAATGAAATTTTCCTTTAAATATTGAAAGTTATATTTTATAACTTAAAATATTTTTAAACTATTTATTTTAATTTAAAATGATTTTTCTAATATTAAAATCATTTTTAAACTAATTTATTTAATATAAGTATTAAATAAATCTAATATCATTAATATTAAAATATTAATATTTTTCATGACAAAATATCAAAAGTTATATTTATAACTTAAAAATACTTTTATAACCTTTAAATTATTTTTATGTGATTTATAAATCATTAATTCAATTTTTCATAATTTATTTAATACCTTTATTAAATAACTTTAATTACCATTAATATTAATTAATTAATGAAATTTATCACAAAATATTAAAAGTTAGCAAAAAATAACTTAAATTATTTTCTTATACCATAATATAATTTTAAATGATTTTTCATGTATTAAAATCATTTTAAATAATTTATTTAATATTATAGTTAAATAAATTAAATACTTTTAGTATTCCAAAATATTAAATATTTATGAAATATATTCAAAATAATTAAAAACTAATTTTCGGAATTTAAAATAATTTTTAAAACCATTTTTGTAATTTTTATAATTTATTTTCTATTTTTAATCATTTTTCGGAAATTGAGAAAAGAAAATTAAAACAAACCGTCGCTATTGGCTTTTAGCGACACTAAGGGTCGCTGTTGGTGTTCTTGAGCTCAAGAACACTTACTGCTTCGTGTTCGAGGTCTCTAGTTTGACCACTTGTTAAACTCGATTCTTACATTTCTTGTCCCATCTAAAACTTACATATTGTAGTGGTAATGTAACTCTACAAGTTTCAATAATTATTTGGATCATACAACAACTTAACTGATTTATCTATGCCATCAAACTACACTGTCAGACGGCTTTACGGGTTTTCCCGTAAACCCAAAGCAGTCAGATAGTACTTTCTAAGTCATTTTACACTACGTTCTGTTCATGATTTTGATGGATTGATGGTTCAAACTAGTAGTATACATGACAAAGAACAATAACATATTAAGATAACATTTCAACAACATCTAAATCACCAGATACATGCCGGTCAAAGGCTGTTAGAAATAAGGTTCTTCATGTTTCTGGAAATTTCCCAAAAAAGCAATCGTGATTATTCCAGCCAATTTGACCATCGACACAATCCATTATATTTATTTTATAAGTGACATAAAGGCATGAATGTATTCTCCATCTAGCAGGCTACAGTAATAATGCAATAAAATCAACAAAAAACAACATATCGGACAAATCTAGGCCTTCAAAGAGTTTATCAGACGCTGAAAATCACTTTCTGGGTTACCCAGATTTCACTTGGTCATGGTCGGTCAACCGACTTTGACCAAGAATATCTTTCAATCCATACATTATTTGGTCTTGATTCAAACTCCAGAACATAGACCTCATGACATACTACAACAATAAAGCATAAAACACACAAAAGCATTAACAACCAAAGATTTATAGGGTCTGACATTTGACTGTCAGCCCAAAAAAATATTTTCCAGATTTTGAAAAATTTTCAAATTCGTGCACTTTGATGTTATGGATCTAACATGTGCCAACCCAGATCACTTATAGACACTACATAGAACATATTACAACACATAAACACAACTTTTAACAGAAGATCAAGGTCGAATTTTTCAACTAGGGTTTATACCTTTATGCTTTGATTTTTGGAATTTGGGCTTCTGATTTGTTTTGGTTGATGGTGGGGCTCGATTTTGGGACTGGTACACTTCAATATTTTGTAGGTTTTGATAGAGAGAGAATTGGTTGAGAGCTTGGGAATGAAATGAGCTAAATGGTGCACTTTCTCTCTCCAAATCTATTTATATCATTTAAATGCAATGAATTGGCTGAGTATAGACTAATGTGCTGGAGATTTAGAGTATGCTAAGTCAACATTTTAGTTCACCAATTCCAAATTTGGCTAGATACACAAGTTATCTTCAATTATCCAAGAGGGGCATTTTAGTCTTTTTGACTAGGAAATTTAATGGCATTCTTGTCATTTGGCAAACCCTTAGGGTTTAGGATTTGGGTTAGGGTTTGAACAATTTTGGGTTTTAAAAGGAAAATTTCTAGAATTTCCAAAATTAGGATTTAAAAATAAATAACAATTTAGTTTCCAAAAATATAAATTAGAGTTTACTAAATATAATTAGTTTTCTAATTCGATTACTTAAGCATTTGGGTTTAAAATTTACTAATCATTATTAACCTTGATCATTAAATAATTAGGGTTTATAATTAGTAATTAGGTTTTTAAAATTACTAATTAGGGTTTGCACAAAAATAAAAATAATATTAGTGTAAAACCCCAACTTTTTGAATAAAGATGAATTTTCTATAAATATTATTTTTGAATATTATGGAGTGAAATTGATATAATGTTATAGTTGTGGGTAATATTTATAAATTTTGCAAAGTACATGAAGTTGTTATATAATATTCGATTGGTGGGGGAATATTCGTTTTAACAGGAATATTAAATACAATGGCACAATCATTGGTGGACCCCATAAATGGAATTATTGTCGAATTGAAAACGACAAAAATACTTTATAGAAAATAACGGTGATAGTTTAACAGTTAATTGTTGAAACACCCTTGTTAAAAGTACAAAGATGTCTGGCGTGGTTGCGATAAGTAGTACAGGTATTAATTATTGATGCTTACGTGATAAGTCATTCGGTTTTGTTGGTATTATTAATGTAATAATACTGAGAAAATCTTTTTATATAAAAGCGAGAATACTTTTATAAAGTTATTCTATAAATAGAATATATTATATTCTATTATGCATAGTGTTGCATAGTGTTTTGCATAGTAAAATCTTTTTATATAAAAGCATAATACTTTTATAAAGCTATCTATTTTATTAGACAATAATTAGAATATATTATACTTTATTATGCATAGTGTTTGTATAGTGCTGCGTAATGTTTGCATAATAAAATCTTTTATAAAGTTATTAGTTTTATTAGATTATAAATAGAATATATTATATTTTATTTAAAAGATTTTCTTTAAATATAGACCGTCGATTAAAGTAAATCAATACTGACCCGTTCATGGAGTTAGTTACTATACGGTCTATTTTTCTATAAATAGAAACTCATTCCTTCATTATTTTCTTACGAATTCAATGAACCCTAGAGAGATAAACTACAGAGAGAAAAAAGAAAGTATTCTGCTACTTCACTACTTATATATCCAGTACTCTTCTTCTTAAGGTAGGGAATATTATTTGTTGTACTCGTAAGGGGTGTTATTCTTTTGTATTCATGAAGAGAACTTATGTTATTCCATTCATTATTATTCTGTTGGAATAACCTGTATACGCGGTCTACCATATACTAGGTGACATTCTTCTATTATTCCGTGTTTACTATTCTATTGGAATATCCTGTTTCAGGCGCGTTTCGCGCATGACACTGATTAAAATCTTTATTATTCTCGCTGGAATATCCTGTCATCGTTTTTGTGCCGACACAATTCCGCTCTTTATTATTATTACATTGGAATATCTTGTGCATGCGTTTATGCCGGACTGATTACATCCTTATTAGTATTCGTGTTGGAATAACTTTTATACATGTCGCCAATACCACATGCGTGGTGGTTTCATTGTTATTCCATTCTTTATTATTCTATTGGAACATCCACAGCCGGTGCGAATTTCACTGACACATTTCCGTTATTTAGTATTCATTGGAATAACCTTTGTCTGCTGAGTATTGCATGCATGGTGATTTCATTTGTTATTCCATTATTTATTATACTCAGGTTAGTTAAAACATTGACTTCCATAGTCCATGAAATTAGTGGAATATCCTTGATATTTAAGCTTCATCCAATTATCTTTTCATGGAAATATTCTTCCGATCATTTTTGAATTTTACTCTACAAAGTAGTATCATGTTGACAATTTAGACATTAGTAGTTCTTGGACAAATTAATTCTTGAACTTGTTTTATTGAATTCTTATATCATTATCATCATCCTCGTGTTTATATTATGTTGAAAGTCATCTGCGGCTTTAGAGAGCATAGATGGACTTGGTATGATTATGACTAGGGATTATTCGGTGTAATCATGTATAAGTAATGTTACAAATGATGTGGTAAAAAGTCCTCATCGGCCCGTAGTGCATTGATGGACGATTGTTGGCATGATCATGACCATTAATGAATACACAAATATTCTTGGCCCGTAATGCATGGATAATTGTGGTCGTGATACTAAAGAATGTCCTTGGTAGTAGTGCGGGGGTGATTCGATGATGTGGAATATTTATTAAAATTTGAGTCTCGGCGATAAGCGTGATGAAAAACCTTTTAATCATAAAAGATAGTAGATTTTATTTTCTACTTGACTCTCTTTAATGGATTGCTTATTCATTGCAGATTAAACTTGATGTCTATTATATTTTATCGGTTTAACATTGTTGAGACTAATGATAATTTATTCTTCATTATCTTAGTCATAATATTTCTTCTTGGGCTAGTTGAGCTCACCCTTTCTTTCCTTCGCTCTTCTCGTGAAATGAGAATATAGCTAGGGACGAGTTGGGGAACAGAGTGATGGTCTAGAGGATAGCATTAGTAGTCCTCACTATTCTGTGAAATAGTGTGATAATAATTGTAATGAGGACTCCTTTTGAATTTGTATAATCTCTAGTAGACAATATTTGCATTCAAACTCACGATTTATGTTTTTATCGTATTGTACCCACGACAGTTGTATTAGTAAGTTGTATTTGAATTACATACCATGTATCTGGCGCACCCAAGATGGGTGATGTATACCTAATTTTGGGGCGTCACGATTGGTATATCAAAGCTTAGGATATGATCCTGGCTAAGATGTGAGACTAGAACTAGGAGGGAGAGGCAGAATTCCTTTTCGCTAGTATGACCTACTTAAATTTATTTTGTATTTAAATTTGTTGGTCGAGTTTAGAGATATTATGTTACATGTCAATTAACCTTTGTTTTGTGGCGATGTCTGAAAATGACATCCAAAAAATGTTGAGAATAGAAATGGAGCACAAGAGACCGTTGAGTCTCCACATATCGATAATCGGGAGATAATGTGCATCGAGAAGGCGACAATCCTCATGCAAACAACAACACTAACCAAATGATGAATGATGGATTGTTCATAGGCTTTATGCAATTCATGCAATAGCAAAGTAAGAGCGGTTCTTGTCCAAAATGTAGGTGGAAACACTTGGAAACTCTCGAAGCTCCACCGCAAAACAGTTCAAGGGGACCACCACCGGAGTTTAAGGGAGAGCCAAAATCACTTATAGGCGGAGCATGGATATAAAGCAAATCACAAAGATATTTGATGTCTTGGGATGCTCTCGAGGAGCAAAGGTTCCTTTCACGCCTTTATGTTCTTGTGAGTCAGATTAATGGTGGGAATCGGTAAACGTACTCAACCTCTGCGTCTTAAAAATGTCTTGGGAGAAGTTCCAAGAGTCATTCAACGACAAATACTTTCCCGAAAGTATTCAATCACATGAAAGAGGTGGAGTTTATCGATTGGAGTAAAATAATATGGCCAGTGTTCCAATACGAGGCAAAATTTGAGTTATCCCGGTTCGTCGTCCCACTTGGTGGATAATGAAGAGAGAATGGTAGCGAATGTTTTAAGAGGTTTGAAGCGGATATCGTCGACATCTTATTTCTCATAAACAATGTTTGTATTCAGGGTGTTGTAAATAGGGCTTTGATTGGTGTAAGCGATATGATATGACCAGTCAATGCAACCAAAAGAGAGCGGTAAACAAAATGATAATACCAAGTGAGAGCGATCATCGAAGCGGTGACAACAAAGCGTGGAGGTAATCAACATGCGAAATGGCAACCACTTGATGGGTAATCATGGCCAAAACAATAAGAATGGACATTTCGAAGAGGAGATTCAACAATGATGGAAAGACGTCGGCACCAAAGACCGTTGTTAAAGAATGAGAAAGACCACCTATCATATGCTTCAAATGCGAGGGAGGGACACATCGGTCAAATTACGCGATGCTAGTCAAAGCATGTTATAATTGTGGAAGAGAAGGTCACTTAGCGTTTTGTCGTTCACCAAAGACAAATTCATTAGGATGGAGGCACCAAAGGTCATTCGAGAAAAGTCAAAGCCGTTAGTCAAGGGAGGCGTTTGTTGTGACCTCCCGAGAAGCAAGGAACACGAATGAGGTCATCACGTGTAAGCTTATCATAAACTTTAGCGAAGTCTATACTTTATTTGATACCGGTTGTACCCATTCTTTTATTTCTCCTACTTGCGCTCAACGATTAAATTTGACTCCGGAGAAATTAGACTTTGACTTATCTGTGGAAACTCCGTTGGGAGAAACCTTCATTACATCCACGGTTTATAAGTCTTGTTTGGTTCAAGTTGGTACCCATACATTACCTGTCGATCTTATTGCATTAAAAATACTTGCATTTGATATAATTCTAGGGATTGATTGGTTAACTACTTATCATGCAAAAATTGATTATTTTAGTAAGGTTGTTAGCTTTCATATTCCTAATCGACCTATTATGCGAATTCAAGTAACCAAACCATTAAAATCATTCACTGTCATCTCAAGCCATAAAGCTATTCGTTTATTAAAAAACGGATGTCAAGCTTTCTTAGCTCATGTCACAGATCTAAACAAAAATACGTCAGTTTTGAATAATATTTCTATTGTTAATGAATTTCCTGACGTATTCCTTTAAGAACTTCCTGGCCTACCCCTAGAGCGTGAAATTGAATTTTGTATCGACCTTGAACCCGGTACAAAACCCATTCCTAAATCCCCATATCGAATGGCTCCTATTGAACTTCGGGAGTTAAAAACTCAACTGCAGGAATTGTTAGACATTGGCTTTATTCCTCCTAGTACTTCTCCTTGGGGTGCTCATGTTCTATTCGTGAAGAAGAAAGATGGGAGTATGCGACTTTGTATTGTTTATCGAGGAGTTGAATCATGTCACCATCAAAAAAGGTACCCATTGCCACGTATTGATGACTGTTTGACCCGATTTGCAAGAGAGCCAAATTCTTTTGAAAGATTAATCTTACGTTCGGGATATCACGATTGAAGATTTGAATCGATGACATTCAAAGGCGGCTTTGAGAACTCGATGCGGGCATTATGAATTCTAGTCATATCCTTTAGATTGACTAATGCTCCTGCCGCCTTCATGGATATGGTGAACCAAGTATTCAGGAATATTTGGATCACTTTGTGGTCGTCTTTATTGATGACATCCTCATATATTCCAAAACCCGTGAAGATCATGAGCAACACTTGAGGTCGATACTCCAAAAGCTTCGTGAATATAAGCTTTATGCCAAGTTGAAGAAATGCGAGTTACGCCTAAGGAAGTAGCATTCCTTGGGCATGTGGTATCAAGTCATGGAATATCTGTTGACCAAAGAAAGATTGAAGCTATTCAAAGTTAGGAGCAACCTAAATCGATGGCCAAAAATCGTAGCTTTCTCGGCGTAGTTGGTTATTATCGGAGATTCGTAGAAGGGTTTTCTCAAATCGCTACTCCACTAACTTTCGGTGACTCGGAAAGATACAAAGTTGATTGGAGTGAGGAATATGAGAAGAGTTTTCAAGAACTCAAGAGGAGACTCATTTCAAAGACTTTTGTTCTAATAATACCATCCGTTCGGAGGGATTTGTAATCTCTGATGATGCTTGGGCAAAGGGTTAGGATGTGTTCTCACGACATGGGAAAGTCATAGCCTATGCCTCACGACAACTCAAATAATATGAGAGGAATTATCCTACTCATTATCTAGAGTTAGCGCATTTGTTGTCTTCGCACTAAAGATTTGGAGGCATTACTTGTATGGGAGAAAGTGGAGATCTTTACGGATCATAAAAGTCTCAAATATTTCTTCACTCAAAAGGAACTCAACATCGACAAAGATGTTGGCTTGAACTGCATGAAAGATTATGATCATACTATCCAATACCATCCTGAAAAGCGAAATATGGTAGCTAGCGCATTGAGTAGAAGATCATATGCGGGTATGAGTGCAATATTGTCAATATGAAGGCCCATTTTGTATGACTTGCAAAGGATGGAGATAAAGATAAAGACTCAGGGGACCCACGTGATGATGGCAAATATCTGAGTAGAATCGACTTTAATTGATAAAATTGAAGTTGTTCAAATTCTGATCCGGAGGCGATCGCGTATGAGGAAGAAAGTGCAAGAAGGTGCAATCTGGGAAGCAAGAATCGATGAAGAAGGAATACTTCGAGTCAACTCCAGACTTTGTGTTCCTAACGACCCTGATTTATAGTATAAAATCATGATGGAGGCGCATAACACACCGTTTGTAATCCATCTTGGGAGTACCAAAATGTATCATGATCTTCGACATACATTTTGGTGGGGCAATATGAAGAGAGAGATAACGTTGTTTATCTCAAGGTGTCAAACGTGCCAACGAGTCAAGGCGGAGCATCTAGTACCAAAAGGTCCATTGCAACCACTTGAAATTCCAGAATGGAAGTGGGAGCACATTACCATGGATTTCGTTACTGGTCTTCCCAAAGTTTCTTAGGGCATAGATGTGATTTGGGTCATTGTTGATAGATTGACCAAGTTTGCTCATTTCTTCTGCGTCGAAACTTATACATTTGAACGTCTTGCTCAGATGTACATAAACAAGGTTGTAAGATTGCATGGTATGCCAAGTATCCATAGTTTTACGATCGAGACCCAAGATTCACTTCGCGATTTTGGGTTAGTTTGCAAAAAAGCTATGAGCGCAGTTTACAATTTAGCTCGGCGTATCATCCTCGGGACGGGCGGACATTCGTAGAGGACTATTCAAACTCTTGAAGATCTATTAAGACTGTGTCCTTGATTTCAAGGGAAGTTGGGACAAGTTCTTACCATTGGTGGAGTTTTCCTACAACAACAGTTATCAAGAAAGTATTGGCATGGCTCCATTCGAAGCGTTGTATGAAAGAAAGTGTCGTTCTCCAGTATGCTGAGATGAGGTAGGTGAAGTAATGTTGTTGGAACCAGAGTTGGTACGTATGACTACGAAAAAGATTCAAACGATTCGGCAACGTATAAAAACCTCACAATATCGACAAAAGAGTTATCCCAATCTTCATCGAAAGGACGTGGAATTCGATATAGGAGATCATGTGTTGTTACGTGTTGATCCATGAAAAGGAGTTACGAGATTTGGAAAGAGAGGAAAGCTCAATCCTCGATTCATCGGATCTTTTTTAATCCTTGATCGAGTAGGAACTGTGGCCTATAGACTAAGCTTTTACTGCTTGAAGTATGTCTAAATGTTCATAACGTTTTCACATATCCATGTTACGTAAATATGTGGAAGACCGAACCACATTATTGAGTTGGGCCCCGGGCGAAATAAGCGGAAGATTTGACGTATGAAGAGGTTCTGTTCAAATCTTGGATAAGAAGGAACATATTCTACGCACCAAGGTTATACCTCAAGTCGAAATTTTGTGTGGAGAAACCACGATGTTGAGGAAATGACTTGGGAGTTAGAATCGAAATGAAATCAAGGTATCCTTACCCTTGACATACCAGTGTATCGTACCCTAATTTCGAGCGAAATTTCATAAGAAGGGAGATTGTAAAACTGACAACTTTTGAATAAAGATAAATTTTCTATAAATATTATTTTTGAATATTATGGATTGAAATTGATATAATGTTATAGTTGTGGGTAATATTTATAAATTTTGCAAAAATCGCAAGTTGTTATATAATATTCGATTGGTTGGGAATATTCGTTTTTGACAGGGAATATTAAATACAATGGCACAATCATTGGTGGACCCCAAAACTAAATTATTGTCGGATTGAGAAAATGACAAAAATACTTTATGAAAATAACGGCGGAAGTTTTACCGTTAATCTGTTGAAACACCCTTGTTAAAAAATGCGATGTCTGGCATTAGTTGCATAGTAGCACTACGGTATTTATTATTGATGCTTACGTGATAAGTCACTCGGTTTTGTTGTTATTATTAATGTAATAATACGAAAAATCTTTTATATAAAATGTAATACTTTTATAAAGTTATTCTATAAATATAATATATTATATTCTATTATACATAGTGTGCGCATAGTGTTTTGCATATAAAAAAAATCTTTTATATAAAAATGAATACTTTTATAAAGCTATCTATTTTATTAGACAATAATGAGAATATATTATATTTTATTATGCATAGTGTTTTCAGAATTGCTGCGATAGTGTTTGTATAGTAAAATCTTTTATAAAGTAATTCATTTTATTAGATTATAAATAGAATATATTATATTTTATTTAAAAGATTTTGCTTTAAATATAGACCATCAGATTAAAGTAAATCAATCTGGACCGTTCATGAGTTAGTTACTATGCAGTCTATTTTTCTATAAATAGAAACTCGTTCCTTCATTATTTTCTTACAAATTCACTGAACTCTAGGGAGATAAACTACAGAGAGAAAAAAGAAAGTATTCTGCTACTTCACTACTTATATATCCAGTACTCTTCTTCTTAAGGTAGGGAATATTATTTGTTGTACTCGTAAGGGGTGTTATTCTTTTGTATTCATGAAGAGAACTTATGTTATTCCATTCATTATTATTACATTGGAATAACTTTGTATATGTGATCTACCCTATACTTGGTGACATTCTTCTTTTTATTAAAATCTTTACTATTACATTTGGAATATCCTCATGCATGCATTTTATGCCGGACTGATTCCGCCTTTATTATTACATTGGAATATCATATGCATGCGTTTCTTTGGGACCGGTTCCGCTCTTTATTATTATTCTATTGGATTATCACTGTTAAATGCGTTTTCTGCCGGACTGATCGATCCTTATTAGTATTACATTTGGAATAACTTTGCTCATGTGAAGTACCGCATGCATGGTGATTTATGTTGTTATTCTATTCTTTATTATTCTCATTGGAACATCCTATCGATGCAATTTACTTTGACACTGTTGAAAGTAGTATGCACACAAGCCAATCATGATTGATGATAAAGCATATACTTTGTAACAATCTTATTCATTTTAAGATTAATAAAAAGTATTAATTTATTAAAGGCTTTTAATTATCTACATGATCTCTTGTTTTATAATATGTGATAAACCCATAGTTTTAAGCAATGCTTTTAGAATAATGATGATGATCATTCTAATGAGATCTAAATTCTTAGAAAGCTTAAAACTAAAATAGTTCCCAATTGTTGGATTACTAAATTGGGAATTAGTAAATCCGGATAGATTGGTACATCGTTGCTTGCTCATTGGATGAGGATGATTGATCTCATGATCATTTGTGTGGAGACACTAAAGCAAGTATGTAGGTGCTTATTAGAGAATAAGTTCATTGAGCGTTGGCTCGCTAAGGAATACCTAATGGAGTTTTATTTGCTGTCGATAGGAATTCTGTAGTGATAGTAGTACAAGTAATCCTTGGACTTGAGATCATCATAGTATCTTGTGTATGATGAGTTATACTTTGACTTATTCCTTAAGACCCTTAGGGTATATCAAAGGGTATGCTTGGGTATAATAAGTTGTACATGGAGATAATGTATGATCGATAAAGAATCTACCACTTCTAATAAAAGAAGAAAATGTCCTATGTGATTCGATAAATGACAACCCAGAGTGAGTCCTTGGCGGCGTAATGAAATTAGAAAGGAGTTTCTAATTTGTATTATTTGGAGTTATGCATTTAAGGATCGAAATACATATAATTAAATAAAATAAGACTTGACGATAATTCTATGTCTTATATTTAATTGGGACATTGTATGGTGGAAGAGATTGAATTGTATGGTAACTATTTACTCAAAGGTTCTTTTATGATTAATGTTGAAATCTATATTATCTGAAAGTCGTTGATCATTGGTGGAGGCTTATCCTATTGTAGAATAAATATTATTTATTTAAATAAATAAATTGTTTAATTTATTTATTTAAATAAGATTAGAATTGTTCTAATTGATTTATTCACAACCTGTTTAGTATGGAGAACCTAAAGGTCACACCATAAAAGGAAAATAATTATTTAAGAAGTTAATGGCATAATCGTAATAATATATTAAGTATATTTAATTTAATCTATGGTGATAGAATAAATTAAATAGCTTAATATTTATTATTTAATATTTTAGAAATATTAAATATAAATTAATAAGAGGAGTCTTATTAATATTATTACAATTATTATTATTTTAATTTCTAAAAGAGTTTAGGAATTAATTTAATATAAGTACTCTCATTTATTCCTAATAGGATTAGGAGGGAAAATTAGTTAAAGGAGTTTAATTAATTATCCCTAATAAGATTAGGGAGCTTAATTAATTAAAAGAATTTAATTAATTAAATAAAACCCAATTCCTTAATTGTTAAGGTGGGTGGCCCACATCTATAAATAAGAGGAGTCTTATTATGGGTGTTGGGTGTTGTTGACTTTGACAACGACATAATTCCAATTTGTTGGAGAGTACCCTTTTCTATAGAGATAGGAAAAACTAGGGTTTGAACCAATACCCCTTCTTCTTGAATTTTCTTCTTCCTTGGTGGATCACCTCTAGAGGCCAAACATATGGGTGGCTAACGTTGATCGAAAGGAAGGAACAAAACCCGGTGGATTCAAGTTGAACACGAAAGGATTTGGAGGTGAACTTGTACCTGAGGAAGCTCGATCTTCAAGGGTATGATTTTATTCTTTATCTTTTCGTTTAATTAATAATTGTGCATAAAGGGTGATCCGGGTATATGGTTTGTAAATTTTAAACTCTGATTTTTACACGCCTTAAAGCTTAATTTTTGCAATTTGATTACGTTCTTGAATATTACAAACCTAACACTTTGGTTTCGTTATTTAGTATTACATTGGAATAACTTTTATCTATCTAAGTACCTGCTTTGCATGGTGATTTCTTTTGTTATTCCATTCTTTATTATACTCAGTTGGTTAAAACTTTGACTTCCATACTCCATGAAATTAGTGGAATGTTATTAATATTTGCGCTTCATCCAGTATCTGTTCATGGAAATATTATTCTGATCATTCTTGAATTTTACTCTACAAAGCAGTATCATGTTGACAATTTAGACATTAGTAGTTCTTGGACAAATTAATTCTTGAACTTGTTTTATTGAATTCTTATATCATTGTCATCATCCTCATGTTTATATTATGTTGAAAGTCATATGTGGCTGTGGTGCATAGATGGACTTGGTATGATTATGACCAGAAGGATTATTGGTTGTAATCATGGCCAGTAATGTTATAAATGATGTGGTAAAGTCCTCATTGGCCGTAGTGCATTGATGGACGATTGTTGGCATGATCATGACCATTAATGAATACACAAATATTCTTGGCTCGTGATGTATGGATAATTGTGGTCGTGATACTAAAGAATATCCTTGGCCGTAGTAGTGCGGGGTGATTCGATAATGTGGAATATTTATTAAAATTTGAGTCTCATTGATAACGTGATGATGAAAAACCTTTTAATCATAAAAGATAGTAGATTTTATTTTCTACTTGACTCTTTTTAATGGATTGCTTGTTCACCGCAGTTAAACTTGATGTCTATTATATTTTATCAATTTAACATTGTTGGAGACTAATGATAATTTATTACGCATTATCTTAGTCATAATATTTCTTCTTGGGCTAGTTGAGCTCACCCTTTCTTTCCACCATTCTCTTGAGAAATGAGAATATAGCTTAGGCGTGTCGAGAGAACGGAGTGATGGTCCAGGAGGATAGCATTATTAGTCCTCACTATTACGTGAAATAGAGTGATAATAATTGTAATGAGGACTCCTTTTGAGTTTGTATAATCTCTAGTAGACAATATTTGTATTCAAACTCACAGATTATGTTTTGTTGTATTGTACACGACAGTTGTATTAGTAAGTTGTATTTGAATTCTGTACCATGTATCTGGCGACCCAAGATGCGTGATGTATACCTAATTTTGGGGGCGTCACAATTAGTTTCTAATTTTTTCTGAAAATTAGGGTTTCTTAATCGTGTTTAATTTTCTAATTACATTATACATGAATATTATGATTTTAATGTCCACTAATTAGCATTTAGCTTGAAATTAACAATTAGGGTTACCAAGTTAGCAAATTAGGGTTACTAATTTACAAATTAGGGTTTCTAGCTAATTAGGATTTCCTAATTTAGAAAATTAGGTTTTTCTTAACTAATATAAAAATATATAATACATGTCATTAAACACATTATCACAACATCATGACTACATAATGACTCAACCAAAACATAAAGTCGTAATTGACTTTCGAATTAGGGTTTATCAATAATTCTAGGATTTTAGCGTGAAATACCACAATTGACCAATTATTGTCAATATACACAAACAGTACATATTTATATCACTAAAAAATAAAAATATAATATTATTATATTATTATCCTCTTTCCTTATTTCAAATCCAGAATTAGGGTTTAGATTCCATATCTGATTTAATATTCATATACGCCATTATTAAGTTAAAATAATTAACTTATCTCGAAATAAATTCATATAATAAAATATTTATTATAATAATTCTAATAGTCGTTTCATATATTATTTAAATAATATAGTGATCATATTTTCATGGAAAATAATTAATAAAAACATTTCTCTTATGAAAAGTAATTATTATAAGAATACACTTTATAAAAATCAATAATTCTAAAATAAAATTATTTGTAAACATTTATGTAATGAATATGTTTTTATTTATTACATAATTATATACACACATTATCTTGTACAAATCCTCATCCTTAAAATAAAATAAAAATTATACACAAAATTTCTGATTTAATTATATAGAAAATATCGGGTTGTTACATTCACCCTCCCTTATAAAGATTCCGTCCCCGGAATCACCGTTTTAAAACCTATACATACCAGGGTAAATAGCATACACAATCATTGTGAGTAGATCTCGATCAAAATTGATCGAACTGATCTTTAACTATTCAGCATAAAGCTTATCTATCTGCTTATACGGAAAATTGATTTCTAATAGCTATAACTCAATTTCCTCCTTCAAAATAATTTATAAAATAATTTACTATATATAAGAAAATAATATATAAGAAATAAAATTGGTTTGAGTAATACCTGGAGTTGTATCCCCAGCTGCTACAGTTTCTTGAATGGTCATGTTGAAGACGCTTGCGATTGATTTCATTGGTTTGATTGTTGATGTTGGTCCCGTTGTCGCCAATGTCCTGCTGCCTTTTCTCGTATTCGCATTCCTTGCCTCCCTTTTCCTTCTTGGACAGTCTTCCACCTTATACTCCATTGATTCACACTTAAAACACACAGACTTTCCCTTTATCTCCTTTCATTTTATCGTATAGGTGACAAAACTATCTTTTGCCCCTTCGTTATCCTAGCTATCACAAATGCTTCCACCGGATTGATTGATCCTCTAAATCACGGCGATTCGATTGCCTTGAAGTCTTTGACGTTCGTCGATCGATTATTTGGCTGATCTTTTCGCGGCTGGTATTCCATTCTGCATATATAGCTTGATCGTCCATATTCGCAAAATTCTGTATCTGGTCTGGTTGTCTTCCAGCTTTGTTGACAGATTCTTCGGTCCGTGTATTTCGTTTTCGTCTCTTTGGCGGCATTATCACAATTCATTTTTTATTCTAAGCCTTATCATGTACGTATAATCATATAACACAAAACCTTCTATTCGAATAATCATGTACTCAAAATATTAGATTTTGAAAATTTTGTTTTCAGCATTAACCAGTACTCATATAATTAACTACTATCTTTATACCAACTTATTTCATTAATCATAAATTCATACTCATATTACTTGACATACCATAACACATATTGCTTTAATCATCCGTTATCCCTTTGTGACTCAAAAGTCGGGAATCGCTGACACAACTTATACAAAATTTGAAAAATATTACCTTATACAAACATACCTATCATATACATAACATAGAATCATACCTATTCAAGTAATACTACTACTTATTTCATACACCTCCACTAAGGATCAATTGCTTAGAAATCTGTCTATTCCCATTATGCTCAATAACCTATTCACACCTAACTACACCTAGTTCGTCCAACTTACCATACATTATGAGTTTAAGAACTCACCACAAACATATGAGCTTAATAACTCGACATTGACCACATATTCTTTAATTATACTTTAATTATTAGTCATACTATCATTTTAGGGTCCGGTACTATACTTTTCAAAACAACCACCTCATTGAGGTAGCTTTCAACGTGAGCATCTATTTCAGCTATTAACTTTGATATTGGCTCAGGTATGGAGGTTGAATTCTTCTTTATGATTTGAGAGTATCCTAATCCTTTTCTATCTGACATCTACACACAAACTATCTTGATTATCACTTAATATATACACACAATAATTAATAGTTTTATATAAGTTATCTTTTATTTGATTTGATGATGAACTTATTCAATTCATCTCCCTTTTTAAACTCTATATGAGTTATTTGTATTTTCAACGTTTCTCTCTGTTCCAAGGTTATAGCCTAAGGTCTAACCCACCTAAGGTTTTTAACCCTAAGCTCTGATACTAACTTGTAAAACCCCCAAACTCGGGTACATGAAACCCGAACTCGATGCTTCACGATACAATTTCTATGAGCGGAATAATACTAATCATAATAACAATAATATAAATATCAAACTTATCTTACATTTATCAGAGTCTAATCTCAGTTACGCAACCTTTACTTTAATTCTTTACATGATATATAATATATATCATTATATTAATACAGTCTAACTATTACAAAAGATATCATTAAACATATTATGTTTGCTTTCCTTTTCACTTGTTCTTGTCTGAACCTTCGGATTGATCATGCCTAGCTGAAAACATTTAAATTTAAGCACGGATGAGCATTTGGGTGCCCAACAAGTAATAACAATTATGAATATAATTAGCTGAAAGAAATAAATGTTTTGTGATGCCCACAAAATTAGGTATACATCACCCATTCTGAGTCGCCAGATACATGGTACAAAATTCAAATACAACTTCATTTATACAACTGTTGAGTTGTCGTATAGAATACGACCACAGTTAACTGTGAGTTTTAATACAAATGTATATAACTCTCATGGTACCTCGACCACAGCCTTATAATGGTACTTTACATAAAAGTATAGTCAAAGACTATTTTAGAAATTAAAATCTTTGGGAAGTGCTTAAGGAACCCTTCGTACATGGGAGGCCATGCGTCTAGGTTATAATAGATATCATATGGCCACAGAATTATCCTTGGTTGACCCAATAGACCCCAAAGAAAAACGAGAAGATTACTATTATCTTCTTTCCAATGGTGAGTCTTCTCTTGACATATAACTATCTCCACTGTCTCCAAGTGAATATTATATTTCAAATAAACTCCAAGATCATATAGGTAGTGCCGTAGATATACTCGAAGAAGTGGATCGCCTGACCCCTCGCTCTTATGGTAAGGCACGAGGTTGTATGTCATTAGACATCTTGTGTGATAGTGGCAAAACACCCTTCCAAAGTTGGGTTCTCCTCACCATATTTGATTCACCAAATATAACTACTAAATGATGTATAGAATACAACAAACTTTTTTATACTGTTTAGGGAGAACCTCCACAACTAGAGACCACTGTTCTATTCCCCTGTTATCCCCGCTCGACCCGGCAACACTCTTATTACCTGAAAGGAATTGTGAAGCAGAAAGGATGAGCACAACTAGCCCAGTCAAGAATATCATGACTAAAGATAAATAAATTATCAATAGCTTTTGTCAATAATAAATCAGAGATTTAGAAAATATGGTAGATAATAAAACTTTTCAACCATAATTGCAGCGGAATCAACAATTCATTAGAAGAGTCAAGTAGAACATAATGTCTACTTTCTCCTCCAAATTAAAAGTCCATCGTTAATATTTCATTCACCAGAATACTCATCAACAGTTCTTCGTTGTACCCAAGACAAAGAGAACTTTCATCACCTGTCTTCACCTGAACCACTAAAGATTTTAATTAAGTTCACAATTCATATTTATAATCATGTAAATCAACAGTTTCTCAATGCCACAAAGGATTAATAGAATGTTTACTCAATATCCTTACCCCAAGGCTAAAGATATTCAAATGTAATAACAATGATCATACCAATCAGTTGTCTATCTTTGCACTACGGGCCAAAGATATTCAACTATAAAACCAATGGTCATGATCATACCAATCAATTAATCTGTCATCGATTACTACTGACCAAAGACATTCAACTGTTAACTAATGGTCATGATCCTGCCAATCACATCATTGAATTATCCAGGCACTACGGCCAAGGATATTGGTTATTATCACTGGTGGTCATAATCATGCCATACACCTGTCCATCTTCGCAGTACTGGGTAAAGCTATCAAACAACAGATCATCTTTGCACTACAGGCCAATGATATTCAACAACACATCATCTTTGCATTACAGGCCAAAAACATACAACTATAAAACCCATAACCAATAGTATAATAAAGAATGGAATAATAAAATAATTTCACCATGTATGCAGTACTTCGCATAGACAGGTTATTCCAACATAATAATAAAAAAATGGAATAATAAAAGAATTTCACCATATATGCAGTACTTCGCATAAACAGGTTATTCCAACATAATAATAAAGAATGGAATAATAAAATATTTTCACCATGTATGCAGTACTTCGCATAGACAGGTTATTCCAACATAATAATTAAGAATGGAATAATTGAAGAATTTTACCATGTGTGCGTAATCCGCACACACAGCTTATTCCAACAGAATAATAAATGCGGAATAATAAATAATAGAACCGAATCCCAGCGTAAAACGTCTGAGATGGATATTCAAGCGAGAATAGTAAAGAATGAAATATTAAATAATGGAATAACAACAGATTTCACCAGGTATACGGTAATCCGCGTATACAGGTTATTCCAACAGAATAATAAAGAATGGAATAACAACAGACTTCACCAGGTATACGGTAATCCGCGTATACAGGTTATTCCAACAGAATAATAAATAATGGAACCAGGTCAGGTGAAATTCACACCGACAGGATATTCCGACAGAATAATAAAGAACGTAATAATTAAAGAATTTCACCAAGTATGTTGTACTTCGCATAAATAGGTTATTCCAACATAATAATAAAGAATGGAATAACAGAAGAAGATCCCCAAGTATTGGGTAAACCGTATATACAGGTCATTCCACCAAGTATAGGGTAAAATCATGCGCACTGAGTTATTCCAACAGAATAATAAAGAATGGAATAACAAAAGAAGATCACCAAGTATTGGGTAAACCGCATATATAGGTCATTCCACCAAGTATAGGTAAACCGCGCATACATGTTTATTCCAATAGAATAATAAAGAATGGAATAACAGAAGTTCTCTTCATGAATACGAAAGAATAACACCCCCTTACGGTACAAAAAAAAATATCCCTTACCATAATAATATCCCTTTACCTCTCAAATAAGAGTATTCCACTAGTAGAGGCGAGGATATACTCAAGAAAAACTTACACTACTACTCTCAAAGTTTTTTTAAACTCTAAAGAAATACGCTTAAGATTATAGAAGAAGAATTCTCTCTACAGTTTCTCTCTCTAGAGTTTCAGTGAATTCATAAGAAATAATGAAGGAATGAGCTTCTATTTATAGAAGAATAGAATGAATAATAACCAATCCATGAACGGTCCAAATTGATTTACTTTAATCGGACGGTCCTTATTTAAAACAAAATCTTTTAAATAAAATATAATATATTCTATTTATAGAATAACTTTAATAAAGTATTTTGTTTTATATAAAAAGATTTTAATATGCAAAACACTATGCAGGCACTATACAAACACTATGCATAATAAAATATAATATTTTCTATTTATAGAATAACTTTAATAAAGTATTATGTTTTATATAAAAAGATTTTACTATGCAAAATACTATCATAATAGAATATAATATATTCTATTTATAGAATAACTTTATAAAAGTATTACATTTTATATAAAAAAGTTTTTCAGTTATAATTTCAACCAACTGATGCGAAAAATTAGTACATCTCTTTATGGAATAATATTTTACCCAAAAATAATTTGGACTGAAAATAAATATATTGTTCGAGTGAATAGTAACTCGTTAATAGTAACTTGTGAATAGTAACTGAATAGTGAATAGTAACCAAGTGAATAGTACTCATGAATAGAACTCGTAACTAGTGGTTCTTGAATTCAAGTAACTCGTGAATGAATAGTAACATCGTGAATATCTATGAAAATTCATGAGAATTGTTCCAAAGGATCAAAACGGCCAGTTATTAGAATAGTAACTCGTGAATAGTAACTCGTGAATAGTACTCCGACACAAAAAGTGCCCCAAATACTCGAGTGAACAATACTAGAGTGAATAGTAATCGGATATTTTATGACAACTTGTCTACTTTGAAAAATTTTCACATATCACCCTTAATTTTAAACTTTTATCAATTTAACTATTTACCAAAATAGAAAAATTGAATACTTTTATTTCATAAAATTCGGGGTCTCACAATCACCCCTCCTTATGAAATTCCGCCCTCGAAATTTACGTACGTACCTGATATTCGAAAAGATAAGAATACCTTGCTTTCTTTTCAGATTGTACCATCCCGGTTATAACCTCTGTATCATGATTTTTCTATTGCTCATCTCCTGTATTTCAGATATCATTCTAGAATATATCTTCAAAATAAAGGTTAATTGAAATATCACAATTTGTCAACTTATCAAGTAAATAATTTCAGCTTAGGTAAGTCACGCACTAGCGAAGTATATAACTCCTCTCTCCCCTCCTAGCTCTAGACTCTTATCTCCGCCAGCGACCATATCCCTAAGCTCTGATACCAAATGTGACGCCCTCAAAATTAGGTATACATCACCCATTCTAAGTCGCCAGATATATGGTACAAAATTCAAATACAACTTCATTTATACAACTGTTGAGTTGTTGTATAGAATACGACCACAGTTAACTGTGAGTTTTAATACAAATGTATATAACTCTCATGGTGCCTCGACCACAACCTTACAATGGTACTTTACATAAAAGTATAGTCAAAGACTATTTTAGAAATTAAAATCTTTGGAAAGTGCTCAAGGAAACCTTCGTACATGGGAGGCCATGCGTCTAGGTTATAATAGATATCATATGGCCACAGAATTATCCTTGGTTGACCGAATAGACCCCAAAGAAAAATGAGAAGATTACTATCATCTTCTTTCCAATGGTTAGTCTTCTCTTGACATATAACTATCTCTACTGTCTCCAAGTGAATATTATATTTCAAATAAACTCCAAGATCATATAGGTAGTGCCCGTAGATATACTCAGCAAGTGGATGCGCACAACCTTGTCTTATGATAACACGAGGTTGTATGTCATTAGACATCTTGTGTGATAGTGGCGAAACATCCTTCCAAAGTTGGGTTCTCCTCACCCTATTTGATTCACCAAATATAACTACTAAATGATGTATAGAATACCTCACACTTTTCTATACTGTTTAGGGAGAACCTCCATAGCTAGAGACCACTGTTCTATTCCACTGTTATCCCTGCTCGACCCGGCAACACTCTTACGGCAACACTCTTATTACCTGAAAGGAATTGTGATGCAGACAGGGTGAGCACAACTATCCCAGTCAAGAATATCATGACTAAAGATAATTAAATTATCAATAGCTTTTGTCAATAATAAATCAGAGATTTAGAAAATATGGTAGATAATAAAACTTTTCAACCATAATTGCAGCGGAATTAATAATTCATTAGAAGAGTCAAGTAAACATAATGTCTACTTTCTCCTCCAAATTAAAAGTCTATCATTAATATTTCATTCCTATAATACTCATCAACAGTTCTTCGTTGTACCCAAGACAAAGAGAACTTTCATCACCTGTCTTCACCTGAACCACTAAAGATTTTAATTAAGTTCACAATTCATATTTATAATCATGTAAATCAACAGTTTCTCCTTGCCACAAAGGATTAATAGAATGTTTACTCAATATCCTTACCCCAAGGCTAAAGATATTCAAATGTAATAACAATGATCATACCAATCAATTGTCTATCTTTGTACTACGGGCCAAAGATATTCAACTATAAAACCAATGGTCATGATCATACCAATCAATTGTCTGTCAGTGCACTACGGCCAAAGACATTCAACTGTTAACTAATGGTCATGATCCTGCCAATCACATCATTGAATTATCCATGCACTACGGCCAAGGATATTCGTTATTATCACTAGTGGTCATGATCATGTCATACTCACATCCATCTTCACACTACGGTCAAAGCTATCAAACAATGGATCATCTTTTACTACAGCCAAAGATATTCAACAACATATCATCTTTTTGCACTACAGCCCAAAGACATACAACTGTAAAACCCATAACCAACAATATAATAAAGAATGGAATAATAAAAGAATTTCACCATTTATGCGATACTTGCATAAACAAAGTTATTCAACATAATAATAAAAATGGAATAATAAAAGAATTTCACCATGTATGTAGTACTTACATGTATAGCAAAGTTATTCCAACATAATAATAAAGAATGGAATAATAAAAAATTTCACCATGTATGCGAAGATTTGGCATAGACAAAGTTATTCCAACATAATAATAAAGAATGGAATAATCAAGAATTTCACCATGTATAAGCGTAATCCGCATGCATAAAAGTTATTCCAATGTAATAATAAATGCGAAATAATAAATAATAGAACCTAGATCCCAGCGTAAAGCGCATGCGAGCGGGATATTCCAATGAGAATAGTAAAGAATGAAATAATAAATAATGGAATAACAATGACTTCACGGTATCTCAGAATCCAGCGTATCTGAGTTATTCCAATAGAATAATAAAGAATGGAATAACAACAGGCTTAACCAGGTATACGGTAATCCGCGTATACAGGTTATTCCAATAGAATAATAAATAATGAAACCAATCGTGAAAGTCACAATCGATTGATATTCCGAGAATATTAAATACTAATAATAAATAATGGAACCAGTCGGTGAAATTCACCGCAACGATATTCTTACGTAATAATAAAGAACGGAATAATTAAAGAATTTCACGAAGTATGCGGTACTTCGCATAAACAGGTTATTCCAACATAATAATAAAGAATTGAATAACAGAAGAAGATCACCAAGTATTGGGTAAACCGTATATACAGGTCATTCCACCAAGTATAGGGTAAACCGCGCATACATGTTATTCCAACAGAATAATAAAGAATGGAATAACAAAAGAAGATCACCAAGTATTGGGTAAATCGCATATACATGTTATTCCACCAAGTATAGTGTAAACCGCGCATACAGGTTATTCCAATAGAATAATAAAGAATGGAATAACAGAAGTTCTCTTCATGAATACGAAAGAATAACACCCCTTACTGGTACAACAAATAATATCCCTTACCATAATAATATCCCTTTACCTTTCAAATAAAAGTATTCCGACTAGTAGGGCGAGGATATACTCGAAGAAAACTTGCACTACTTTCAAAGTTTTCTTAAACTCTAAAGAAATACGCTTAAGATTATAGAAGAAGAATTCTCTCTATAGTTTCTCTCTCTAGAGTTTCAGTGAATTCGTAATAAATAATGAAGGAATGAGCTTCTATTTATAGAAGAATAGAATGAATAGTAACCAATCCATGAATGGTCCAGATTGATTTACTTTAATCGGATGGTCCATATTTAAAGCAAAATCTTTTAAATAAAATATAATATATTCTATTTATAGAATAACTTTAATAAAGTATTCTGTTTTATATAAAAAGATTTTACTATGCAAAACACTATGCATAATAGAATATAATATATTCTATTTATAGAATAACTTTATAAAGGTATTCTATTTTATATAAAAAGCTTTTCTGTTATAATTTCAACTAATGGTCTGAAAAATTAGTACATCTCTTCATGGAATAATATTGTACCCAAAAATAATTTGGACCAAAAATAAATATATTGTTCGGGTGAATAGTAACTCATGAATAGTAACTCGTGAATAGTAACCCATGAATAGTAACTCATGAATAGTAACTCATGAATAGTAACTCGTGAATAGTAACTCATGAATAGTAACTCGTGAATAGTAACTAATGAATAGTAACTTGTGAATAGTACTCTGACACAAAAAGTGCCCCAAATACTCAAGTGAACAATACTAGAGTGAATAGTAACCGGGTATTTTTTGACAACTTGTCTACTTTGAAAAATTTCATATATCACCCTTAATTTTAAACTTTTATCAATTTAACTATTTACAAAAATAGAAAAATTGAATACTTTTATTTCATAAAATACGGGGTCTCACATGTTTTCTTTGTAAATCACTTCTACAACGAATTTATAGTTGTGAAGTAAACTGAACCGATAATAACAACATAACAATTCTATCCCAAATTTTTTTAAACTACGTATTGACTATATATATAGGTATTAGTCAACAGATTATGAACATTGATTTTAGTTTTCGCTAAGCTTTAGCAGAACTTCATCTGCAAATCGTCATAATTTACGGGCGTTAGGTTGTACTTCCCATTGGCCCTGTATTGATCAATACTACATTACAAGAACAATATGATCGTTCACTCTGTCCGCCTTGGGCGCATAAAAGTTTTCTCGTGATCGGGATGTTCATACTTAGCCTGGAATCCCAACCAAAACAATTAGATTGGATACAAAAAGATTTTAACTTATTCAACGATATTTCTGAATTTGTGTCTAGCTGGGTCAAATAGCTTATAGACGACTTTATATATATATATATATATATATATATATATATATATATATATATATATCAACATGTGATTAAATACAATTATTATCCAAGTGGGGTCACTTGTATAACCATGTTTAGAAAGTGAGCGAAATGAATATATATCCTAATTACCATATACTAACATGTTGATAAATAATGATCGGATATAGAATATATCACAATAGGGTTAATAATATAGCATAATAATAATATAATTTTGAAACTTCTTACTCATGTCCATTGTAGATAAAGGAAATGCAAAGGTAAGATACTTTTGATCTACCGCTTACGATTCAGAACTTTAGTTCTATCTTTATATCGAAACCTATCATTAATAAGATCATTTGATCGATTAGAATAACATACTATAACACATAGCACTGCTTATTGCAGTTAGCACATAACCTAATCACATTGTCACATATGTTCCACAACCATTGAATCAAAAATAAACACATATCTAATCAAATTATCAAAGTCGAGAGTAATTTACAAATATGTGAGGGCAAGCGGCTAGCTTTATCAGATAATTATCGAGTCTAAAACTCTATCTTGTAGTTCAATATCTGTAAGTATCAGTCATATTATTTTTAAATGACTTATAATAATTTTTAAACATTTATTATAATTTATCACTTAATTTTCAAACACCTAATCATTATTAAATGATTTAAATATTAAATAATTCTATTATCATTAATATTTAATTAATATTAAACTATTAATGAAAAATACTATTATCATTGCCAAAACGTTAAGGTTATTTATAATAACTCAAAATACTTTTAAAGTATTAATATTACACTTAAATGATTTTAAAACACTTAAAATCATTTTAAATAATTATCATTAATATTAAAGTATTAATGTATTACTTATCAAAATATTAAAAGTCCTTAATCATAACTTAAAATATTTTTGATTCATTTATTTCTTTTTTAAATGATTTTTAAATAAGTAAAACCATTTTAAACTATTTATTTAATATAATTATTAAATATATCTAATATCATTAATATTAAATTAATAATCATTAATATTAATAATATGAAATTATCCTTTAAATATTAAAATTTATATTTTATAACTTCAAATATCTTTAAACACTTTATTTTCATTTTAAATTATTATTATAATATAAAATCATTTTTAAACTAAATTATTTAAAATAATTATTAAATAACTTTAATATCATTAATAATAATTAATTAATAAAATTTTCCTTTAAATATTGAAAGTTATATTTTATAACTTAAAATATTTTTAAACTATTTATTTTAATTTAAAATGATTTTTCTAATATTAAAATCATTTTAAACTAATTTATTTAATATAAGTATTAAATAAATCTAATATCATTAATATTAAAATATTAATATTTTCATGACAAAATATCAAAAGTTATATTTATAACTTAAAATACTTTTATAACCTTTAAATCATTTTTATATGATTTATAAATCATTAATTCTATTTTTCATAATTTATTTAATACCTATATTAAATAACTTTAATTATCATTAATATTAATTAATTAATGAAATTCATCACAAAATATGTAAAGTTATCAAAAATAACTTAAATTATTTTCTTATACCATAATATAATTTTAAATGATTTTTCATGTATTAATATCATTTTTAAATAATTTATTTAATATTATAGTTAAATAAATTAAATACTTTTAATATTTGAAAAATATTAAATATTTATGAAATATATTTAAAATAATTAAAAACTAATTTTTGGAATTTTAAATAATTTTTAAAACCATTTTTTGTAATTTTTAGAATTTATTTTCTATTTTTAATCATTTTTCAAAAATTCAGAAAAGAAAAATAAAACAAACAGTCACTATTGGCTTTTAGCGACACTAAGCGTCGCTGATTGGTGTGACGCCCCCAAAATAGGTATACAACACCCATTCTGAGTCGCCAAATACATGGTACAGAAAACAAACTACAACTTCAATAATACAATTGTCGTGCAAAATACGACAACACATACTGTGAGTTAAAATACAAATATTGTCTTCTAGACAATATCCACACTCAAATAAGTCCTCATTACAATTATTCAAACTCTATTTTACAAAAATAGTGAGGACTGCTAAAACATCTTTCTAGAACTATCACTCCATACCCCGACTAGATCCTGCTATGTTCTCACCTCCTGAGAAGAAAAAATGGAACAAAAAGGAAAAGGGTGAGCTCAACTAGCCCAGTAAAGAATATTATGACTAAGATAATATACAACAAATTATCATTAGTTTTCAACAGGGAAAAATCTGCTAAAATATAATTGACAACAAGTTTTAGATCAACAACTGCAGCGGAAACATCAATCCATTAGAAGAGTCAAGTAGAGAATCAGTTCTACTATCTTCTAAGATTTAAAAGTCCATCATCAATATTTTATCACTGTAACAACAATCAATATACATCTTTAATCAAATATTCATCTTTGCACTACAGGCCAAAGATATTCATTTGTATCACCAGTCGGTCATGTTCATCTCAACACTTGTTCATCTTTGCACTACGGGCCAAAGATATTCATCAGTTAATCATTTATCTTTGCACTACAGGCAAAAGATATTCAGTAATATCATCATTTAGGACTGAGGATGATGAAAAATATTTTAAAGAAAACGAATCCAGTGAGACGGAAGAACAAATAATAGGGATTCGTATAATAGTTTATCTATGATCAATAATACATCATAAATACAATTTTTGAAGCAGAATTCAAAAATAAAGATCATAACATGGATATAATCAAAGATAGTAATCATAATAGACATCTTGGACAAAAAGAAGAAAATTTCATTTTTTCGATGAATAGTGTCGTATTCGTGAATAGTGCCTTATACGTGAATAGTAACCCCGACACAAAAAGTTCCAAATTTGATAAAAACGTTCACCAATATTTCGGCATAATGATATTGAAGAAAATAATATCATTTAAGAAGAAATAACATCCCTTACCTCAAAATAACTAACTTTTGATCGAATATCTGATAGAAAAGTCAAGGAAACTTATGTAGAACAACAACTCTCAAAGTATATAAATACTCACTAAAATACGCTCGACAATATAGAGAGAAAGAAAACTTGTTTCTAGTGTGATTTTCAATTCTAACCTAAGCGTCTATTTATAGGAAAATGCTAGAACTCCATAGAAGACTAAAATAATAAAATATATTATTTATTTTCTTTCTTTGCATCTGCAACCATCCTAGACTAGCCTCCACAATTGAAAAATCAATCCAGCACATGTATTCAACAAAGGACACTAGTGGGGCCCACCTATTTTAATAAATATCATTTTATTTTCTGAAACATCAGTAATTCATAGAAAATAGCTCGTTTATCAGAAAAATACGAATTTTATTTCCATTCTGCCTGAAATCGAATTCTCTACAACTTTGTAGCTTTGAGTTTTCCCAAATTCCAAACATAAAATATCTGAAATCCACAAACGAATGATATTTAATACCTCTACACCGACAAAATACTGATAAAACACCTCAGCATTAATTCCTTTATTTTTATCCACATATTTTTATCCACATAAAAATAAATATATCCATCATTTATATCCACATAAAATAAATATTTCATTATCATATAAATCAATAATTAATTATTCACAAATAATATTACAGAATCACATTATGACAACCAAGCCGTTCCCAGGAAAGAGGGGGCTTTTCAATAAGAATTTCTCCTTACTGGTGCACAATTAGGTGACCAAACCTCTCCTTGACAAAACTTTCTAGACATTGCCAATAATGCTATCTAATAATATTATTCAAATAATATGATTTATTGATCTGATAATGGGAAATACTGTGAAGTGATAATTATTGAAACAACAATAATATAAAATATCAACGCAAAGAATTATTGAATCAATAAAATAAAATATTGAATAAAGAATTACTGTAACAATTATTGAGTAGTGCCTTCAGTATTTAAGAATCAATAATTCATCAATACTGCATGCATCCACGCCAGACATCGTATTTTAACCAATCGGGTATTCCAACAATGTTAATTGTAATAACTACGCCGTTATTTATAAAAACTCAAACTTGTCGCTTTCTACATCCGAAATTATTCTCATTATGGGGCCCATAAATGATTTGCGTAGGTCAAATGCATTTAATATTCCCCGACAACAAGAATATTCCACGACCAAACGAATATTCTCCGATAACAATGATTATTTTATAACCACTTGCTTATTTTGCATAATTTACACATTTCACCCATAACCAGAGAATTATATCAAATTAATACTTTACTATTCACAATAATAATTAGAAGAAATTCGATTTTATTTATAATAAGTTGGGGTCTTACAACCTCCCTCTCTTACGAAATTTCATCCTCGAAATTGACATACGTACCTGGTGTTTCGAAAAGGTGAGGATACCTCGCTTTCATTTCTGATTCCAACTCCCAGGTCATTTCTTCAATAGCATGGTTTCTCCACAAAACCTTAACTTGTGGTATAACCTTGGTTCATAGGACATGCTCTTTCCTATCCAAGATCTTAACAGGTACTTCTTCGTATGTTAAATCTTCGGCTATCTCGTCTGGTTCTAACACAATAATATGGTTCGGGTCTTTCACATATTTACGAAGCATGGATATTTGAAAAACATTATGAACATGAGACATACTTGGAGGTAATGCGAGTCTATAGGCCACATTTCCTATTCGGTTAATAATCTCAAATGGACCAACAAATCGTGGATTGAGCTTTCCTCTCTTTCCAAATCTTGTAACTCCCTTCCATGGAGCAACACGTAACAATACATGATCCCCAATATTAAATTCCACGTCTTTTCGATGAAGATCAGCATAACTCTTTTGTCGATCTTGTGAGGTTTGAATACGTTATCGAATCATTTGGATTTTTTCTGTAGTCATGCGTACTAATTCTGGTCCCAACAACGTTGCTTCTCCCACCTCGTCCCAGCATACTGGAGAACGACACTTTCATCCATTCAACGCCTCAAATGGAGCCATGCCTATACTTGCTTGATAACTATTGTTGTAGGAGAATTCTACGAATGGCAAGTACTTATCCCAACTCCCTTTGAAATCTAGGACATAAAGTCTTAGTAGATCTTCAAGAGTTTGAATAGTCCTCTCTGATTGCCCGTCCGTTTGAGGATGGTATGCCGAAATAATCAGAAATCCGCGCCCTAGCTTTCTCGCAAAGCTAACCCAAAATCATGAAGTGAATCTTGGGTCACGATCCGAAACTATGGATACTGGCATGCCATGCAATCTCACAATCTCATTCACGTACATACGAGCAAGACGTTCAAGGGAATAAGTTTCTCGTATCGGCAAGAAATGGGAAGACTTGGTTAATCTATCAACAATAACCCAAATAACATCCTTGCCTTGAGAAACTTTGGGAAGACCTGTAACGAAATCCATGGTAATATGTTCCCACTTCCATTCCGGAATCTCAAGTGATTGCAATGGACCCTTTAGCACTTGATGCTCCGCCTTTACACGTTGACAAGTTAAACACCTCGAGATAAACTCCGCGATCTCTCTCTTCATATTATTCCACCAAAATGTATGTCGAATATCATGATACATTTTGGTACTCCTAGGATGGATTGCAAACGGTGTGTTGTGTGCCTCCATCATGATTCTATGCTTCAAATTAGAGTCATTAGGAACACAAAGTCCGGAGTTGAATCTAAGTATTCCTTCTTCATCGATTCTCGCTTCTGGAATAGCTCCTTATTGCACTTTTTTTTCATACGTATCAGCTCCAGGTCCGTAGCTTGAGCAGCTTTAACTTTATCGATTAAAGTTGGTTCTACTCATATGTTTGATATCATCACGTGGGTACTTGGAGCCTTTAACTCTATCTCCATCCTTTGTAAGTCATACAAAATGGGCCTTTGTGTTAACAACATTGCACCCGTACTCGCATATGATCTTATACTCAATGCATCAGCTACTACGTTCACTTTTCCATGATGATATTGAATAGTGTGATCGTAATCTTTCAACAGTTTAAGCCAATGTCATTGTCGCATGTTAAGTTCTTTTTGGGTGAAGAAATATTTGAGTCTTTTATGGTCCGTATAAATCTCCACTTTCTCCCCATACATGTAGTGTCTCCAGATTTTCAACGCGAAAATGACTGCTGCCAACTCTAGATCATGAGTAGGATAATTCCTCTCATATTCTTTGAGTTGTCGTGAGGCATAGGCTATGACTTTCTCATGTTGCATGAGAACGCATCCTAACCCTTTGCCTGAAGCATCGCTGTATATAACAAATCCATCCGAACCAGATGGTATTGCCAGAACAGGTGCCGAAATGAGTCTCCTCTTGAGCTCTTGGTAACTCTTCTCGCATTCCTCGCTCCATACAAATTTTGTATCCTTCCGACTCAACTGAGTTAACGGAGTAGCGATTTGAGAAAATCCTTCCACGAATCTCCGATAATAACCAGCTAAACCCAGAAAGCTACGTACGTCGGTCATCGACTTCGGTTGTTCCCAACTTTGTACTGCTTCAATCTTCGTCGGGTCAACAGATACTCCATGTTTTGACACCACGTGCCCAAGGAATGCTACTTCCTCGAGCCAGAACTCGCATTTCTTCAGCTTGGCATAAAGTTTGTTTTCAAGAAGCCTTTCAAGTATCAGCTTCAAATGGTGCTCATGATCTTCACGGCTTTTAGAATAGATGAGGATGTCATCAATAAAGACAACAACGAACTGATCTAAATATTCCTTGAATACTCGGTTCATCATATCCATGAAAACAGCTGGAGCATTAGTCAATCCAAAAGATATGACTAATAATTCATAATGCCTGTACCGAGTTCTGAAGGCAGTCTTTGGAATATTCTCAGTTTTAATCTTCAGCTGATGATATCCAGAACGAAGATCGATCTTTGAAAAGAATTTTGCTCCTTGTAACTGGTCAAATAGGTCATCAATGAGAGGTATCGGATACCTATTCTTGATGGTGACATGGTTCAATTCTCGGTAGTTAGTACAAAGTCGCATAATCCCGTCTTTTTTCTTTACGAATAAAACAGGAGCACCCCGAGGAGATGTATTAGGACGAATGAAACCGATGTCTAACAATTCCTGTAGTTGGACTTTTAACTCCTGAAGTTCAATAGGAGCCATTCGATTTGGTGTTTTAGAAATGGGCTTTGTACCCGGTTCAAGGTCAATAAAGAATTCGACATCACGTTGTGGGGGTAGACCGGGAAGTTCTTCAGGAAATACATTAGGAAATTCTCTAACAACAGAAATATTATCCAAATCTGACTTGTCTCTGTTCAAATCCATAACATGGGCTAAGAAAGCTTGGCATCCATTTTTTAATAAACGAATAGCTTTATGGCTTGATATGACAGTGACTGATTTTAGTGGTTTAGTTGTTTGAATTCGTATGATAGGTTGGTTAGGAATATGAAAACTAACAACCTTACGAAAAATAATCAATTTTGGCATGATGAGTGGTTAACCAATCAATTCCTAAAATCACATCAAAAGCAAGTATCTTTAAAGAGATAAGATCAACAGGTAATGTGATAGTGCCAACTTGGATCATGCAAGATTTATAAACTGTAGATGTAACAAAGGTTTCACCTAACGGAGTTTCAACAGATAAGTCAAAGTCCAATTTATCCGGAGTCAAGTTTAAATGTTGAGCACAAGCATGAGAGATAAAAGAATGGGTAAAACCGGTATCTAGTAAGGTATAAACTTCGCAAGAGTTCAAGATTAGCTTACCCGTAATCACCTCGTTCGGGTTCCTCGCGTTTTGGCTAGTCACGACAAACGCTCTTCCAGGAACCGCTGATTTTGACTTATCCGGGACAGCCCTTGGAATCACCATTCCCGTTGAACTTGGTTTTGCTACAGAACAATCCCGAGCTATGTGTCCTTCCTTTCCACAGTTGTAACATACCTTGGATTGTTGTGGACAGTTTGGACTGATATGTCCCTCTTTCCCGCATTTGTAACATCTAATTGGTGGTCGTTCTCCTCCCCTAGAATTTGTTGTTGGTGCTGGTGCTGCTGCTGATGTCTTCCCGTCATTATTGAATCTCCTCTTTCTGAAATTTCCACTTGACTCACCTCTCCTATTATCATGGCCACGATGGCCACCCAAGTGGTTACCGCCTTTGTTCGTATTTTTCCCTCCTCGTTGGTTATCATCGCTCTGATGACTGCTGTCACCGGTATGACCCTGATTGTGGTCCCTCGGTTGAACATACTCACTATCTCGCTCTAATAATTGAGCCCTGTTGACAACATCTGAATACAGAGAAAATTTATGAGAGATAAGGTATTGACGAATCTCGGGTTTTAGACCTCTCTTAAATATCCTTGTCATTCGTTCCTCATTCTCTACCAAATGAGGTGTAAACTTGGATAACTCAGCGAACTTCGCCTCGTACTGGGACACTGTCATGTTGTTTTGTTCCAATCTGATAAACTCTACCTCCTTCATATGACGAATACTTTCAGGAAAGTACTTGTCATTGAATAGTTTCAAACGCTTCCCACGACATGTTGAGTGCGCAGTCGGGTACGCCACGCACTCCCACTAGTAGTCCGCTTCACCGCGAACACATAAGGTGGCAAATGGAACCTTCTATTCTTCCGTGCATCCCAAGACATCGAATATCTTGGTAATTTGCTTGACCCATGTTTCCACCTTGATCAGATCCGGCTTTCCAATAAATTCTGGTGGTCCCAACTCCTTGAACTGCTTGGCTGTGACAGATCGCGCGTTGCTATCACTTCCACCCGTATTTTGTACACGAGTCTCCCTCGTCTGATTTTGCATGAACTGCAAAAAGTTCCTAAACATTCCATCATTCATCGTTTGCTCGGTAGTGTTGTTTACAGGAGGAATATTGCCTTCATGTTGCACGTTCTCCTGGTTTGTAACTAAAGGTTGTTCCACAGTCTCATACACTCCATTGTTAACGTTCTCAGCAGCGATTCTTAAATACTGCCATAAAACAAGGGTTAATTAAACATATTAACATATCACATAATATCCCTATATTATGACTGACCAACTAATAAGCTTAGATAGGACACACTAGCGAAGGATTTACTCATCTCTCCCCTCCTAGTTCTATTCCCCGATCTCCGCCAGAGACCATATCCCCAAGCTTTGATACCAACTGTGATGCCACCAAAATAGGTATACAACACCCATTATGAGTCGCCAAATACATGGTACAGAAAGCAAACTACAACTTCAATAATACAATTGTCGTGCAAAATACGACAACACATACTGTGAGTTAAAATACAAATATTGTCTTCTAGACAATATCCACACTCAAATAAGTCCTCATTATAATTATTCAAACCCTATTTTACAAAAATATTGATGACTCCTAAAACATCTTTCTAGAACAATCACTCCATACCCCGACTAGATCCTGCTATGTTCTCACCTCCTGAGAAGAAAAAATGGAACAAAAAGGAAAAGGGTGAGCTCAACTAGCCCAGTAAAGAATATTATGACTAAGATAATATACAACAAATTATCATTAGTTTTCAACAGGAAAAAATCGATAAAATATAATAGACAACAAGTTTTAGATCAACAACTTGCAATGAAACAACAATCCATTAGAAGTGTCAAGTAGAGAATGAGTTCTACTATCTTCTAAGATTTAAATGTCCATCACCAATATTTTATCCCTGTATCAACAATCAATATACATCTTTAATCAAATATTCATCTTTGCACTATAGGCCAAAGATATTCATTTGTATCACCAAATTTATCATGTTCATCTCAACACTGCTCATCTTTTGCACTACGGGCCAAAGATATTCATCGATAAATCATTTAGCTTTGCACTACAGTGCTAAAGATATTCAAGAATATCATCATTTAGGACCGAGGATGATGAAAAATATTTTAAAGAAAACGAATCCAAAGGAGACGGAAGGACAAATAGTAGGGATTCAGATAACAGCTTTATCCAAGATCAATAATACTTCATAAATACCAATTTTGAAGCGTAATTCAAAAAATAAAGATCAAAACATGGATACAATCAAAGATAGTAATCATAATAGACATCTTGGACAAAAAGAAGAAAATTTTATTTTTTCGTTGAATAGTGTCGTATTCGTGAATAGTGCCGTATACGTGAATAGTGCCGTATACGTGAATAGTAACCCCGACACAAAAAGTTTCAAATTTAATAAAAACGTTCACCAATATTTTGGCATAATGATATTAAAGAAAATAATATCATTTAAGAAGAAATAACATCCCTTACCTCAAAATAACTGGTATTTTGATCTAATATCTGATAGAAAGTCAAGGGAAACTTGTAATAGAACAACAACTCTCAAAGTATATAAATACTCACTAAAATACGCTCGACAATATAGAGAGAAAGAAAACTTGTTTCTGGTGTGATTTTCAATTCTAACCTAAGCGTCTATTTATAGGAAAATGCTAGAACGCCATAGGAGACTAAAATAATGAAATATATTATTTATTTTCTTTCTTTGCATCTGCAGCCATCCTAGACTAGCCTCCATAATTGAAAAATAAATCCAGCACATGTATTCAACAAAGGACACTAGTGGGGCCCACTTATTTTAATAAAAATCATTTTATTTTCCGAAACTTCAGTAATTCATAGAAAATAGCTCGTTTATCAGAAAAATAAGAATTGTATGTCCATTCTGCCTGAAATCGAATTCTCTACAACTTTGTAGCTTTGAGTTTTTCCAAATTCCAAACATAAAATATCCAAAATCCACAAACGGATGATATTTAATACCTCTACACCGACAAAATATTGATAAAACACCTCAGCATTAATTCCTTCATTTTTATCCACATAAAAATAAATATATCCATCATTTATATCCACATAAAATAAATATTTTCTTATCATATAAATCAATAATTAATTATTCACAAATAATATTACAGAATCACAATTATGACAACCAAAGTAGCTCCTCAGAAAGAGGGGCTTTCCAATAAGAATTTCTCCTCATCTTGCGCCAAGCAATTAGGTGACCAAACCTCTCCTCGATGTAACTTTCTAGACATTTTCAATAATGCTATCTAATAATATTATTCAAATAATATGAATTATTGATCCGATAATGGGAAATATCATGGCGTTGATAATTATTGAAACAACAATAATATAAAATATCAATGCAAAGAATTATTGAATCAATAAAATAAAATATTGAACAATAATTAATGTAACAATTATTGAGTAATGCCTTCTTACGTAAGAATCAATAATTCATCAATACTGCATCCACGCCAGACATCGTATTTTAACCAATTCGGGTATTCCAACAATGTTAATTCATAACAACTACGCCGTTATTTATAAAAACTCAAACTTGTCGCTTTTCTTCATCCGATAGTTATTCTCACAGTTATGGGGCCCATAAATGATCGCTACCGCGTCGCATTTAATATTCCCCGACAATAAGAATATTCCACGACCAAACGAATATTCCCCGACAACAATGATTATTTTATAACCACTTGCTTATTTTGCAAAATTTGCACATTTCACCCATAACTAGAGAATTATATCAAATTAATACTTTATTATTCACAATAATAATTAGAGGAAATTCGATTTTATTTATAATAAGTTGGGGTCTTACGGTTGGTGTTCTTGAGCTCAAGAATACTAACAGCTTCGTGTTCGAGGTCTCTAGTTTGACCACTTGTTAAACTCGATTCTTGCATTTCCTGTCCCATCTAAAACTTACATATTGTAGTGGTAATGTTACTCTACAAGTTTCAATAGTTATTTGGATCATACAAAAAATTAACCAGACGATCTATGCCATCAAACTACCTGTCAGACGGTTTCTGGGTTTTCCCAGAAACCCAGCAGTTCGTATAGGTACATTCTAAGTCATTTTACACTACGTTCTGTTCATGATTTTGATGGATTGATGGTTCAAACTAGTAGTATACATGACAAGGAAAAACAACATATTAAGATAACATTTCAACAACATCTAAATCACCAGATACAGGTCGGTCAAAGGCTGTCAAAAATAAGGTTCTTCATGTTTCTGGAAATTTCCCAAAAAAGCAATCGTGATCATTCCAGCCACTTTGACCATCGACACAATCCATTATATTTATTTTATAAGTGACATAAAGGCATGAATGTATTCTCCAGCTAGCAGGCTACATTAATAGTGCAACAAAATCAACAAACAACAACATATCAGACATATCTAGGCCTTCAAAGAGTTTGTCAGACGTTGAAAATCACTTTCTGGGTTACCCAGATTTCACTTGGTCATGGTCGGTCAACCAACTTTGACAAAGAATATCTTTCAATCCATACATTATTTGGTCCTGATTTAAACTCTAGAACACAGACCTCATGATATAATACAACAACAAAGCATAAAACACACAAAAGCATTAACAACCAATGATTTATAGGGTCTGACATTTGACTGTCAGACCCAAAAACAACATTTTACAGATTTTGAAAATTTTTTAAATTCGTGCACTTTGATGTTATGGATCTAACATGTGCCAACCCAGATCACTTATAGACACTACATAGAACATATTACAACACATAAACACAACTTTTAACAGAAGATCAAGGTCAAATTTTTCAACTAGGGTTTATACCTTTATGCTTTGATTTCTGGAATTTGGGCTTCTGATTTGTTTTGGTTGATGGTGGGGCTCGATTTTTGGACTGGTACACTTCAATATTTCGTAGGTTTTGATAGAGAGAGAATTGGTTGAGAGCTTGGGAATGAAATGAGCTAAATGGTGCACTTTCTCTCTCTAAATCTATTTATATCATTTAGATGTAATGAATTGGCTGAGTATAAACTAATGTGCTGGAGATTTAGAGTATGCTAAGTCAACATTCTAGTTCACCAACTCCAAATTTGGCTAGATACACAAGTTATCTTCAATTATCCAAGAGGGGATTTTAGTCTTTTTTCTAGGAAATTTAATGGCATTCTTGTCATTTAGCAAACCCTTAGGGTTTAGGGTTTGGGTTAGGGTTTGAACCATTTTAGGTTTTATAAGCAAAAATTCTAGGATTTCCAAAATTAGGATTTAAAAATAAATAACAATTTAGTTTCCAAAAATATAAATTAGAGTTTACTAAATATAATTAGTTTTCTAATTCGATTACTTGAGCATTTGGGTTTAAAATTTACTAATCATAATTAACCTTGATCATTAAATAATTAGGGTTTATAATTAGTAATTAGGTTTTTAAAATTACTAATTAGGGTTTGCACAAAAATAAAAATAATATTAGTTTCTAATTTTTTTGAAAATTAGGGTTTCTTAATCGTGTTTAATTTTCCAAATACATTATACGTGAACATTATGATTTTAATGTCCACTAATTAGCATTTAGCTTGAAATTAATAATTAGGGTTACCAAGTTAGCAAATTAGGGTTACATATTTACAAATTAGGGTTTCTAGCTAATTAGGGTTTCCTAATTTAGAAAATTAGGTTTTTCTTAACTAATATAAAAATATATAATACCCGTCATTAAACACATTATCACAGCATCATGACTACATAATGACTCAACCAAAACTTAAAGTCGTAATTGACTTTCGAATTAGGGTTTATCACTAATTCTAGGATTTTAGCGTGAAATACCATAATTAACCAATTATTGTCAATATACACAAACATTACATATTTATATCACTGAAAAATAAAAATATAATATTATTATATTATTATCCTCTTTCCTTATTCGAAATCCAGAATTATGGTTTGGATTCCATAACTGATTTAATATTAATATACTCCATTATTAAGTTAAAATAATTAACTTATCTCTAAATAAATTCAGATAATAAAATATTTATTATAATAATTCTAATATTCGTTTCATATATTAATTAAATAATATAATGATCATATTTTCATGGAAAATAATTAATAAAAAAACATTTCTACGCTATAAAAGTAATTATTATAAGAATATACTTTATAAAAATCAATAATTCTAAAATAAAATTATTTGTAAACATTTATGTAATAAATATTTATTTATTTATTACATAATTATATACACACATTATCTTGTACAAATCCTCATCCTTAAAAAAAAAATATACGCAAAATTTCTAATTTAATTATATAGAAAAAATCGGGTTGTTACATTCACCATCCCTTATAAAGATTCCGTCCCCGGAATCACCGTTTTAAAACCTATGTATACCAGGGTACATAGTATACACAATCATTGCGAGTAGATCTCGATCAAAATTGATCGAACTGATCTTTAACTATTCAGCATAAAGCTTATCAATCTGCTTATACGGAAAATTGATTTCTAATAGCTAGAACTCAATTTCATCCTTCAACATAATTTATAAAATAATTTACTATATATAAGAAAATAATATATATGAAATAAAATTGGTTTGAGTAATACCTGGAGTTGCATCCCCGGCTGCTACAGTTTCTTGAACGGTCATGTTGAAGACGCTTGCGGTTGATTTCATTGGTTTGATTGTTGATGTTGGTCCCATTGTCGCCAATGTCTTGCTGCCTTTTCCCGTATTCGCATTCCTTGCCTCCCTTCTCCTTCTTGGACAGTCTTCCACCTTATATTCCATTGATTCACACTTAAAACACACAAACTTTCCCTTTATCTCCTTTCCTTTAATCGTATAGGTGACAAAACTTTCTTTTGCCCCTTCGTTATCCTAGCTATCACAAATGCTTCCACCGGGTCAGTTGATCCTCTAAATCTTGGCGGTCTGATTTACTTGAAGTCTTTAACGTTCGTCGATCGATTATTTGGCTGATCATTCTGCGGCTGGTATTCCATTCTGCATATATAGCTTGATCGTTCATATTCACAAAATTCTATATCGGGACTGGTTGTCTTCCAGCTTTGTTGACAGGTTCTTCGGTTCGTGTATTTCATTTTCGTCTCCTTGGCGGCATTATCACAATTTATTCTTTATTCTAAGCCTTATCGTGTACGTATAATCATATAACACAAAACCTTCTATTCGAATAATCATGTACTCAAAATATTAAATTTTGAAATTTTTGTTTTCTGCATTAACCAGTACTCATATAATTAACTACTATCTTTATACCAACTTATTTCATTAATCATAAATTCATACTCATATTACTTGACATACCATAACACATATTTCTTTAATCATCCGCTATCCCTTTGTGACTCAAAAGTCGGGAATCGCAGACATAACTTATACAAAATTTGAAAAATATTACCTTATACAAACATACCTATCATATACATAACATAGAATCATACCTATTCAAGTAATACTACTACTTATTTCGTACGCCTCCACTAAGGATCAATTGCTTAGAAATCTATCTATTCCCATTATCCTCAATAATCTATTCACACCTAACTACACCTAGTTCATCCAACTTACCATGCATTATGAGTTTAAGAACTCACCACAAACATATGAGCTTAATAACTCGACATTGGCCACATATTCTTTAATTATACTTTACCTATCAGTCATACTATCGTTTTAGGGTCCGGTACTATACTTTTTAAAACAACCACCTCATTGAGGCAGCTTTCAATGTGAGCCTCTATTTCAGCTATTAACTTTGATATTGGCTCAGTTATAGAGGTTGACTTCTTCTTTATGATTTGAGATTATCCTAATCCTTTTCTATCTGACATCTACACACAAACTATCTTGATTATCACTTAATATATACACACAACAATTAATAGTTTTATATAAGTTATCTTTTATTTGATTTGACGATGAACTAATTCAATTCATCTCCCTTTTTAATCTCTATATGAGTTATTTGTATTTTCAACGTTTCCCTATGTTCCAAGGTTATAGCCTATTGTCTAACCCACCTAAGGTTTTTAACCCTAAGCTCTGATACCAACTTGTAAAGCCCCCAAACTCGGGTACATGAAACCCGAACTCGGTGCTTCACGATACCATTTCTATGAGCAGAATAATACTAATAATAATAACAATAATATAAATATCAAACTTATCTTACATTTATCAGAGTCTAATCTCAATTACACAACCTATACTTTAATTCTTTACATGATATATAATACATATCATTATATTAATACAGTCTAACTATTACAAAAGATACCATTAAACATATTCTGTTTGCTTTCCTTTTCACTTGTTCTTGTCTGAACCTTCGGATTGATCATGCCTAGCTGAAAACATTTAAATTTAAGCAAGGATGAGCATTTGGGTGCCCAGCAAGTAAAAACAATTATGAATATAATTAGCTGAAAGAAATAAATATTTTCTTTGTACATCACTTCTACATCCAATTTATAGTTGTGAAGTAAACTGAACCGATAATAACAACATAACAATTCTATCCCAAATTATTTTAAACTACGTATTGACTATATATATAGGTATTAGTCGATAGATTATGAACTATTTTTAGTTTTCGCTAAGGTTTAGCAGAACTTCATCTGCAAACCGTCATAACTTACGGGCGTTAGGTTGTACTTCCCATGGGCCATGTATTGATCAATACTACATTACAAGAACGATAGGATCGTTCACTCTGTCCGCCTTGGGCGCATAAAAGTTTTCCCGTGATCGGGATGTTCATACTTAGCCTAGAATCCGAACCAAAACAATTTGATTGGATACAAAAATATTTTAACTTATTCAACGATATTTCTGAATTTGTGTCTAGCTGGGTCAAATAGCTTAGACGACTTTATATATATATTAACATGTGATTAAATACAATGATTATCCAAGTGGGGTGACTTGTATAACCATGTTTAGAAAGTAACGAACAGAATATATATCTGAATTACAATATACTAACATGTTGATAAACAATGATCAGATATAGAATATATCACAATAGGGTTAATAATATAGCATAATAATAATATAATTCTGAAACTTCTTACTCATGTCCATTGCATAAAGGAAATGCAAAGGTAAGATACTTGCCTGATGCATTACTTACAGTTCGTAACTTAGTTCTATCTTTATATCGAAACCTATCATTAATAAGATCAGTTAATCGATTAGAATAACATACTATAACACATAGCACTGCTTATTGCAGTTAACACATAACCTAATCACATTGTCACGTATGTTCCACAACCATTGAATCACAAAAAAAACACATATATCTAATCAAATTATAAAAGTCGAGAGTAATTTTTGAAATATGTCGGGGTACCGACCGCTTTATCGGGTAATTATTGAGTCTAAAACTCTATCTTGTAGTTCAATATCTGTAAGTATCAGTCATATTATTTTTAAATGACTTATAATAATTTTTAAACATTTATTATAATTTATCACAAATTTTCAAACACCGGAATCATTATTAAATGATTTAAATATTAAATAATTCTATTATCATTAATATTTAATTAATATTAAACTATTAATGAAACCATTGCCAAAACGTTAAAGTTATTTATAATAACTCAAAATACTTTTAAAGTATTAATATTACACTTAAATGATTTTTAAAACACTTAAAATCATTTTTAAATAATTATCATTAATATTAAAGTATTAATGTATTACTTATCAAAATATTAAAAGTCCTTAATCATAACTTAAAATATTTTAATTCATTTATTTCCTTTTTAAATGATTTTTAAATAAGTAAAACCATTTTAAACTATTTATTTAATATAATTATTAAATATATCTAATATCATTAATATTAAATTAATAATCATTAATATTAATTATATGAAATTATCCTTTAAATATTAAAAGTTATATTTTATAACTTCAAATATCTTTAAACACTTTATTTTCATTTTAAATGATTATTATAATATAAAAATAATTTTTAAACTAAATTATTTAATATAATTATTAAATAACTTTAATATCATTAATAATAATAATTAATTAATGAAATTTTCCTTTAAATATTGAAAGTTATATTTTATAACTTAAAATATTTTTAAACTATTTATTTTCATTTAAAATGATTTTTCTAATATTAAAATCATTTTTAAACTAATTTATTTAATATAAGTATTAAATAAATCTAATATCATTAATATTAAAATATTAATATTTTTCATGACAAAATATCAAAAGTGATATTTATAACTTAAAATACTTTTATAACCTTTAAATCATTTTTATATGATTTATAAATCATTAATTCTATTTTTCATAATTTATTTAATACCTTTATTAAATAACTTTAATTACCATTAATATTAATTAATTAATGAAATTCATCACAAAATATTAAAAGTTATCAAAAATAACTTAAATTATTTTCTTATACCATAATATAATTTTAAATGATTTTCATGTATTAAAATCATTTTAAATAATTTATTTAATATTATTGTTAAATAAATTAAATACTTTTAATATTCCAAAAATATTAAATATTTATGAAATATATTCAAAATAATTAAAAACTAATTTTCGGAATTTAAAATAATTTTTAAAACCATTTTTGTAATTTTTAGAATTTATTTTCTATTTTTAATCATTTTTCCCAAATTCTGAAAAGAAAAATAAAACAAACCGTAGCTATTGGCCTTTAGCGACACTAAGCGTCGCTGTTGGTGTTCTTGAGCTCAAGAACATTGACAGCTTCGTGTTCGAGGTCTCTAGTTTGAGCACTTGTTAAACTCGATTCTTGCATTTCCTGTCCCATCTAAAACTTACATATTGTAGTGGTAATGTTACTCTACAAGTTTCAATAATTATTTGGATCATACAATAAATTAACCAGACGATCTATGCCATCAAACTACCCTGTCAGACGGTTTCTGGGGTTTCCCAGAAACCCAGCAGTTCGTATAGGTACATTCTAAGTCATTTTACGCTACGTTCTGTTCATGATTTTGATGGATTGATGGTTCAAACTTGTAGTATACATGACAAGGAACAACAACATATTAAGATAACATTTCAACCACATCTAAATCACCAGATCAAGGTCGGTTAAAGGCTGTCAGAAATAAGGTTCTTCATGTTTCTGGAAATTTCCCAGAAAAGCAATCGTGATCATTCCAGCCACTTTGACCATCGACACAATCCATTATATTTATTTTATAAGTGACATAAAGGCATGAATGTATTCTCCATCTAGCAGGCTACAGTAATAATGTAACAAAATCAACAAACAACAACATATCGGACAAGTCTAGGCCTTTAAAGAGTTTGTCAGCCGCTGAAAATCACTTTTTGGGTTACCCAGATTTCACTTGGTCATGGTCGGTCAACCGACTTTGACCAAGAATATCTTTCAATCCATACATTATTTGGTCCTGATTCAAACTCCAGAACACATACCTCATGAGATACTACAACAATAAAGCATAAAACACACAAAATCATTAACAACCAAAGATTTATAGGGTCTGACATTTGACTGTCAGACCCAAAAATAACATTTTTCAGATTTTGAAAAATTTTCAAATTCGTTTACTTTGATGTTATGGATCTAACATGTGCCAACCCAGATCACTTATAGACACTACATAGAACATATTACAACACATAAACACAACTTTTAACAAAAGATCAAGGTCAAAATTTTTAACTAGGGTTTATACCTTTATGCTTTGATTTTTTGGAATTTGGGCTTCTGATTTGTTTTGGTTGATGGTGGGGATCAGTTTTGGGACTGGTACACTTCAATATTTCGTAGGTTTTGATAGAGAGAGAATTGGTTGAGAGCTTGGGAATGAAATGAGCTAAATGGTGCACTTTCTCTCTCCAAATCTATTTATATCATTTAGATGCAATGAATTGGCTGAGTATAGACTAACGTGCTAGAGATTTAGAGTATGCTAAGTCAACATTTTAGTTCACCAACTCCAAATTTGGCTAGATACACAAGTTATCTTCAATTATCCAAGAGGGGCATTTTAGTCTTTTTTCTAGGAAATTTAATGGCATTTTTGTAATTTAGCAAACCCTTAGGGTTTAGGGTTTGGGTTAGGGTTTGAACCATTTTAGGTTTTAAAAGAAAAAATTCTAGGATTTCAAAAATTAAGATTTAAAAATAAATAACAATTTAGTTTCCAAAAATATAAATTAGAGTTTACTAAATATAATTAGTTTTCTAATTTGATTACTTGAGCCTTTGGGTTTAAAAGTTACTAATCATAATTAACCTTGATCATTAAACAATTAGGGTTTATAATTAGTAATTAGGTTTTTAAATTACTAATTAGGGTTTGCACAAAAATAAAAATAATACTAGTTTCTAATTTTTTTTTGAAAATTAGGGTTTCTTAATCGTGTTTAATTTTCTAATTACATTATACATGAACATTATGATTTTAATGTCCACTAATTAGCATTTAGCTTGAAATTAACAATTAGGGTTACCAAGTTAGCAAATTAGGGTTACTAATTTACAAATTAGGGTTTCTAGCTAATTAGGGTTTCCTAATTTAGAAAATTAGGTTTTTCTGAACTATTATAAAAATATATAATACCCGTCATTAAACACATTATCACAAAGATCATGATTACATAATGACTTTCGACAAAACTTAAAGTCGTAATTGACTTTTCTCAATTAGGGTTTATCAAGAATTCTAGGATTTTAGCGTGAAATACCATAATTGACCAATTTTTGTCAATATACACAAACAGTACATATTTATATCACTGAAAAATAAAAATATAATATTATTATATTATTATCCTCTTCCTTATTCAAAATCCAAAATTAGGGTTTGGATTCCATATCCGATTTAATATTCATATAACATCATTATTAAGTTAAAATAATTAACTTATCTAAAATAAATTCATATAATAAAATATTTATTAAAATAATTCTAATAGACGTTTCACATATTATTTAAATAATATAATGATCATATTTTCATGGAAAATAATTAATAAAAACATTTTTGTTATAAAAGTAATTATTATAAGAATATACTTTATAAAAATCAATAATTCTAAAATAAAATTATTTGTAAACATTTATCTAATAAATATGTTTTTATTTATTACATAATTATATACACACATTATCTTATACAAATCCTCATCCTTAAAATAAATAAAAAAATTATACGCAAAATTTTGATTTAATTATATAGAAAATATCGGGTTGTTACAAAAGCTCTAGTTTACTTTCAATAATTTAGCCAAGAACAAAACAAATGAAAACACCTGATACAATTACTTTAGCAAACCCATAAACAAATAAAGTTAGTAAATTAGTTAACGGAAAATAAGATATTTACTGCTACATACAAACCTGCAAAACCTTTTATCAAAAAGAGAACTTGGACATTATAGAAATTGCATTAATCATGTCAAATGAACAAACAAAGCTCTGAATGCCTGATCAACCATAATAAATAGAATCCAAATGTACCCAAAATAATGATTTTACAACAATCTATTTTCCAATCATCTACCAAAAAATATTACCACTTTTAATAAAACTATGTTCTTAAAAATACATATAATAACACATTTACCTTGTAAATCTGTCAAGCTCTACCATGTCTTCGGTACATAAACCTTTGAAAAGAAAGGCTATCCATCGGCAACGTCCACGACCAACAAATATTTTTTGTAACAAAATTTTGTTATTTATAAAAGAAAGCAAAATGTTAGTAGTATCGCAAGAACGAAATAATTGACACGTGATTACTTGAATACGATTTAAGAATTATAAAATATACATAACCCTGTTAACTTTTCTCCACCCTCGACTTGTTGTTTAATGAACACGTTTCCATTCAATAGCAATATCATCCCAAGACTGCAAAAATTGAAATGAATCGTTTAGTTATATCAATAAATTAAATCAACTACTTGGAAATTGATAACAAAATGTAATGTAAAGGATATATGTATAAATTGATTGAGTCATGTGCAAGTAAAACTAAAACATAAGTTATATATCTAATAAGAATTCTACACAACTGGAGAAATAGATAATAAGCATATTATAGCTCAGCCAACATAGAGAAGCTTACTATATTAACTGCGATGATCAAGCTTATCAAATTTGTTCTTCACACATACACACAAATATATGTATACTCGTATGTTATCTAAATGGTTTTCTGTAAGATATGTTATCTGATGTTCATACATTACTAAATCATGTATTCAACCAGCCCCAAGCGAGAATTGTTATTCAGTGGAGGCATCATACTCTCAAAACATTATCAGATTTGCTTACACAGAAAAGACCAAGGAAATGTAAACCAATTTTCAGCAAATTAGAAAATGAGTAACTTTTATGAATGCATCATCTATAAAATAAGTTGACAAATGTATCACGTAGTTTCAAAAACATGAGGCTGTATGTGTAATATACGATATTATAATTTGAGTACCTGTACTTCATATTTTTTAAGCTTCGGCTTGATCATCTAAAAATATTGTATTACACCCTAAAATAATTTATGGGGCTTGTTATTTCTATAGGGAAATTTGTTAGTCTTAGAAGGTTCCATTTCACATGACTATAGGACTCACCTATACCCATCAAGAGTCTTGCTAGCATATGCCACAACTACAACGATGCCACAACTTATTCAAACATCAGTCTCATTTATAACAATTAGCAAATATTCAACTATTCCACCCAAAACATAGGCACAGACCTAACTACTCCAATATCTTTCTGCAGAAATATTTAGGTTATATTGAATTCCTTTTATTCCAAATAACATATCACATAAATTTCTTAATGAAAGAATCATAATTAGCACTCATAAACACAACATTAAAACCCTTAAAAATAACGAAACAAAAAGTACAGAACTTGATCACAACACATATATAAAGACAATATTTGTTGTGGACTTGTCAGTTAATTCAAAACTTTTATCAGTTAATTCAAATCATATCAAGACTTTTATCGTAAGAAGATCAATAATTCACAGAGATAAGAAATGATACCTCAAACATATAAAATTATAGCAAAACTTCAGGATAGACGATATTTGTTGTGGACTTGTCAGTTAATTCACGAAGAAGTATGCATAAGCGGGAAGAACTTGTGCATCTTGACAAAGCTACATATAGTTGACCGTGACTAAATACTGGCGTACGTAAATCTACCCCAACAAATTTGACAGACTGGCCCTACGATTTATTCATTGTCATTGCATACGCTAACCTCACTCGGAATTGTCTTCTTGTCATTTTAATACTTAACTCAGACGAAGGAGTCAAAGAAATTCTTGGAATGAATACTAAGTCGTCATGCTTATCACCAGTTAAAATCTTTGCTTCAAGTACTAAAGCACCACACTTGACTATTGTAACACCCCCTTCCCGAATAGGAAAGGGAGGTCACGTGCAAAGCCCAACAAACATCAAAATTAGTAAACAGAGCACTAAAGACTTCAAATATGTAATAATGATAACCATCAATAAGGCATTAAATACGATTCTCAACATAGAGTCAAAATAATTAAAACCTAAAATTCGAATCCACCTAGATGGTCAAAGGCAACACTCTCATCACACTAGTCCTGAATCACCCCTGCAAACCTGTTGAAAGAAAAACACAGCATGAGCCAATTGCCCAGTACGGATACAGATATACAAAAGATATACAACTGATATACGAAAATAACTGAGACAAAATATTGAACAAAGCCTCAAGTGCAAATACGAACGAAAGTATAATATCCAAAGATCTGAATGGAATATATCTGAACCAACGTAATGAATATATATGAATCAACGTAATTGACGAAACAAATAAAATAATAAAGAAATAACGAACTGAAGTGACCAAAAAGAAAAAAATAATGCCGGAAGAAAAACACAGCATTAGCCAATTGCCCAGTACGGATACAGATATACAAAAGATATACAACTGATATATGAAAATAACTCAGACAAAATATTGAACAAAGCCTCAAGTGCAAATACGAACGAAAGTATAATATCCAAAGATCTGAATAGAATATATCTGAATCAACGTAATGAATATATCTAAATCAACGTAATTGATGAAACAAATAAAAGAATAAAGAAATAAAGAACTGAAGTGACCAACTTAATGACTTGAACTGAACAGAAACCAACAAAACTAATTAAATAAAATAATAGGCTGAAACAAATGGCTGAAGTTATTTTATACCGAATCAGCTCAGAAGTATACCTTGCCACATAGGCAAGTCAAAACAATGCCACACAGGCAAGTCAAAATAATGCCACACAGGCAAGTCAAATGATGCCACACAGGCAAATCACACATTGGACCGCGAATCCAAATGTATGCAAATCGGATAGGTGTGTTTGGCACAACATCACTAATCCGCAGAACAGAAAACTAGGGTTAACCCATACGCCTCCCACAACAAAACACCAAATGGTCCACTTCCTCTGGAGCCCAAAATGGAGACGTCGTGGACTAATCACACTGCCACAGAAAGTGTCATGCCTCTCGTGCTAAGACGACATGCCTGTGGTACCCCCACAGGTGGTTATAGCTCAGGTATACCCTACGGTATATTCTAACAAAAATACTATATCACAACACATGCGACATAATACCAACAAAAGGGTTCTATATGTACATGTTGAACCAAATCAAATTATAGTCACAAGGCCTCAAAAAGAAGGTAGCAACATGTACCGCTCTACAATTATCAAAAATAAATAGTACTAAACATTATAACCTAATTCAAAGAGTACAAATACGAGTCATATATATCAACTCCAAAATGAAACTAATATATTTATTTCACAGGAAACAATTATGTGAAATAATAACGAAATTCGAACAAACGACAAAATGAACAAATCAAATTTAACAAGAGTATCACTGAAAGAGTACGGAATCCGTACCTGATACTTCCAACCCATTTATAGCACACTCCATAAAATCTTACCCTCAAATGTCAACGATATCAAATACGAAATGTTATTCGCAACCTAAACATATTCACCTCAAATTAAAAACAATCCAAACTTATAATTCCAAAGTAATTCATAATCTATTTAATCACCGCCTTTTATCAATTACTAATACTCCAAAATTTATATTCCAAAAAAAAATAACTCTTTAAATTCCCTCCGTCCGATCTAATAAAAAGATAATAATAATACAATTATAAGCTACTTACTAATTATAATTTATATTAATATGAAAATAATTCTTCAATTATACTAATTTCACCACACAACCTTAATTAAATTATAATTTATCTTCTAATCATTTTTTATTATTTTTTTTTTTAACAAATCAATAACCTAAAGATATTATATATATAATTTCAATTAACGAATATATATATATATATATATATATATATATATGATATATATATATATATATATATATATATATATATGATGAAATCTACTTCACTTTGACCAAGGTTTTTATATATCTATATATTTAATTTGAAATCACTTCGATATATATATATATATATATATATATATATATATATATATATATATATATATATATGTGTGTGTGTGACGCCCAAAATAGGTATACATCACCCATTCTCGAGTTGTCAATACATGGTATGTAAACAACTACAACTTTATTATTACAACCAGAAAGCTGTGAGTTTGAATACAAATATTATCTTCTGTACAATATCTATACTCAAATAAATCCTCATCACATTTATTGATACATTATTTTACAAAATGGTGAAGACTACTAAACAATTCTTTCTAAAACCTTCATTTCATACCCCAGGCTAAGTACTTTCGCTATATTCTTGCCTCTTGAGAAGAAAAATGGAACAAAAGGAAAAGGGTGAGCTCAACTAGCTCAAGAAAGAATATTATGACTAAGATAATATACAACAAATTATCGTTAGTCTTCAACAGGAAAAATCTAATAGAATACAATAGACAACAAATTTTAAATCAATATTCGCAATGAAATAATAATTCATTAGAAGAGTTAAGTAGAGAATGCAAACTACTATCTTCTACATATGAATTTAAAAGTTCATCGCTCATCCTTTATCCCCGTAACATCAATCAATATACATCTCGAATCAAATATTCATCTTTGCACTACAGCCAAAGATATTCATCATTAATCATGTTCATCTAAACACTGTTCATCTTAGCACAACGGCCAAAGATATTCTTCAGAAATCATTCATCTTTACTACTGTGCCAAAGATATTCCATAATATCATTATTTAAGATCAAGATGATGAAAATATTTTTAAAGAAACGAATCTAGTGAAACAAAATGACAAGGATTAAGGATTAAGGATTCAGACTTTGTTTTATTCACGTCCAAAAATACCTCAAAAATAATCGCAGGTGGTGTAAAATTCAAGAATGATCAAAACATGGATACAATCAAAGCTAGTATCCGAATAGATATTTTGGACAAAAAGAAGAAATTTTATTTTTCTATGAATAGTCTTCAGATATCGTGAATAGTGCCGTATCACGTGAATAGTAACTCCACACCAAAAGATAGAAATTCCATAAAAAACATCTTCACGCTTTCATGAATAGTACTCGTGAATAGTAACTCGTGAATAGTAACTCATGGATAGTAACTCGTGAATAGTAACTCATGAATAGTAACCCCATATGAAAAAGTTCCAAATTTGATAAAAGTTCCAACCAATATTTCAAAGATAATGATATTGAAGAAATAATATCATCCGAGAAGAAAATAACATCTCTTACCTCGAAAGATCAAGACTTCTAAATGAAACACCTTGATATAGGCTATGACTTGGACTTGCAATCAGTATAGAAATACTCAGAAAGTATACTCAAAATACTCACAAGAATACGCCGATAATATAGAGAGAAAAACTTCAATTTACGGTGTGATTTTCAATTCTAACCTAAGCACCCTATTTATAGAAATTGCTTAGAACACCAAAGCGTAAAATTTAATATAATAATATTATATATATTACAAATTCTCTACGCACCTAGAACCATCTGAATTCAGAAACTTGCATGTGTTTAATGAGGCTAACCAAACACAAAAAACATTTTTGTAATTAAAATATTTTAAACTTCCAAAAATCAATTATTTGAGCTTCGAACTTCAATAATTCATAATAAATAGCCCTTTCATAAGAAAAATTCAAATCTCGCGTGTTTTTATAGGAAATTCAATTCTCTACAACTTTGCGTAAGAAAGTTTTTCCAAATTCCAAATAGAAATTGACCAAATCCACAAAGGGCAATTTTACAAGCTATAATCAAATTTCAATCAATAAATGGGGTCCAATTTACATGTTTAACATGTTTTAAAACATTTATTGCAACAAAAATACTCTTCCTCCTCAGATACTACTCATATATCCCACATTCGTTGTAAAAATATCACCATTATTATATTATTAACATATAATAATATATTTAAATGAATTATTTTATCGTAAAAAGAAAAACTATCAATTTTCAACAATTGTCACAATTAAAATTTTCTCCATCTATATCCACATAAAATCAATATTTTTCTCATTATATGAATCAATAATTAATTATTCACAAATAATATTACCAATCACAATATTGACAACCAGTGCGGTTCCTGTGAAAGAGGGGCTTTCCAATAAGAATTTCTTCTTCTTGGCGCCGCAATTAGGTGACCAAACCTCTCCTGTAGGCGTAACTTTCTAGACATTGCCAATAATGTTATCTAATAATATTATTCGGATAATATGAATTATTGCTTGATAATGAAAAATATTGTGTAATGACAATTATTGAAACAACAATAATATAAAATATCAACGCAGCGGAATTATTAACTCAATAAAATAATTGAATAAGAATTATCGTAACCATTATTGAGTAGTGCCTTCTTATGTAAGAATCAACAATTGGTGCAATACTGTGTACATCGTGTTTTTAACCACCGGGTATTTTAACAGATTAACTGTAAATAACTACGCCGTTATTTTTAAACAACTTATATTTGTCGCTTTCTTCATCCAATCGCTTTCAAGTTATGGGGCCCACACATGGTCACGCTACATTGCATTTAATATTCCCCGACAACAATGAATATTTTATAACCACTTTCTTATTTTGAAATATTTATGATCTTACCCCTAACTATCCACATTAATCAAATCAACCCTTACTATTTCAAAATAATAAATAGAGAAAATTAAATTTCATTAATAATAAGTTGGGGTCTTACAATATATATATATGAAATCCTTATTACATAACAGTTACCTTTCCTTGCATCATGATAGCGAATTATTAATATTATTATTATTTTATGAGTCATCACATGGTTGCTTCTTTAATATATGACAAGATCCAACAAGGCAACAAGTAATGATATATATCTAAAAAACACAAAAGAAAGGGTTGTACCTTTTTGTTTCCTTCAGCAGTCTAATTCACGATTCCAACTCCCTCCTCCTCGGTTAAGCGGCCGCCTCTTGCTTTCTTTTTCTTTTTTTTTTAATCAGACGAACAAGGTACGACACAATATATATGGTTTAGGTTTTATTCATTCTCATAATTATAAAAGGATTTAATATTACCCACAAATATAATTTAAACCCAATTAATTTTAAAAGCCCAAATTAATGAAATTATTTACTTATAATAGTCCACATAAATTGAATACAATGTTTTACCCAAATATAAGAAGCCCAATTAAACTATTTAAAAAATATGAAATTAAATGTCATTTATTTTTATTACTATTTTATTTTTTTCGGGTATTTCAACTATAATAAGTCTAGTACCATTACAAAGGATATTTTTCTATTATAAAAAAGTTGTAGAATGGAAATAATTTTCATATACTCAATATGGAATTTGGGAGCTTGATTTTCTTTTTCTTTACCTTTTTGAAACTCCTTCCCTTTTTCTTTTGCTCGATGTTTTCTTTGATTTTCCTGATAACGTACAAATATAAGATGCTTTGTCTTGGAAAATAAAGTATGAGCTTAAACAAAGAAAAAGTAATCTTATTTTACCTTACGCATAATCTTCAATTCAGATTTTTCTCGAATGACAATGCTAATATTCTTTTTTCAATAATGCTCTCTCTATTAAAGAAAGGAAAAAAGAAGGTTAAATATAGAAAGTATAAAAAAAAGAACTATTAAAAAGCAAGTTTGCTATAAAAGAAGAAAATAATTTTATCGTGCATTGCAAATTATAATCCTCTTGTCCCAAATTGAAAGACACGTTAGAAATTTCAAAATGGAATATTAATTGTTCAATTTTCATTAAGTCTGAAAAAGGAACTTACATATCCAAACACGGTATAAGAAGGTGGTCATGTGGACAGGGTGACCTCATGATTCATATTCGCTATTGAAAAAATGTATTAGTGTGAAACGAATCAAATTCAGTGATGAAAGCATATTCTTATTACTAATTAAATCTATCATAACTAAAACAATATTTTACATTCAAAATAATAATAATTCACAATATTTAACTATGAATTGATTGTGTTCAATAGTATACCAGTAATTATACTTTCTTTAAATAATTAATAGTACTACCTAAGTCTTTTTTTTATTTGTTAATTGTTGTTCCTTTCAAATTTTATGATTGTTTAAAATAGAATAAATGTGTCATGAAAAAAAGAAGTTAATTTTCCATAAAGGGTACGATTGTCATTTTAAAGGGAGGTAGTAATAATAACTAATAAGTACGGTTACTTAATATGTAGGAGTATTAGATATTAAACTTATCAAGTACTTATGCAAATGAGAGACTTTAATTTAAAAGGATATTAGACACTACAAAATTTTGACCCAATTTCCATACTATCAGAATCAAAATAATAATTTTTAACCAAACATTACCATAATCCAAAAACTTACAACTGGAACACAAAATTGAACAAAGATTTGATTCAAAATAGCTAAAAACGGGGGGAAAACTCTAAGAAGGAAATCATGTACACAATCACAACTGAATACAAACATATATGTGAGTGTGTGTATACAATTCATATGCAACTGAAAGAGAACATATCAAAATTGAGAAATTAAGGTGAACTAATTACCAGAATGGAAAGGAGAAGATCAAAAAAGAAAAGCCTTAGAGTTGAGCACTTGAGCTGATGAATCGGAGAGAATGTAGCAGTCAAATCTATTAATTTCTCTCATGCTGTGATGTAATAACAACATCAAAGTTGAGAGTGGTTCTATTAGATCATTTATGTATATTTGTTGGACTTGGCCACTTTTCTATTATTGCGCCATGCCTAGATGAACCTCAATAAATACACTTTAATATAATTGCGTCATCCCACTTTGCTATCATTTATGAATAGTAGGAATAACTGATGTAAATGCTTTGGAAATGAAAAGCTTGTGATAGAATCTGAAAAAGTGTGTTTTTTAAAACATTTAATAAGATGTACACCTCTTTTTATTATTTTCTTTTAGTGGGTAAGCACGCAGTAATCTTATTAGGCAAACTAAACATTTAATTAATAAAAGTGAAGGTAACTTTTACTAAAGCAAATAACTTCATAATTATTTCACATCTTACTTATATATACTTTAGCAAAATTTATTCTACTTTTTTTTTGGTAAATAGGGCTTATTTAATGAAAGTGACTTGAAGTATCTTCGTGGGTTTATTTAATTCGAAATGATGAATAATTAATTTCATTTATGTTTCAGAATTGATTGGATCTATTTCAAAGTTTACTCTTTTGTGTTAGCAGTAGGACACCAAGAATTATACAAAGAATCAAAATTCAAAATCTATCGATATTTCTAAAACACAAATATAAAATAATATCTTTTAAAATAGATAAAAAATGTATGTGTAAAACTTTAAGACCGAGATAAAAATTTATATAATGCATGCAACCTATAGAGAGGATACTCTTAATTCATGTAAAAATATTTACCCTAACTTTATCCAAAGTAAATTGATTAAATTATTCCTTAAATGATTTGGTCCCTATTAGCCATTTAAGATTAAAAATTATAATTAGATTTGGCATAATTAAAACTAAGATTGATTTTAGGATACCACAATATCGAGAGAACCCTAAGAAATACAAAACCTCCGCGGCTAAGAAAGCTAAATACATTGTTACCCAATAGAACAATTGATCCATGATCAATCCTAATGGAGCTAATGCAGATATAGTTATGTATCTCCTTTTATTATATGTGTGTGTAGAGAGAGAGGGGTTCCTATTACAAACCTCAGTAGAGTAGAGAGGTTTGTCTCACTGTTTGGTTCTAGTAAAAGAACCGTCTGTGAAAGGCTGAATTGGGACTACATAGACACTTTATATGTTAAGAAAACATTTTAGGCAAAGAACGCCTTGCATAATGTACCGGTGACCACTTACAGGGTTACTTTTATATACACCACAAATGTATATGTTAGGAAAAGAAATGCTCCAGTCCACGACATAAAACAGTTTGGGTGGATGTTCATAAAAAGATAAGGAATAATCCATAAATACCTGTTTATATGCGAGCTCAATGAAATAAGGTTGTTCAAAAGGATAATATGTACATTTACCAACTATTCTTATTAAATGAGTCATTTGCATTGAGACAAATAGAAAACTATAATAAATGCAATATACATGAGTCCACTTCAACTACATTCTAATGGATAGGAGACTGCAGGAAGCTTGAATATATTAATATTAACACCTCCTATGCATGTGGATATCAATATTAGAGAAGATAAGTCCAGCTACAAATTGGAATCACCAGTCATGCAAATTTTACTTCAGGTTTGCCATGTGCTAACGATACTTTGGACCACACAAAAGTCTGGGCTGATGTTGAGCCCAAAGGGATTGTAAAGCCTTAATTGGTATTTGATACACTCTAGAATACCTTAAAGTATAATGTGTGGTGTGGACTCATAGCCTCATATGATACCTCATTCATAACCTATAAAGGCGGGGACACCTTGTGTGACTGTTGTTTCAAGAACTTTCAAAGATTTTAAAACTTGTGTAAAAAAATAGTTTCGTTCGAATATTATCCTTATATAATGGAGTCCACTCCAATTGGTAATGTTGGAAAATAAAGGAAAAATAATGTGCATAAGTTAATCCTATATAAATTAAGTGCGATTTTAACCCACCTTAAATCTGCTACTCTCCTTAAGTTCCTCCTCCTGGTTCTCATTCTTAGTCTTTGAATCCAATGTGGAGTTTCTCTTATAAGTCTTTCTTTACTCATTTTTAGGGCGTTGTTCTTTGAATGGGTTTCTGTAGCTTCTTACATATGGAAAGTGGGTTATTAAAGTATATTAACAAAAAAATACTCATCATGTAGGCTATTTGTCCTCATAGCATCTCTTCACTTACGGGACTTAAGGAATGATATAAAAAGAAAGGGAAAAATCTTCAATAAAAAGAAAATAAGTAAACTTAATAAATATAGAACAACCCAGACCCCAAATGAACAAATCCCAAATTGAAAATGATCTTTCTCTTTCTCAAAGAAAGAGGGGCAATGATAAAATTATATACATATATACACACAAACACACATAAATACAAAGAGAGAAAAAAAGCCAAGAAATCTATATTCAACAACCAAAATGGGGAAACATATGAAACAGAAAAAGGGAGAAATTAGAGCAGTAAACTAACTAATATCATTTACTGGTGAAAGTGAAAGAAGGAATAAAAATTAATATTAAGTAATAGACTTTCACAATACACATTTACTAGAGCAGTAAACTAACTTGAGCAAATCAGTAGCCATATGTCTTTACCCCATATCATGTGTCTTTTGTCATTTTTTGTGTTATGGACATGAGAGATTCATATAGAAAATGAAGATTAGAATATCTCTAGCCTAAAAAAATCTTGAATATAGGAACTCGAGAAGATAAAACCACATTGCTCTAAAGATCTGCAAAAACTGAGCTTTCTTAGTAAGCTTCTTTTCAGGATTTTTTTGTAAGTAAAATTAGCATCTTTTGATTTCTTTTGTCTTATCCCATTCTTATTGGCTAGTATTTGTATTTGCTTCAATTTTTTCTTAGTATGAGGTAAATTATTGTTTTGCCTACACTCTCTGTTATGTCAGCCCAATCAATTATAGCAATTCTAGGTTAAATTCTTACTCCTTTAACTTTGGGTTTATTAGAACATGTTTGGAGGAATAGATCTCTAATGATATGAAAATGATGAAGATTTAAGTCATGGAGTGTTAACTTTAGCACAATTGGAAATTACTTGTTTCAATAATTTTCATGGCTGATTTTGTAGTAGTTTAATTCTTATTTGTTATCCTGGCATTTCTATTACCTCCCTATCATCATCAATAGAGTTTAACCCTTTCTTATTCTAAAAATGACCCAGTTCAAATGACACTAACTCATTTCAGTGAAATGATACAATAGGAAAAAATGTCCTACGTAAAAAAGGAACCAAGTTAGAATTTCGATTTAGGTTCATCTTTGTTTTCTTTCTTCTAAATCATAAATGCACACTTTTCATTGCCAACCTAATATCACATTAGATGGAAAAATTATTACAGACCAGTAGTATCTTTGAAATTATTACAGGGTTATAATTCTGATTTATTAGATGGAAAAATAAAACATACCCTACAGAAACATTGAAAGTTAACCACTTTACGGACCACGATCATAAATTGGATTATTCCAGTAAAAAACATACAAAAAAGAAAACATTACTATTCAACTTCCTACTATTTCTTTCTAATTTCTCACACCACTATTAAAGCTCTGGTAAAATCTATAATGAAATGGGAATAAAGGAAAGAAGAATTCAAGCACAAATGCTGCAAATATCTACAATTTCAGTAGGAGAAATTCGCTATTAACTTAAAGAATAAAAGGAGCAGAATATTAGTTACCTCCTGTGCCTCCACCATATCCATTCTCACTTCCTCCATAGCATCCACCGCTGGCACCATATCCTCCACCTCCTCCACTTCCGCCATATCCGCTACTGTAACTACGTCCGCCTCCACCTCCGTAACCTCCGCCGCTTGGCGATGGAGCAGATCTGATGCCTTCGTGACCGCCAGGCATGATATAGGGTTAACGATGAAGAGAAAAGGATTCGATTCCTTTGTGACCTCCAGGCCTTGGTTTCTCCCTTTTTTCTAGCGGGCTCTCTTTCTCTTCCTCGCGCTTAGTATGCTACGGTTTTGGAAACTAAGAGTGAAAGAGAAGCTAACTTATTTCAATCGATGGTCAGATTTATCCCAAAGTTTTGAGGGTCCGGATCTGTTAATAGGCAAGCGGGGAACTAATTTTTTTCAAAATCATTTGTGTTCTGTATATATATATATATATATATATTATATATTATAATAAGTTTTGTTTTTTATGAAAAATAGAATATAATATATTTTATTGAATATTATATATATAATTTAAAAAAACGGACGCCTAAGTTTTTTTCTTTACCCGTGATGCATTCGTCTGTTTTCCTACTATGCAGTCCGTGAAAATTCTAAATAGTATCATTTTCATTCTCCTATAAATAGGATGCTTAGTTAGAATTTAAAATCACACCAGAATCAGAGAATTATTCTTCTATAATATTGAGCGTATTTCTTTCGAGTTTTAGAAAGCTTTGAGTTTAGAAAATAGTGAAAGTTTTCTTCAAGAATATCCCTGCTATACCAGTTGGAATACTCTTCTTTTCAAGGTAAGGGATATTATTTTTGTTCAGTATTCGTATAAAATAATATTTTCTTCCATACTACATAGTATGTAAGTAATATTATTTCGCTTTAATTTCAATTCTATACTCATTTTGTTAAGTTTTGGCTTCTATACTCCATGAAATTAGTAGAATATCCTTGATATTTGCGCTTCATCTAGTATCTTTTTATGGAAATATTATTCTGAGCATTCTTGTCAAGTTTTAACTTTTTCATGCTGGGGTACTATTCACAGGGTTACTATTCCTGAAGTTACTATTGACGGGGTACTATTCACTCAGTTACTATTCACCCGGGGTGTTATTCATGACAAAAATTGATTTTTTTTCGGTCCAAATCATTTTTGATACAATATTATTCTTGAATATTACAAATGATGTGGTAAAAGTAATCATTGGCCCGTAGTGCATTGATGGACATTTGTTGGCATGATCATGACCATTGGTGAAAACACAAATATCCTTGGCCCGTAGTGCATGGATAAATTGTGATCGTAATACTAATGAATATCATTGGCCGTAATGCAGGAGGATGATTCAATGATGTGGATTATTTATTAAGTTGAGTCTCAACGATAAAACTGTTGATAAACTTTTTAAATCATAGAAGATAGTAGATTTCATGTTCTACTTGACTCTTCTAATGGATTGCTTGTTCCACTGCAATTAAACTTGATGTTTATTATATTTTATCAGTTTAACACTGTTGAAGGCTAACGATAATTTATTATGCATTATCTTAGTCAAAATATTTCTTACTGGGCTAGTTGAGCTCACCCTTTTCTTTCATTGTTCTCTTCAGGAAATGAGAATATAGCTGGGACTAGTCGGGGAACGGAGTGACGGTCCAGATGTTTGCATTAGTAGTCCTCACTATTTTGTGAAATAGAGTGATAATAAATGTATTGAGAACTTATTTTGAGTTTGAATATTGTCTAGAAGATAATATTTGTATTAAAACTCACAGCTCATGTTGTATATTTAAGTTTGTATTTGTATTATGTACCATGTATTTGGTGACCCAAGATGGGTGATGTATACCTATTTTGGTGGCGTCACACACTTCCTCCAGCCTTGAATTATCTTCTTCTCGTGGCACTGAAGGTGGACATGAAAATTCCGGTGTGTATTATGGATTTAGAGCGTAATGTTGGTCATCATAATTGTAGCTCCATGAAAAATTCGGGTGATACCCCCAATCTTTGTGATAGTTAGGATCATCATAGTTGTTGAGGTAATCACCACTATATTGTACCGGTTCAAAACTGATGGTGCATTGATGACTTTGATGGTTGCCATCACAATAGTCATACATAACTACCATCCTTTGACTCCTTTGGGCTGCAATAACGTCCAACATCCTCGAAAGTTCTTTAATTTGTGTTGATATTACGAAAAATGCATTAAGTCCATCAATCCATGTTTCCCTTGGTTGAGTCATGTTTGTCATCCTTCGACTATGTTGGGCTGCGATAACCTCCAATGTCTTCGAATTTGCTTCAATTTATACTGGCTCTACAGGAAATGTATTAAGTTCATCAATCCATGTTTCTCTTGTGATGACCCGGGTAAGGGTGTGGTTTTAAGAAATTCTGAGGACGGAATTTTTATTAGGAGGGAAGAGTGTGACGACCCGGAAATTCGGGTTGTCCAAAATTTAGGTTTAAAGAATTAGTTATTAATAAACCAAATTTTTATTAATACTATTCTATGCTATGTGTTTATTAATCGTTCTAGAACCTAGGATGATTATAAGTCGGGAGTACTCTGGCTACGAGATAGATTGAACGAATAAGAATTTTCAAGACGAAAATAAAATTTTTTCGGGAAAAAATATTTTCGGGGAAAAAGATGAAATAGGCACTATTAACCCAACGAAACCCTAAGGGTTAGGGTTTGAATAACCTAGTCGTTCTGAGAGTTTGGTATGTCGAAATTACATCCCGTCGAAAGATTTGATGATAATATGTAGTAAAAAGTTAAGTAAGCTGATAAAAGTTTTTTTCGAAAAGCGTGCAGAAATCGGACAAAATAAAAACGACGAAAAGTACCATTTTGTACTTTTCACTCGTTTAGCTCCGTTAGGGTAAAACGTGAAGGAAAATGCTTAACGCCAAAAAGTGTTTTCCAGTTTTTCGAAAAAATCTAAAGAATACGTAAAAGTTAATTGGTAAAGGAAAGACGAAATATTCAAAAATATTTGGATTCCGAGAATCGCAGTTTTCTAACTATCGGACGAAACCCGAAAGAGGGAATAGTAAAGAAGGTGGGAATAGTAAAGAAGTGGAATAGTAAGGAGGTTAAGGGGGGCGAAATGACTAAACTACCCCTAACCTTGGTTTTCTATAAATAGGAAGCTAATTTCTTTGTTTTGGGATTTTGAAAATCGTAAGATACTTGGGGGAGAGAGAGAGGTCGGATGGGAAGGAGAAGGAGGAGGAAGAGCTTGCTCATATGCAAACTTTGTCCGATGGGAGAAGATTAAAGGAGAACGGTAATCTGGAACCTAATCTCTTATAATTTTTTTTTTAAAGTTTTTATGTTTAAAAACATCACTTAATAGAATTAAGAGGTAAAAGAAGATTGGAATGATTTCATATGGTTGAGATCATGAGAAAATGAAGAAATAAGAATTTAAAGTTTAGTAAATAAATTTCTTAAGGAAGTATAAGATTCGTAATGAATTAGAACGATCCGAGTGGATTATATGAATAAGTAGGTGAAATAAGTAAGGAATGATGTTCTATAACATCAAATTCCAATAAAAAGTGAAATCATAATCCAAAATATCGATTAAAATGAAGAACGAATGAAGAACACGAAGAACACGTGAAGAACTCGAAGAACGTTGTTGATGGACAAATTTAAAACCATCATAGTTTAATTATTGTTGATGGACAAGTTTAAAACCATCGCGTATAAGTTAGGTGTTTATTTCTTGGTTAGGAATGATAGAAACGTTCATGAAGAACGGATTAAAACATAGCTATAACGAAGTTATGGAGAAATTTCGTAAAAGACGAATGAGAATTAGAAAGTTAGTAAATGAACCCGAACGTGTAGGGTTTCATAAGAATATAAGAGAACATAGAAAATGTGAGTCGTGGACTCAAGAACAAACGAGTTCCGAGTTTGGATGACCGAATTACGGACGAGAGAACGAAGAGCGTTAAAAACGTAAAATGAACGAAGGGCGAAGATTAAGCCAATCGAATGACACTCTAACGGATTCATAACGAAGTTCTATCCTAGGGGTATTGAAGTACGTAAGATAAGGAGGAGAATGGATTTGGAACGACCTCGTTCTGAGTTATAACGACGGAGTTATGAGATCGAGAAGTAAGCGTCTCAAACTTGATTCAAGACTTAGAATATTTTCTAGGGTTTAGGCTCGGCACCGCAGCGTCGGCTGAGCTTTGGGAGGTGGCGCCGTAGCATGAGCTCGGCCATCAACTCTTGGAGAGTGGCACCGCAGTACCAGACCAAAGGAAGAGGGAGATGTAGGGCCATTGGCAATGTACGAGGTAAAGGAAGGGCACGGCCAAGCAAAGACAAAGACAGTCTGAAGGCCTAGTGAGGAGAGTTTAACTACTCAACTCTTGGGGGAAGTGTACGGATAGATAATGAACATGTAGTTCACGTAATATAGCACTTAATCAAGTGATTTAAACCTTTAGTAAAGGTTGAACATAAAGATTGAACGAGATTAAAATACAAAGAATATAATCGCGGGTTACGTAACTGATGTTCGGGGACCGTAGTCGGAATGAACGAACGTGAGGGATTTCTATGGTTGTGATTCCTTAGACGTTGAGTGACGAGGGTAATGAATAACATTTCGATGTTATGTCATGATAATGAGAGATAAGTGTGAAGCGTATAGATGCTGTGATCGCAACGTTGTTGCGATGAACGATCGGTCTTAGCATACAACGATTGGTATGGCTTCAACACTAAGAACGAGTAATAATTATGGGGCTCATGTAATGGATAACGAAAGCATTAAATAAGAGATGAATTATCAAGAAAGCCGTAACAAACGGTAATAAGATTAATGAAAGCCGAATGTGAGTCGATAAGGAATGAATCCTGAGGTATGACATTTAGTTGCCAGAAAGACGTAAAGAATAAGAAATTTACTTAACGAACATTATAGTTAATGGTTCAGATAAGTTAAGAGAAGTTAGGTTGTGGTACAATCATAACCTTTGATGGTTGACATATGGGAGCTGGGCTAAACAATTCCTTTAGAGAGCGAAGGTATATACAAAACTGGCAACCGATCTAACTCATTGTGTGGGTAGTGTAGATGAGACGAAAACTTGTTTGTTGGTTGTTTATGGGAAACCACTCAGAGTACCATATGGACTACTAGCAGAGAAGCGATGTGTACTGAGTTCTAGAGAAGTTATAAGAAGAAGATAAGAATATAAATCATCCAAGATGATGAACATATGAGTAAGACATCTCCGTATGTCACAAAGTCATAAACTGGTAAAGGAAGTTAGTCTCGTAAACTTATATTGCAAGAACGCGAACCCTAAGAAGTAAAGTTAAGTAAACCAATGCGTAAGTTCAATATATGACTAATTGGTGTTTATATTTTCTCCTTATATGTTATATAAGAATTCGAATGAGCAGTTCAGCGTAAGCTGTAGCTGGGCGTAAGGCAAGTTTCCTTACTTCATTCATATTACATGAATGCTAGTTTCTTAAACTTCTCAGATGTTGAACTTGAGAAGTTATGTCTATGTACAAATGTGTGATATTTGTACAAGGTGTTAGAATGTATGAGGCCTTGAGCCACAATTTGAACACTTCGGTGTTTCTATGATATGAATTCTTCTGTGATTGAGCTGTTCAATACGAGTATGTTCTGTTTATACATGAACCGCCTTTAGTAAGTTTGTGCTAATGATTTTAGCCAGACAGGATGTGTATGAAAAAGGTATAGGAATGAAAGTATTTCAAATTGAAAGTGACTGATGTTTTAAGATGATAGGAATGGAGACTATTCCTATTATTCAAGCTGCTTCATAACTTTTGTTCGGTTATAGAAGTTCTAAAGAAATGTTTTAATTCTGAAGTTATTTGTTCAACTATTATGACTTGCTGGGAAATTGAATGCTCACTCTTGCTTTAAATGAAAAACAATTTTCAGCGAACAAAGTTAGAAGAACTTAAGGATCCCATAATGATCAAGCTGACGGTATCCAGATGCAGTACCATTCAGAAGGTGAATGAGCTAGAAGATCAAGTGAAGACTTGTAATGTAAAAAGATGAAATTGAATTATAGACTAGTTTAATGAACTATTATGTATCCTTGGTGGCGGATAAAATTCACTCTTGTAAGATGAAATGAATAATGTATTTATTAATATTTGTAATGAAAAAGGTTATAAGGTTTCCAAAACCTGGAATTTGAGAGTGTGTCGTTATATTTTAGTATATAATGATGTATGTTGGATGAATGATGTACACTTGACGTACGAAATTCGTGTGTGAAGATAGACCGGATTTTGGGGCGTTACAAGTTGGTATAAGAGCTGATAGGTTATAAACCTTAGGCAGGAGTACCTAAGACTATAATCGTAGATAGAAGGATAAGAAGATCACCACGTGATCATAGTGATTCATAGTAACAGATGAGTTGTTAAACGATGAATGATTTATACCAACTGCTATGAATGAAGGGTACTATGAAGTAGTACGTGAAGAAGAACTCATATTGGGGGTGTGAAGGATAGTATATGAATTAAAGAAAATTCATATTAAGTAGAGAGAGATTTAGAAGATGTAAAATTTCAATTGAGGACTCATGTGATAGCTGAGTTATATGAACCTTTATTTTGGGCAGAGGTTTGTGCTTGGTGTAACAACTGCTTAGCTTATTACAGTGATAATCATTGGGATTGGTAGCGCTATCAAGATGTACATGACGAGAAGGTGAATCTTTTCTCATGTATATAATTGATAGGTAGAGAACGATAAGGTAGGTGTGAGTTCTTGAAACTCGTACTTATGGTAAGTTCTTGACTCATAATAATATGGTATATTTTTAAATGTCTCAGCGAATGGACGCCTATGGTTTGTCTGGATAGTTCTTAAACTCATATTATTGTGGAAAGTTCTTGAACTCATAATGTGTGGTAAGTTGATGGACTGTACTAAGATATAAGAATGTTTAGACTGAAAATGAGTTGTTTTCAGTAGGCTTAGTATTGAAGGTGCTAGAGAAGATTAAGTATTGTCACAGTAAGACAATGAAGGAAGATGGAGAATAGGATATTCCAAGTCATCTATCTATGCTACATTTCGAACTTTATTGAAATCGTGCTGATATGTACATTTTTGAAAAAGGAAAGAATTGGTTCAACTTTTGGAACTAACAGATTTTAAAAGAGCTATTCTTGGTATGTCTATGCCAATTGCTTCGACTAGACAAAAATTGATTTGAAATATCAAAATGAATTTTATATCATCCGTGCATTTGATGCAAGGATGGTAAAAGGATGGAGTTATTAATGCAATAGAACCTGGTGTTGGATGTGATCTTAGGATCAACAACCCGCTATGGTATGATGTATAATGACGAAGTCACAAACTGACGAAGTCCTCAATGTACTATGAAAAGTACGGTATCATGATGTCATAAATCGCTTTGATGTATTGTGAAAAGAATTTGCAGAAGTAGTCAATGTCAATTGAGTTGACTAGACGAATGTTTCACGTTGAAATCCAATTTATTGGTATGGTCTAAGCTACTTGATTAGGCTAGACAAATGGTATGTCATCGACTTTCTTTGAGAACTTGTGCCAAACTAAATTATTTTGGTGCGGAATCTAAATATTTAATCTGATGAGAACATAGAAGAGGTAGTTACTTTCTTTGTGATTGTAAACTGACCTTTAAAGAAGGGCTTACAACAAAATGTTGTTTAACCTAGTAAGAGTTAATGGTCGATTTGACCACTCAGCAAAAGTATGAAATGTTTTAAGAGGAAATTTTATATTCCTCGTTATTCCTTCTTCTTCATGATTCTTGATAGGTTATGGGGGTTAAGAATGAGGGAAAGATAAGAACTCCGTTGAAGGGAAGTTGAGAAGAAGGGTATGCTAAAATTTTGATGACGAAATTCTGTGAAGAAGGGTTGAATGTGATGACCCGAGTAAGTGTGACAACCCAAGAATTTAGATAAATATTGAAATCATAAAGTGATGGATTAAAGGTTATAAGATGAACATAGACAGAAAATAAGTGTATGGATTTGAGATTTCTGTAAAAGGATTTCAAGGATTTCAAAATTTTTGGAGAAGAACTTGAATGATTTGATAGACTATAAGTGTTAGTCTGATAATGAGGTATATGTTTAGTGTACGAGTTCATAAGATTATGTGTATGTAGTTCTAGTATTTTAATTATATACTAGTGACCTAATCTAAGAGATTGTGGACCATGTCTACATTTATTAAATTATTTTGTATGAATAGGTGAGTAAGTGAATTAAGAATTAAGAATTAAGTTATGTAACCTAATATATATGTATTAGGTGTGATAATTAAATAACTTGAGAGGTTATAATATGGTAGAATAATAGTATATAAATATATACTAACATTAAGAGATTTATTTTATATATCTCAAATAATTAATTTTATAACCTAAGAATAGCAAGTCTAATTGGCTTATGAAATTAAAAAAAGGCATAAGTGAGGAATTTATTTGCAAAGGTGTAGTGGAACCCTAATTAAAGGATTAGAGTAAAATAGAATTAAAAGTATTGGAGTATAATGATATCATAGCCTAATAATTTATTTAGAGTTCAAGTGAATAAAAATTTAATGGACTAAGGATATTATATTAAATTTGTAGCCCAATTATTTATTTAAGCAATGGATTTGTGACTAATTGATTTAAGGGTGATTAAATTATTTAATCTAGTGCAATATATTATGTGTAGGGAAAGTTTAGTGATGACCCAATTTATTTGGTGGAGGAGCCCAAGCTCATTTTAATTAGTAGGCAAAGGAATAAAAAAGTGCAAGCCCAAAAGGAAATAAAAAGGGAGCCCAAGCTTGGCCCAATTAAAGTCCACTTAAGGAGGGGAATTATGGTCATTAATTAAGCTAGTTAATATCAACCAAATTGGTGGATAAAGAGGACATGTGGCCGAAAATTAGAGAGAGAGAAAAGGAGTGGAATGTAATGATTAAGTAACTTTAGTAGGTTAACAACTTCTTTAGTTGGCAACTTATTATTTGGACAACACATTAAGTGTTGCTTGCAAGTTAGCTTTGCTATGATGAGAGAGTAGGTATGACATGATGAGATACAATTTAATCACTTTAATTTTTCTAGCAAACTTGGTAGTTCATGCGAGCTCTTATTTTTTCTCTCACGTAAATATAGAGAGAGAAAGTGAGAGGGGGCGACAACCCTTCATGGGAAAAAGGAGTGAAGAATCTCCATGGTATAAAAGAAAAAGAAGAAGAAGAAGAAGAAAGGAAGAGGGCCTAAGTTCATGCAACCAAGATTTCTAACCTACTTTGGGTATAGAAGGAAGGAAGCTAAAAAGTCAAGGTACAAAAATTAATTTCAAGGATTTAATTTCTGTTCTTTTTATGGATTTGATGGAGAAAAACGTTTTGTGATTTGAAAGTTAGGACCATTTTATTTATATGTTTTATGTAGATTCATGTATGAATCTAACTTGTTCAAGTATTGAAAGGTGGATCAAAAGGAGAGAAATGAAACTAGGTTTCTAGAAATATAGAAAACATTAAACTTTTTTCCTTACCTTGATTGTGTTTTATTTTGTGTTTGATGATTGTTTGATGAAATAGATCATTCATCATGTTAGATCCATGGGTAAATGAGGTATTAGTAAGTATTATGATGAGCTATGTTGCTTTTATGTGAAAATAGAAAAGTTTTCTTAAAAGACACCAAAGGTTGAAAAATAGATTTTTGAGAAAACCTAGTACGATATTGAAATGACCTTTAATTCTCATTCTACTTTGAATTTTTAAGTGTGGTCAATTTTTGGAGTTAGATATATGGGTCTTCTAATATATCCAAGGGGAATCACTTAAAAGGATTTATAGATTTTCGTGTGGAATGATTTTAGCAAAGGAGTCAAAAAACTGTAAAATGCTTAAAAAGCTGCTGCCCAGAAATTGGAAGGGCTGTTTCAGCCACTTATTTAATGTGATAAATTCCAGCCTCTTGGGGGATGAAAATATATGGGATAAAGTAGGTTGTGTCCAAAAATGAGCTCAGTCCGACTTAAATTGAGCAAGTTATGACCATTTCAATATTTAGGTTTTTCGGACGAAAATCGCTATAAACGGAGTTCTATAACTCCGATGGCCACGAACTTTAAACTGGAGGGTCACATTAACACGTATAACATTATGCCAAGAGTTGAGAATTTCTTGAGTTAAGCACGAGGTAGATAATTTCTTAAGGAATTAACTAGAAATTTATTTTTTGAAAATACTTAAAGGAGTTGAAAAATTCTAGAAAAATACTTTTTGTGTATGGAATACATGTGTATATGATTGGCAATAAGATAGAAAAATAATAAGTTGATTTGGTATTTTTGTGAAAAAGAATAGTGAATTCAAAGTTCTTTGAAATTGAATTCAATTCACCGCTAATCTCATTTCTGCCTCACATAAATAGTAATTTCAGGATGCTGAAATGTAATTCGGTTTACTAAACTGATATTTCAGTTTACTGAAAGGTTATCTAGCTTACTAAGATAACATATAAAAGGGAAAACTTTTAAGTATAAGTTATAAGTGATGAAAATATTATCAATGTGTAATGATAATACTAAGGTTATAGTGTAATGTCTAATACATAACTTTGTGAGGGAAGGTTAGACAAGTTATTATAAGATGATGAGATTATAAGTAAGTAAATGAATATGGTGGTAAGATTATCTAATATTTGACTATGACATCCCAGATTTTTAGAAATTATAAATGAGAATTTTATAAATAAAAGTAATATTTATGAGATATGTTGGGTGTGAGTATGTGTATGTCATATATTGTAGAATATGTGAATTGATGTGAAGAGAATGTTATATATTAATTTTAATATATATAAATATTTAATTGAATTATTTATTGAGTTAAATAAATAAATTTTGTTTTGATTATATAGTAATGTAATTAAGTGTAGCGATTAATTAAATGAATATTTAGTATTTAATTTAATTAATATAATAATTTTATAAAGTTATAGTTCTAATTTAATTGATATAATTAAATTAGATGAGTTATGTGATGATTGTTACACAAAATTATAATTAACAAGTAAATATAATTATGTGACAATTTGATGAGATTGATTGATGTTAAGCTATTGATTAATTAAAATAATGAGTATTTGCCAAACATGGTCTTAGGCTTTTCAAGTTCAAATTGGTGTAACCTATGTATTAACTAGTAGTTAGTATATCTAATAATTACTAGGAGTTACATATATTATATATTACTAATATTGTATATTATATGTATATACTACAAGTTAGTATATTAGTTTTAGAAAACAAACCAAAGAAATAAGAAGAGAGTTAGAGAGAGTTGTTGGAGAATAAGAAGAGGAAGAAAAAAGAAGAAGAAGAGAAAGCTTTGAGAAGACAAAACAAGCCCCATCATCATCATCATTATCTCCATCTCTCTCTTAAATTCATACTAATAAAGTTATAATCTAAATTCCTTGTTTTAATTATGTTTTTATGTTCTTCATAATGTAGATAATTGTTATGTAGAAGTTGTATTGAGAAATTGAGAGAGATAGAGAGAAATAGAGGAATTGAGATGAGCTAGAAGAAGAAGAAGAAGAAGAAGAAGAAGAAAAAAAAAGCTAGAAGAAGTTAACTTCTAAACTCTTAATTAATCCTTGATTTTTTTTGGGTAGATTTATGTTCTAGGGTAGTAGATCATGCTTAATCTGTTTGTATTGGTTTAATCTTGGATTATCAAGAATCAAACAAGAGGATTCAAGAAAGAAAATGAAATGGAAAGAAAATTTGAAGAACATAATTCATAGGTTTTGAGTAATTGTGGACAAATCTTGTAAAATTCATACCTCTTTGGGTATAATGAGTTAGAAAGTGAGCCTTATATCAAATCGAAGATATGGAAGTAAGCTATATTTTGAAAGTGAAATCACATGAAAACTCTTTGTAGATTTCTTGCAATGTCTGTTTTAGTAAGGCTGGTACGAAGGGAAAATAATCTGCCTGTAAAATCAAACTCATTACGGTTCTCGACTTTGAACAATTCATATAAATTCGTGTGTTTTGAATTTGAAGAAACTTTAAACTGTAAAGTTGTAGATATGGAAGTTTAATAGCCAGAATCGCGAGATTGAGCCATTTTATGGACCGGTGAATGTCCGAAATAAATTGTTTAGTAAGGATGGCCAGAAATTAAAATTTTCTAGACTAGTTGATGAAGTACAGAATTTGGTTTAGATGGTTAAGGGTCTGACTTTAAGGCCTAGATGAGGTTGTAGTACACTGAGTAAGGGTTAATTCTATATAAGAAGGAACAAAAGCGGACATGTAACGAACGAAGTTACGTTAAAAAACGAAAACAACGCTTTGTTAAAGAAATTGTGAAGATGAGTTTTATAATTACTTTGAATTAAGATTTTGGGTGATGATATATTTTGATGATTAAAATATGTTTTTGACATATGTAATGAGTATAGATATGTGTTATCATATTCTATGCATAATTAACCATTTAAGATCAAGAGTTGAGATAAGTTAATGTGTGCACATAACGTGCTCGATAAAATGCCTACAGAGTAATAGTGTTTTTTCTAAACTTTGGTATACAAAGTGTCTAACTAATGGCTAATATTGGATATCTAAGTATATGAAAAGATGATAATACAAGAATAATAATGGAAAGAAATCGAAAAGGGTAATTTTTGATTTATGAAGGAAAATTAAACATGTAAACAATGTGTTGAATATGCATTTTTGAAACCAAAGTGGTATAATAAAATGGTGTGATAAACGAACATTAAACTACAAGTGTGATAGTCTAGCATGTGTGGTGATGAAAATGAAAAATAAAACCGAGTTGCATATAAAATAGTTAGATGTCTATAAAGACATTATAAAGGATACTAAGATAAACTAAGGTCTTAGAATAAATTTGACCATGAGATTAAGTATTGATTTTATTTATTATCAATCTCACATACATTAGTAGGTCAGGCAAGGACGCCAAGTATTAGCGTGTTGGTAAAACATCTAAGAAAAGCAAGTCTTTTAGTTCCTTTTGCTATGTGAACTTGATGATGAACTACTTTAAAATTTTAGTGTATGATGTATTATATATATCAAAAGTATGAAATGTGAAAGTTAATCTATGACTATGATGATTGAACTATGAATGTTGATTGAGTAAGGAACTCAATCTTTATAATTGTAATGTGAACTATAACCATGTATGCTATGTTTGTTTATGATTATTCTTGTATGTTGAGCATGTTATTATGTGCTACGTGATGCATGAAAACTGTTAGATTTTGCCGAGCTGTCGAGCTCATTCTTGCAAATAACCATTTTTGCAGATTCAAGAATTGAAGGTAACGCTATGTGCTACTTGATTGTTATGGATCAAAAGTGATATATGAAGATTTAATATCCTAGCTAAGTTGTTATTCTTGTAAACCATGTCTAATGTTTCGAATAATGTATTAATATTGAATTGTAATATTGTTTTGCGAATGTAAACTATTGTAGTATTAAAATGATTATGAGATATTTAGATGTAAATGTTGAAGGTTTTGGGAACGATGATAGTTTGTAATAGAAAATTTTAATTATTCCGCAAATTTCAATGGTTGTATTATCGTTTAATGATATAAAATTAGAGATTGAATGTATTATAAACGACCGAAGTCGAGAATTAAATTGTATAATTTTTGGGGTCGTTATAGTTGGTATCAAAGTTGATAGGTTAGAAACCTTAGGTAAGAGTACCTTGGGCTATAACCTTAGAGAAGAGAGGTGAAAATAAGGAACGAATAAGTTCAAATAGAGTTTGAACAATAAGGGATTAAAACTTACGTGAAAGGATTCAAAGAAGAATCTCGCAGAGTTATAAGGAATATGAAAGAATATGAATGTGGGGTTACCCAACTCCATAATAAGGATGTAAGGTGATAATAAATAGACAATGTCTATAAAAAAAGAGAATGATAAAGAAGTTAAGAATACAGAGTTATATCTAAGTGGTGCAATTGTACTCTTCAGTAGTTGATGTATGGTATCCGGGTCTAAACGATTCCTTCATAGAGCGGTAGGTATATCGAAAACTAGCAACTCGAACCTAGTTTGTTGGTTGTTTAGGAAACCACTCAAAGATACCATATTGAAACTGGTAGAGACTCGATGTGTACCAAGTATAGAAAGTGGATATGTATGATGAAAGTGTAGAACTTGAATGAAATGTTGAGCAATGTAAATGAAGTTAGAAATTCTTAAAGGAAGAATTGTTATATAAACAAGAAGATTCAAAGAAGAATCTTGAAGAGATATAAAGATAAGAAATGAGAGTTTCCTAACTCCAAAAGCCAAGATAACGAATAATGTCGTAAATGATGAAAAAGAGAAAGAAAGAGGATTGTAAAACAAAACGATCACGAGTTAAGAAATGAATTTTAAGGGAGATGATTATAGAATAAGATCACGACGTGGTCTGTTTAAGTTATAAAAGAAAGATGGTCTATAATGTTTGAATAATTATAGCTTAATGCTATGAAGATGGTGTACTATAAAAAAGTACGAGATAACTCATGAGGAATTATAGATAATGTGATACGAGGAATTCGTATCGAGCAAATAGCAAGTTAAGAGTAAGATAGAGTTAGGTGGGATTTCAATTGAGGACTCATGTGATGGCTGAGTTGTACAAATCTTTGTATGGGCGAGGGTTTTGTGCTTGCACTCAGTTTATCATATTGATAATCATTGGAATGTTGGTGTCGCTACTATCTATATGTATATGTGGCGAAAAGGTGATTCTTTTCTCATGTGTATGTTTGATAGTTAGAAACTATTAAAATTAGACAGATATTATTAGGATTAGGCGCGGTTATTAAAACTAATGTATATGGTAAGTTCGTGACACATAATAATATGTTATGTTTTGAACCCCTCAGTGAATAGACGCCTTTGGTCTAACTCGGATAAGTTCTTAAACTCATATTATCGTGGCAAGTCCTGAACTTCCAATGTGTGGTAAGTTTGATGAACTGGGGTATAATTAAGTTATGAATGGAGTATTGAGGATGATAGGAATATATAGATCTTTTAAGCAATGGATCATTACAGAAAGTGGAGTTGGTGGTAGAAGCATAGGTATTCTAAATCCACTAGATATGCTAGACTTTCAAAATTTATTGACTTCGTGCTGATGTTTACACTTCTATTTTCTTGAAAAACATTGGATCAAATGATGGAACCAATGAGTTTTAACAACAATATTGTTATTCGTATGTCTATGCTAATTTTTTCGGCTAGACAAAAATGATTTGCAATATATCAAAATGTATTTTATATCATTAATGCATCATGTAACCTGGTGCAAAGATGATAAAAACGATGGAGTCATCAATGCAGTATTACCTAGTGTTGGATGTGATCTAAGGATCGTCAGCCCACTATGGTATGATGTAGTATGATAAAATCACCAAATGATGGAAACCTCAACGGACTATAAATACAGTGCGGTATCATGACGTCATAAAAAGATTTTTGAGATTTCTTTGAGATATGAGAATACATGTATGTATGTATATGTATATTTTGGTTGATGTCCAAATTGTTGTAGAGGTCTATGATATTTGATTCAGCTAGACAAATATTGAAAGATGTTCTTGAAATTCAAGAGTTTCTTGAGAAGTTATGCCAAACCAAATTGTTTTGGTGCGGATTCAGATGTTGAAAAGCTGAGATGAACAACCCTATTATTAGGGGTTGAGCTTAGTTTTATACTTTGCGCTGAAATGTTTGTATACAATACATGTACAATAGGTTGATCACCTAGAGTACTTGCGGATGGTGTTTTCAGTCTTTGTGATTGATAAACATTCTGCCAAAGAGGGTTTAAAGTGTGAAGAACCGGGGGGTGAAGCACTATTAAACCTAGAGAATAGAGTTCATGGTCTTATGACCCTCAAAGATGATTTGGAATCTTTTAAATTCTCGAGTTATTCGTACTACTTCCCAATTATTGAACAATTGTGGAGGATTCTTTTTATTCTCCAAGATGGAAGTGAAAAAGGAAAGTATTCCTTGGAAAGAAGTAAGTCATAAAATGCGATTAATCGAATGATGGATATCTTTGAATAAGTGAGAAAAGAAATTTTGAAGTGAGAAGGATGTGAGTTATCAAAGAATAATGTGAAACTTTTAATAGAAAAGTTTAATAATTGTAGAATGATGTTTGTGGAAAGAAAGTGGTTATAGAAACCAATGAATGAATGAAGTAGTGACGTAAAAATCTACTTTGATAGATTGAATGAATAAAGATTAATAAATAAATAAATAAAAAATTCGAGGACGAAATTCTTAGAAGAAGGGGTGAATGTAATGTCCCGAGAGTTTGATCATATAATATATGATAATGATCCTTAGAGAAAGATAATGAACGGGTCAAAGAATATGTAATACTCAAATATAATTGAGTCTAAGTAAATATTATGAAATAAAACTTATAAGAATTTATTATCAAGAATGGTGAGAGTAGAAAATATAAAACCTATATTAAGGTAATGTGTTGAAGTTATTCAATGAATAGATTTGAGAAAAACCTGAGTAAGGTAGGGGGTTTGATGATTCCGAGGACTAATCCTTATAAGGAGGGAAGGATGTGACATCCCGCATTTTTAGAAATTATAAATGAGAATTTTATAAATAAAAGTATTATGTATGAGATATGTTGGGTGTGAGTACGTGTATGTCATATATTATAGAATATGTGAATTGATGTGAAGAGAATGTTATATATTAATTTTAATATATATAAATATTTAATTGAATTATTTATTGAAAGTTAAATAAATAAATTTTGTTTTGATTATAGAGTAATGTAATTAAGTGTAGCAGATTAATTAAATGAATATTTAGTATTTAATTTAATTAATATAATAATTTTATGTTATAGTTCTAATTTAATTGAGATAATTAAATTAGATGAGTTATGTGATGATTGTTACACAAAATTATAATTAACAAGTAAATATAATTATGTGACAATTTGATGAGATTGATTGATGTTAAGCTATTGATTAATTAAAATAATGAGTACTTACCAAATAATGTCTTAGGCTTTTCAAGTTCAAATTGGTGTAACCTATGTATTAACTAGTAATTAGTATATCTAATAATTACTAGAGTTACATATATTATATATTACTAGTATTGTATATTATATGTATATACTACAAGTTAATATGTTAGTTTTAGAAAACAAACAAAAAAAAGAAGAAGAGAGTTAGAGAGAGTTGTAGGAGAATAAGAAGAGGAAGAAAAAGAAGAAGAAGGGAAAGCTTTGAGAAGACAAAACAAGCCCCATCATCATCATCATTATCTCCATCTCTCTCTTAAATTCATACTAATAAAGTTATAATCTAAATTCCTTGTTTTAATTATGTTTTTATGTTCTTCATAATGTAGATAATTGTTATGTAGAAGTTGTATTGAGAAATTGAGAGAGATAGAGAGAAATAGAGGAATTGAGATGAGCTAGAAGAAGAAGAAGAAGAAGAAGAAAAAAAAAAGCTAGAAGAAGGTAACTTTTAAACTCTTATTTAATCCTTGATTTTTTTTGGGTAGATTTATGTTATATAGTAGTAGATCATGCTTAATCTGTTTGTATTGGTTTAATCTTGGATTATCAAGAATCAAACAAGAGGATTCAGGAAAGAAAATGAAATGGAAAGAAATTTTGAAGAATAAAATTCGTATGTTTTGAGTAATTGTGGACAAATCTTGTAAAATTCATACCTCTTTGGGTATAATGAGTTAAAAAGTGAGCCTTATATCAAATCGAAGATATGGAAGTAAGCTATATTCTGAAAGTGGAATCACATGAAAACTCTTTGTAGATTTCTTGCAATGTCTATTTTAGTAAGGCTGGTACGAAGGGAAAATAATCTGCCCAGAAAATCAAAACTGTTACGGTTTCTGACTTTGAACAATTCATATAAATTCGTGTGTTTTGAATTTAAAGAAACTTTAAACTGTAAAGTTGTAGATATGGAAGTTTACTAGCCAGATTTGCGAGATTGAGCCATTTTATGGACCGGATCATGTTCGAAATAAATTGTTTAGTAAGGATGTCCAGAAAATGAAATTTTCTAGACTAGTTGATGAATTATAGAATCTGGTTTAGATGGATAAGGGTCTGACTTTAAGACCTAGATGAGGATGTAGTACACTGAGTAAGGGTTAATTCTATATAAGAAGGAACAAAAACGAACATGTAACGAACGAGTTACGTTAAAAACGAAAACAACGTTTTGTTAAAGAAATTGTGAAGATGAGTTTTATAATTACATTTTGAATTAAGATTTTGGGTGATGATATATTTTGATGATTAAAAATATGTTTTTGACATATGTAATGAGTATAGATATGTGTTATCATATTCTATGCATAATTAACCATTTAAGATCAAGAGTTGAGATAAGTTAATGTGTGCACATAACGTGCTCGATAAAATGCCTACGAGTAATAGTGTTTTCTAAACTTTGGTATACAAAGTGTCTAACTAATGGATAATATTGGATATCTAAGTATATGAAAAGATGATAATACAAGAATAATAATGGAAAGAAATCGAAAAGGGTAATTTTTGATTTATGAAGGAAAATTAAACATGTAAACAATGTGTTGAATATGCATTTTTGAAACCAAAGTGGTATAATAAAATGGTGTGATAAACGAACATTAAACTACAAGTGTGATAGTCTAAAGATGTGGTGATGAAAATGAAAAATAAAACCGAGTTGCATATAAAATAGTTAGATGTCTATAAAGACATTATAAAGGATAATAAGATAAAGTAAGGTCTTAGAATAAATTTGACCATGAGATTGAGTATTGATTTTATTTATTATCAATCTCACATACAGTGTAGGTTTTGCAAGGACGCGAAGTATTAGTGTGTTGGTAAAACGCCGGTAAAGGCAAGTCTTTCAGTTCCTTTTTGCTATGTGAACTTGATGATGAAATGCTTTAAAATTTTAGTGTATGATGTATTATATATATCAAAAGTATGAAATGTGAAACTCAATCTATGACTATGATGATTGAACTATGAATGTTGATTGAGTGAGGAACTCAATCTTTATAGTTGTTATGTGAACTATAACATGTATGCTATGTTTGTTTATGATTATTCTTGTATGTTGAGCATGTTATTATGTGCTACGTGATGCATGAAAACTGTTAGATTTTGCTGAGCTGTCGAGCTTATTCTTGCAAATAACCATTTTCGCAGATTCAAGAATTGAAGGTAACGCTATATGCTACTTGATTGTTATGGATCAAACGTGATATATGAAGATTTAATATCCTAGCAAAGTTGTTATTCTTGTAAACCGTGTCTAATGTTTCGAATAATGTATTAATGTTGAATTGTAATATTGTTTTGCGAATATAAACTATTGTAGTATTAAAATGATTCTAAGATATTTAGATGTAAAGGTTGAAGGTTTTGGGAACGAGGATAGTTTGTAATAGAAAATTTTAATTATTCCGCAAATTTCAATGGTTGTATTATCGTTTAATGATATAAAATTAGAGGTTTAATGTATTATTAACGACCGAAGTCGAGAATTAAATTGTATAAATTTTAGGGTCGTTACATTGACTATGTGATTAAGTGTTAGATAATATTATGAAATAAGGTATGATATGCTAATTGATAGATCAATCTTATACCTGATAGGTCTTTTCAATAAAGAGAATAAATTGAATCATGTGAGCGTAGAATCGACTATGCGAGCAAAAGTTTCATTAACTCAGACTCGGGTTATATTTCAAAGTATGTTAGTGAATGACTATTGATGATTATTCATGTCTAAACTGATTATTGATTCGCACTTAGTGGATGTTGCATATGTTCATCAGGTATGAAAGGTTGATCACCTTCATTACCATAAGGTTCAGTTAAATTGTTCATGGTCATTGTTGACCTTCAAACATTATTTATTCAGTCATTCAATTATTGACATCTTAATTCATGTTCCTTCACAATTATTAAATTGTTGAAAACTTAAAAGCTTATTATTCTTTCAATCATGATATATCTTTATTGAATTTAAACTTGCTAGGCAAAGTAGTTGCTCACCCTTGCTATATCATGATAACAAATTTTAGATAAAGGCGAAGGCTTTTTAGAAGGACAGAGACAAAAGAAAAATACAGTAATAGATTGTTATAAGAATAACTATTTAGTTATCTTATTGTAAACCTTTGTAATTTTGAAGGTATGTATTCAGTTAAGGTTAATAAGCCTGGAAAAATGTTATAGAATTATGTAAAATAAACAATATATGTTTATTTGTTCCGGATTAGATGATAGAATATGTATGATGATGAAGTATTGTAACGTACCAAGTCCAATGTTCTTGGGACCCAGATTTGGGGACGTCATAGTTGTTATCAAAGTTGTAGGTTATAAACCTTAGGTAGGTGTACCTTAGGCTATAACCGCAGAGATGAGGATAAGGAATAAACTCAAATAGAGTTTAAATTGTTAAGAGATGAATTTGGAAAATTCATTATTTAGTAAATAAGATTCAAAGAAGAATCTTGAAAAGTTATAAGGATCTAGAGTTACCTAACTCTGATGTTAAAGACAAAAATTAATAATGAATAGAGTCTGTGAGACTAAAAGTATAAAGGGAAAGGAAATCGTAAAACAAAACGATCATAAGATAGAAGAGAATCATAATATAACACGATTATAAGACAAGATCACGACGTGATCAAATTGAATAGCAGAAAATCTATGACATGATTAGAATGATATAGCCTAACGCTATAAAGAGAGTGTACTATGAAATGGTACTATGTAAACTCAGAAAAGAGTGGTAAATGTTAAGATACAGATTAAAGAAAATTTGTATTAAGAAAAGAGAAAGTTAGAATGATGTGGGATTTTAATTGAGGACTCATGTCAGTAGCTGAGTTGTATTATTCCTTTTATGGGTGGGGAATTTATACTTGGTTTTAGAGCCGCTTAGCTTCCTGATCGATATAATGGTTAGGTTGACCAATTCTTTGTATGGGCGGGGAATTGTTCGCTTAGCTTCCTATGTTGATTAGTGGTCGAGTTTGGTTTGACAACCACTTAGTTTCTGGTACTGATAATCATTTAAATGTCTGTGTCACGCTATTTTCTATATGCATGTTGATAAGGTTATTCTGTTCTCATGTGTATAATGAATAGGTAGAGGATATAAGGTTAAGTTGCGAGTTCTTAAAACTCATACTTATGGTAAGTTCATGACTCATAATCATATGGTATGTTTTGAACACCTCAACGAATGGACGCCTATGGTCTGACTAGGATAAGTTCTTAAACCCATATGATTGTGGCAAGTTATTGAACTCATAATGTGTGGTAAGTTTGATGGACTGGGGTATAGGAAAGTTGTAAATGGAGCATTGAGGATTATATGAATAGATAGAATTATTAAGCAATGGATCAGTAGAGAAAGTGAAGTTGAAAATATAAGCATAGGTATTCCAAATCTTCTAGCTATGCTAGACTTCGAAGTTTTTGACATCAAGCTAAAAACGCATTGTGTGCTTTTAGAAAATGAATTATTTTTTTATTCTCAACTCATGGTGACCATTGTGTATGCATGGACTTCGGGCCACCTACACCTCGTTACCTGTTGAGATTATAAAATAGATTTAAAATGATTTTTGGAATGGTTTAAAGAAGTGTCTATGCTAATTGATTCGGCTAGATGAAAAATGATTTGAGATGTCAAATATTTTTTTTATATCATCAATGTATCATGGAACCTAATGCAGAATGATAAAAATGATGGAGTCATCAATGTAGTATTACCTGGTGTGGGATGTGATCTAAAGATTGTCAGCTCACTATGGAATGATGTAGTATGACAAAGTCACAAAATGCCGGAATCCTCAAACGGACTAAAAATACAGTTCGGTATCATGACATCATAAAATGATTTTCAAAATTTTAAAAAAATAAAAAATTAAGTGCCAATTAAATTTGGATAGACACATGCTTCGATTGAAATTTGAATTATTCGATATGCATCTAAGCTATTTGATTCAGCTAGACAAATGTTTATGAAAATTCAAAGTAGTTTTGGTGCGAAATTCTATGATAAGACTGAGGTGAACTATGTTAATTGGATAAACTAATCCAATCTAGTAGCGTAAATATTCGCTAAACATGATTAATACGTTATGCATGACATAAAAGTACGATAGGCTAATCACCTAAAGTACTTGCAACAGTAGTTTACCTTCTTTATGATTGTAAACAAACCTAGTAATTTACTGTTTTGCGATATAAATATAGTTAAAACTACGTGTTCATGGTCTATATGACCCCTCAGCATGATTTGAAAAGTTTTAACTCCTTAGACTGAAGTCATGGAAGAATGTGATAGTAGCAGAGCTTCTCATAGTAGTAAGCAAGATGTACTCATTAAATTGAGCATGAAATCAAGTGAAGGTTAATTTAAAAACCTAGTTTTGATGAATAAAAGGAGTTGTGATTAGTAAACTAAAATTTCGAGGACGAAATTCTTAAAAGAAAGGGTGAATGTGACAACCCAAGAATTTAGATAATTAATGAAATCCTAAAGTGATGGATTAAAGGTTATAAGATGAACAAAGATAGAAAATAAGTGTATGGATTTGAGATTCTTTAAAAGGATTTTAAGGATTTCAAAATTTTTGTAGAAGAACTTGAATGATTTGATAGACTATAAGTGTTAGTCTGATAATGAGGTATATGTTTAGTGTACGAGTTCATAAGATTATGTGTATGTGGTTCTAGTATTTTAATTATATACTAGTGACCTAATCTAAGAGATTGTGGACCATGTCTCAATTTATTAAATTATTTTGTATGAATAGGTGAGTAAGTGAATTAATTAAATTATAACCTAATATATATATATATATATATATATATATAGGTGTGATAATTAAATAACTTGAGAGGTTATAATATTATAGAATAATAGTATATAAATATATACTAACATTAAGAGATTTATTTTATATATCTCAAATAATTAATTTTATAACCTAAGAATAACAAGTCTTATTGGGTTATGAAATTAAAAAAAAAGGCATAAGTGAGGAATTTATTTCCAAAGGTGTAGTGGAACCCTAATTAAAGGATTAGAGTAAAATAGAATTAAAAGTATTGGACTATAATGATATCATAGCCCAATAATTTATATAGAGTTCAAGTGAATTAAAATTTAATGGACTAAGGAGATTATATTAAATTTGTAGCCCAATTATTTATTTAAGCAATGGATTTGTGACTAATTGATTTAAGGGTGATTAAATTATTTAATCTAGTCCAATATATTATTTGTAGGTCAAGTTTAGTGATGACCCAATTTATTTGGTGGAGAAACCCAAGCTCATTTTAATTAGTATGCAAAGGAATAAGAAAGTGCAAACCCAAAAATAAATAAAAAGGGAGCCCAAGATTGGCCCAATTAAAGTCCACTTAAGGAGGGGCATTATGGTCATTAATTAAGCTAGCTAATATCAACCAAATTGGTGGATAAAGAGGACATGTGGCCGAAAATTAGAGAGAGAGAAAAGGAGTGGAATGTAATGATTAAGTAACTTTAGTAGGTTAACAACTTCTTTAGTTGTCAACTTATTATTTGGACAACACATTAAGTGTTGCTTGCAAGTTAGCTTTGCTATGATGAGAGAGTAGGTAAGATATGATGAGATACAATCTAATCACTTTAATTTTTTTAGCAAACTTAGTAGTTCATGTGAGCTCTCATTTTTTCTCATGTAAATATAGAGAGAGAAAGTGAGAGGGGGCGGCAACCCTTCATGGGAAAAAGGAGAGAAGAATCTCCATGGTGGAAAAGAAAAAGAAGAAGAAGAAGAAGAAAGGAAGAGTGCCTAAGCTCATGCAGCCAAGATTTCTAACCTACTTTGGGTATAGAAGGAAGGAAGCTAAAAAGTCAAGGTACAAACATTAATTTCAAGGATTTAATTTAATTTCTTTTTATGGATTTGATGGAGAAAAGGGTTTTGTGACTTGAAAGTTAGGACCCTTTTATTTATGTGTTTTATGTAGATTCATGTATGAATCTAACTTGTTCAAGTATTTAAAGGTGGATCCAAAGGAGAGAAATGAAACTAGGTTTCTAGAAATATAGAAAACCCTAAATTTTTTTCCTTACCTTGATTGTGTTTTATTTTGTGTTTGATGATTGTTTGATGAAATAGATCATTCATCATGGTAGATCCATGGGTAAATGATGTATTAGTAAGTATTATGATGAGCTATGTTGCTTTTATGTGAAAATAGAAAAGTTTTCTTAAAAGACACCAAAGGATGAAAAATAGATTTTTGAGAAACCAAGTGTGGTCAATTTGAATTTTACTTTGAATTTTTTAGTGTGGTCAATTTTTACAGTTAGATATACGAGTCTTCTGATATATCCAAGTGGAATAACTTAAAAAGGATTTATAGATTTTCATGTAGAATGATTTTAGCAAATGAGTCAAAAAACTGCGAAATGCTTAAAAAGTTGCTGCCCAAAAATTGGAAGGGCTGTTTCAGCAACTTATTTAATGTGATAAAATCAAGCCTTTTGGGGATGAAAATATATGGTATAAAGTAGGTTGTGTCAAAAAAATGAGCTCATTCTGACTTAAATTGAGCAAGTTATGACCATTTAAATATTTAGGTTTTTCGGACGAAAATCGCTATAACCTAAGTTCTATAACTCCGATGGCCACAAAATTTAAACTGGAGGGTCACGTTAACACGTATAACATTATGCCAAGAGTTGATAATTTCTGGAGTTAATCACGAGGTAGCTAATTTCTTAAGGAATTAATTAGAAATTTATTTTTTGAAAATACATAAAGGAGTTGAAAAATTCCAGAAAAATACTTTTTGTGTATGGAATACATGTGTATATGATTGACCAAATTATAGAAAAATAATAAGCTGATTTGGTATTTTCGTGAAAAAGAATAGTGAATTCAGGTTGCTGAAATTAAAGATTATGAATTCAGGTTGTTGAAATTGAATTCAGTCTGCTAATCTGATTTTGGTCGGCTGAAATAGTAATTTTAGGATGCTAAAATGTAATTTGGTTTACTAAAATGATCTTTCAGTTTACTGAAAGGTTATCTAGCTTACTAAGATAGCATATAAAGGGGAAAACTTTTAAGTATAAGTTATAAATGATGAAAATATTATCAACGTGTAATGATAATACTAAGGTTATAGTGTAATGTCTAATACTTAACTTTGTGAGGGAAGGTTAGACAAGTTAATATAAGATGATGAGATTATAAGTAAGTAATTGAATATGGTGGTAAGATTATCTAATATTTGACTATGTGATTAAGTATTAGATGCTATTATGAAATAAGATATGATATGCTAATTGATAGATCAATCTTATACCTAATAGGTCTTTTCAATAAAGAGAATAAATTGAATTACGTAGCGGTAATCGACTATGCAGGCAAGTTTCCTTAACTCAAACTCGGGTTATATTTCAAAGTTTGTTAGTGAATGATTATTGATGATTATTCATGTCTAAACTGATTATTGATTCGCACTTAGTGCATGTTGCATATGTTCATCAGGTATGAAAGGTTGATCACCTTCATTACCATAAGGTTCAGTTAAATTGTTCATGGTCATTGTTGACCTTCAAACAGTATTGATTCAATCATTCAATTATTGACATCTTGATTCATGTTCCTTCACAATTATTAAATTATTGAAAACTTGAAAGCTTATTATTCTTTCAATCATGATATATCTTTATTGAATTTAAATTTGCTGGGCAAAGTAGTTGCTCACCCTTGCTATATCATGATAATAAATTTCAGATAAAGGCGAAGGCTTGAAGAAGGACAGAGACAAAAGAAAAATACAGTAATAGATTGTTATAAGAATAACTATTTAGTTATTTTATTGTAAACCTTTGTAATTTTGAAGGTATGTATTCAATTAAGGTTAATAAGCCTGGGAAAATGTTATAGAATTATGTAAAATAAACAATATATGTTTATTTATTCCGCATTAGATGATAGATTATGTATGATGATGAAGTATCGTAACGTACCAAGTCCGAGGTTCTTGGGACCCAGATTTTGGGACGTCACAGTAAGGGTGTGGTTTTAAGAAAATTCGAGGATGAAATTTTTACAAGGAGGGAAAAGTGTGACGACCCGGAAATTCGGGTCGTCCAGAATTTAGGTTTAAAGAATTAGTTATTAATAAACCTAATTTTTATTAATACTATTATATGCTATGTGTTTATAAATCGTTCTAGAACCTAGGATGATTATAAGTCGGGAGTATTCTGGCTACGAGCTAAATTGAACGAATAAGAATTTTCAAGATAAAAATAAAATTTTTCTGGGAATAAAATATTTTTGGGGAAAAAGACAAAATAGGCACTATTCACCTGACGAAACCTTAAGGGTTAGGGTTTGAATAACCTAGGCCATTCCGAGAGTTTTGTATGTCTAAATGACATCCCATCGAAAGATTTGATGATAATATGTAGTGAAAAGTTAAGTAAGCCGATAAAAGTTTTTCTCGAAAAGCGTGCAGAAATTGGACAAAATAAAAATGATGAAAGGTACCGCTTTGTACTTTTCACTCGTTTACCTCCGTTAGGGTAAAACATGAAGGAAAATGCTTAACGCCAAAAAGTTTTTTTTCAGTTTTTTGAAAATTCGAAGAATACGTAAAAGTTAATTGGTAAAGGAAAGACGAAATATTCAAAAATATTTGGATTCCGAGAATCGCAGTTTTTGAACTGTCGGACGAAACCCAAAAGACGGAACCATGAAACTTCCAAGGGAAGTTTCGTGAATAGTAAGGTGGTCTAATGAGGAGGTGGGAATAGTAAAAAGTGGAATAGTAAGGAGGTTAAGGGGGGCGAAATGACTAAACTACCCCTAACTTTGGTTTTCTATAAATAGGAAGCTAATTTCTTTGTTTTGGGATTTTGAAAATCGTAAGATACTTGGGGGAGAGAGAGAGGTCGGATGGGAAGGAGAAGGAGGAGGAAGAGCTTGCTTATATGCAAACTTTGTCCGACAGGAGAAGATTAAAGGAGAACGATAATCTGGAACTTAATCTCTTATAATTTTTTTTTAAAGTTTTTATGTTTAAAAGCATCACTTAATAAAATTAATAGGTAAAAGAAGATTGGAATGATTTCATATGGTTAAGATAATGAGAAAATGAAGAAATAAGAATTTAAAGTTTTGTAAATAAATTTCTTAAGGAAGTATAAGATTCGTAATGAATTAGAACGATCCGAGTGGATTATATGAATAAGTAGGTGAAATAAGTAAGGAATGATGTTCTATAACATCAAATTCCAATAAAAAGTGAAATCATAATCCAAAATATCGATTAAAATGATGAACGAATGAAGAACACGAAGAACACGTGAAGAACACGAAGAACGTTGTTGATGGACAAATTTAAAACCATCGTAGTTTAATTGTTGTTGATGGACAAGTTTAAAACCATCACGTATAAGTTAGTTGCTTATTGCTTGGTTAGGAATGATAGAAACATTCATGAAGAATGGATTAAAATATAGCTATAACGAAGTTATGGCGAAATTTCGTAAAAGACGAACGAGAATTAGAAAGTTAGTAAATGAACCCGAACGTGTAGGGTTTCATAAGAATGTAAGAGAACATAGAAAACAAGAGTCATGGACTCAAGAATGAACGAGTTCCGAGTTTGGATGACCGAATTACGGACGAGCGAACGAAGAGTGTTAAAAATGTAAAACGAACGAAGGGTTAAGATTAAGCCAATCGAATGGCACGCTAATAGATTCAGAATGAAGTTCTATCTAAGGGGTATTGAAGTACATAAGATAAGGAAGAGAATGGATTTAGAACGACCTCGGTCCGAGTTATAACGAAGGAGTTCTGAGATCGGAAAGTAAGCATCTCAAACTTGATTCAAGACTTAGAATATTTTCTAGGGTTTAGGCTCAGGCCACAGTCACGTACCGAAGCTTTGGGAGGTGGTGCAATGCGAAGCTCTCAGCCATCAACTCTGGAGAGAGGGGCGCAACGCGAGAGATAACATAGGGTTTGGAGCCGCAACACCAAACCAAAGGAAGATGGAGATGTAGGGCGAGCTGTAGCGCGAGCTAAAGGAAGGGGAACGACGCCGCAGCGCCAGTGTAGGGCAAGGCCCAATGAGGAGAGTTTAACTACTCAACTCCTGGGGGAAGTGTACGGATAGATAATGAACATGTAGTTCACGTAATATAGCACTTAATCAAGTTATTTAAACCTTTAGTAAAGGTTGAACGTAAAGATTGAACGAGATTAAAAGACAAAGAATATAATCGCGGGTTACGTAACCGATGTCCTGGGACCGTAGTCGGGATGAACGAACGTGAGGGATTTCTATGGTTGTGATTCCTTAGATGTTGAGTGACGTGGGTAATGAATAACATTTTGATGTTATGTCATGATAATGAGAGATAAGTGTGAAGTGTATAGACGTTGTGAACGCAATGTTATTACGATGAACGATCGGTCTTAGCATACAATGATTGGTATGGCTTCGACACTAAGAACGAGTAATAAACATGGGGTTCATGTAATGGATAATGAAAGTATTAAATAAGAGATGAATTATCAAGAAAGTCGTAATAAACGGTAATAAGATTAATGAAAGCCGAATGTGAGTCGATAAGGAATGAATCCTGAGGTATGGCATTTAGTTGCTAGAAAGCCATAAAGAATAAGGAATTGAATTAATGAACGTTATAGTTAATGGTATTATCGTAACCTTTTATGGTTGACATATGGAAGCTAGGCTAAACAATTCCTTCAGAGAGTGAAGGTATATACAAAACTGGAAACCAATCTAACTCACTGTGTGGGCAGTGTAGATGAGACGGGAACTTGTTTGTTGGTTGTATGTGGGAAATCACTCAGAGTACCATATGGACTACTAGTAGAGAAGCGATGTGTGCTGAGTCCTAGAGAAGTTATAAGAAGAAGATAAGAATATAAATAATCCAAGATGATGAACGTATGAGTAAGACATCTCTGTATGTCACAAAGTCATAAACTGGTAAAAGAAGTTAGTCTCGTAAACTTATATTGCAAGAACGCGAACCCTAAGAAGTAAAGTTAAGTAAACCAATGCGTAAGTTCAATATATGACTAATTGGTGTTTATGTTTTCTCCTTATGTGTTATATAGGAATTGGAATGAGCAGTTCAGCGTAAGCTGTAGCTGGGCGTAGGGCAAGTTTCCTAACTTCATTCATATTACATGAATGCTAGTTTCTTAAACTTCTTAGATGTTGAACTTGAGAAGTTTTGTCTATGTGCGAATGTGTGATATTTGTACAAGGTGTTAGAATGTATGAGGCCTTGAGCCATAATTTGAACACTTCGGTGTTACTATGATATGAATTGTTCTGTGATTGAGCTGTTCAATACGAGTATGTCCTGTTTATACATGAACCGCCTTTAGTAAGTCCGTGCTAATGATTCTAGCCAGACAAGATGTGTGTGAAAAAGGTAGAGGAATGAAAGTATTTCAAATTGAAAGTGACTGATGTTTTAAGATGATAGGAATCGAGACTATTCCTATTATTCAAGTTGCTTCATAACCTTTGTTCGGTTATAGAAGTTCTAAAGAAATGTTTTAATTCTGAAGTTGTTTGTTCAACTATTATGACTTGCTGGGCAATTGAATACTCACTCTTGCTTTAAATGAAAAATAATTTTAAGCGAACAAGGTTAGAAGAACTTAAGGATCTCATAAAGATAAAGCTGACGGTATCCAGATGTAGTACCATTTAGAAGGTGAATGAGCGAGAAGATCAAGTGAAGACTTGTAATGTAAAATGATTTAATTGAATTATAGACTAGTTTAATGATCTGTTATGTATCCTTGGTGGCGGATAAAAGTCACTCTTGTAAGATGAAATGAATAATGTATTTATTAATATTTGTAATGAAAAAGGTTATAAGGTTTCCAGAACCTAGTCTTTGAGAGTGTATGTCGTTATATTTTAGTATATAATGATGTATGTTGGATGAATGATGTAATCGTGACGTACGAAATCCGAGTATGAAGATAGACCAGATTTCGGGGCGTTACATCTCTTAGTTGAGTCATGTTCGTGTTCGTGTATGGCCATTGATACGCAAAGTCATCCATGGTACCTAAAAAGAGAGAAATATAGGAAGAGAATTAAAAATAAAAATAAAAATGTTTAAATTAAGACTAATTTGATTGAAATTAATATTGGTAAATAATTATTAAATTAATTCCCCGACAACGGCGCCAAAAACTTGTTGGTTAAAATTCTAATTACGCACAGCACATAAGTATACATGGTTAACAAGTAATAAAGTGATAAGTTAAGTATCGTTCCCACAGAGACTAGCAAGAAATTAACTCTTACAATTACCAATTTCCTATTAATCCAAATTTTATTAAACTAACCAATTTCAAGTTTGTAACTAAAAGTATTAAAAATATTAAAATTACCAAACAATCAACAAACCCTAAAAATTGAATTTTCAAACAAATATTGGAGAATTAGACTTACAACTTCACTCTAAGAATCACTTTGATTATTACACATTATTTTAATTTAATTCACTATCCCAATTTATTAATCAAGAACATATATGTAGAACTAGCCACCTCTCGATGTACTAATATCGTATTAACTCAAATCCATAAATTAGATAGAATCAAGTTAAACACCTTAATCAACTAACTCACTATATCTATATATGAATTACAATTAAAGAATGTTTAAGATCGAGTTCTTTATTCGATTACATGCAATGTTAAGCATATATCTACCCTAACATTCATCAAGATTCCATTCATTCACAGAATTCAAGAATACATGCTAAATTGACTAAATCTAAACTCGTATTTCATCTCTCGAGTTCATACAAGTCCACATAAAATTGGTGATCAAGCAATTCATAAATTCAATCATAAATCAATATAGATAAACTGAGAAATAGCTTATTAAACAGAAAATCAAAGTTACATAATCATTGTTCCACTCAAAGATCCGTTATAAGCCTAATAAAGAATTTAGTTCATAACTAATGAATTAAATACTGAATAAATAAAAGAAATCATCATCCCGATTACAAAATTGAAATTAAAGGAGAATAGTAATACACCACCCTTCTCGTCCTTTAAATCCGCAATCTTCGTAAAAGCACTTCTCTTCTTCGTTCCTCCAAGCTCTTGCTTTCAATTATCTCTCTCTAAGTGTGTATTTTTTTTAATATCCAACCCTTAGCATAAATTCATTCACTTTAGCTCCAACACCACCAATTCTAATCCATCTCCAACTCATCACATAGGAATTCTAATGGAAATCAAACTCCTAATCAAACCCAACAAGTCTTTAGTCATAGAATCCCAACTACATGAAATAACCTCCTTGTCAGCTACTACTATAAACATATTACATAAAGAAGTTATATCTCCCAACACCACTTAGCTTCCAACAATTAAAAGTCAACCACTCGACCAGACTTACAAAGCCCTGCCACCGGTTTAACTCCAAGACAAAGGCGACCATTACCGCTTTGATCGAGGTATTTCATGCCACATACGCCATGCCGATTTGTTCATCAGCATGGCGCGCTCCGCACCGATCCTACATAATGTATAAATTTTGCTCGAATTTTCTTCCAATGCTAGCATCTTGATGTGCTCACTTCATATCCTAAAACAAAAACAAAAACCCATCAAAAGCAACATGAAATAATCAAAAAACTAACAATATAACAAGATAAATAAAGATAAATCATAGGTTAAAAACCTACTCATCAGCAGACGGGTAGGCCTATGGCCCGTACCTTTAACATGACGGTCCAAGATGCAGTTGCATCCATGGATGTAGTTGCAGGTATTATCCCGATCAACGATATAAATGCTTATGTGTTGTTTGATTCGGGTGCTACTTGTTCTTTCATAGCATGTGATTTTGCTAGACGTTTAGGATTACTTCCCAAAATATTGCATGCACCTTTGAATATCAAGGTAGCAAACGAAGAGATAATTCATGTTAAAAATATTTATAGGAGTTGTTATGTAGAAATATAGGGTTATAAATTATCGGTAGATTTGTTACCGATAAAGTTGGGAGAATTTGATGTAATTCTTGGGATGGATTGGTTGTTTAACCATGGTGTAATAATTGATTGCCAAAAGAAATGTGTAAACATTAGAATGTTAAGACAACCTCATGTAGTGTTTTACGACAATAAATCATCGGGACATTTTTGTTATCTTACTATAACACAAACGAGGAAATTGTTGAGGAAGGGATGTGTATGCTATTTGTGCCATGTTGTTGATACCCAGAGAGTGGTGGCAACGATGGAACAAATACCTATAGTGAAAGAATTCATAGATGTATTTCCAAGTGAATTTTTAGGTCTTCCACCGGATAGGAAGACCGAGTTTGTAATAGACATTGTTCCAGGAGTGGCACCAGTTTCTAGGGCACCGTATCATATGGCGCTAGTGGAAATAAAGTAGTTGATGGTTCATTCACAAGAACTGTTCGATAGAAAGTACATATAATGAAGTGTTTCACCATGGGGAGCACCAGTATTGTTTGTAAAAAAGAAGGACGGATCATTAAGACTTTGTATCGACTACTACGAGTTGAACAAGTTAACGATAAAGAATAAATGCCCATTGCCCAGGTTCGATGATCTTTTTGATCAGTTGAAAGGGGCAAAGTATTTTTCTAAAATAGATTTGCAAATAGGGTATCATCAGTTGAAGGTTAGGAAGGAGGATATACCTAAGACGTCATTCAAGACTTGTTACGGCCATTACGAGTTCCTGGTGATGTCATTTGGGTTAACTAATGCACCAGATGCATTTATGGATATGATGAACAGAGTGTTCAAACAATACTTGGACAAGTTCATCGTTGTATTTATCGATCATATTCTAGTCTATTCGAAGATGCCAGAAGATCGTTCTGAACACTTAAGGATAGTGTTGGAAACACTAAGGAAGGAGAAGTTATATATGAAATTCACTAAGTGTGAATTTTGGCTAGAAAGGGTACAATTTTTGGGTCATGTTATCGACCAAGAAGGAATTTCAGTGGATCCAGCGAAGGTAGAAGCAATGATGAGTTGGGAGCAGCCGAAAATGCCGATTGAGGTGTGGAGTTTTCTAGGGTTAGTGGGATACTATCAGAGATTTATTCAAGATTTTTCAAAGATAGCTACTCCGTTGACTAACTTGACAAGGAAGACGGTGAAGTACTTGTGGACGGAGAAATATGAAGATAATATCCAAGAACTGAAGAAGAGGTTGAGTGAAGCACCTGTATTGTCTTTACCCGATGATACATGGAATTTTCTAGTTTATAGTGATGCTTCGCATAGAGGACTTGGTTGTGTGCTCATGCATCATGGCAAGGTCATTGCGTATACATCGCGATAGTTGAAAGTTTATGATAAAGTTTACCCTACTCATGATCTGGAACTGGTCGCGATCATGTTTGCCTAGAAGATATGGAGGCATTACTTATACGGAGAGAGCTGTGAGATATACACGGACCATAAGAGTCTAAAATATATCTTCACACAGAAGGAGTTGAATATTAGTCAAAGGAGATGGCTGTAGTTGATAAAGGATTACAACTGTGAAATCCTGTATCACCCCGGAAAAGCCAATGTAGTAGCCGACGCCTTAAGTAGGAATGGTCAGGAAAAGTTGTCTATGTTAACAACTCAGAATGAGTTAATATTTAAGATGGCTAGGATGGAGTTGGAGGTGAAGTTACCAAGTGAATTGGGTTAGAGATTGTTTACAACTGAGATTCAATCTACTATTGTAGAGAGAGTCAAGGAGGTGAAACTTTGAAGTGTTGAGTGTGACCAGATGAAGAAGTTGTTAGCCGATGAAAAAGATTTAAAGTACAGTCTTGATTTGAAGGAAGAATTTGGGTTCCAAATGAGACGAAATTAAAGGAACAAGTGTTACAAGAAGCTCATAGTTTGAGGTACTCGATTCATCCTGGTAGTACTAAGATGTATCAAGACCTTCGACATAGTTTTTGGTGGCCGAACATGTAGATGGAAATAGTAGAATACGTGAGTAGGTGCTTAACTTGCCAAAAAGATAAGGTCGAACACCAACGACCAAGTGGCTTGTTACAGTCATTGGAGATTCTAGAGTGGAAGTGGGATCATATCACGATGGACTTTGTGGTGGGACTTCCAATTACTCAGAAGGGGTATAATGCGATTTGGGTAATAGTGGACCAGTTGACGAGGTCATCTCACTTTTTGCCAATAAGGGTTAAGTATAACTTAGATTAGTTAGCTAAACTTTATATTAAGGAAGTCATTTCCAGACATGGAGTACTAGTTTCGATAGTGTCAGATCGTGATCCATAATTCACATCAAACTTTTGGAGGAGTCTGCAAGAACAGATGGGAACGCAACTGAAGTTGAGTATGGCTTATCATCCACAAACTGATGGGCAGAGCGAGAGAACAATTCAGACGCTAGAAGATATACTGAGATCTTGTGTCATGGATTTCAAGGGTAGTTGGGATGATCATCTACCTTTAGTGGAGTGTGCGTATAACAACAGTTAACATGCAAGCATAGGCATGCCGTCTTACGAATCTTTGTACGAATGGAAATGCAAAACATCTTTGTGTTGGGATGAAGTGGGAGAACGTTGAATGCTAGGACCAGAATTTGTGTAACAGACATCGAATATAGTGAAACTCATACGAATACGTATAGCAGCGTAAGACAGACAGAAGAAATATGCAGATTCATATCGAGTGAACAAAGAGTTTGAAGTAGGTTCGTATGTATTTCTAAAGATATCTCCTTGGAAAAGAAAGATAGTCTTGGGAAAGAAGGGAAAGTTAAGTCCAATGTATATAGGACCTTTTGAGATATTAAAAAGGGTATGAGAGGTAGCCTACGTGGTAGCATTACCTCCAGACCTAGAACGAATACATAACGTATTTCATATCTATATGTTACGTCCTTATAAACTAGATTATAAGCACATGATAGAATATGAACCTATTCATATTGAGAAGGACTTGACGCATGAGGAAGTGCCTATTCAAATCATTGATAGAGAAGGGCAAGTTCTGCGAAACAAAGTTATACCTTCGGTAAAGGTATTATGGAAGAACCACGATCTCAAGAAGTAACGTGGGAACTTGAAGAAAAGATAAAGAAGAATTACCCTCAGTTATTTGTTTAATGTAAGACAAGATTCTAGGGATAAAATCTTTATAAGGGGGGAAGGATGTTACGACTGAGAAATTCGGATTTATTATAAAATAATTTTATTTAATTAAATAATGAATAAAATTATATTGTATGTTATTATTATGTGTTAGTAAGATAAAGATTGTTCTATAACCTAAATATATCGAAATGTCATAGTATTTTAGCTACGTGAAGGAATTATAGTGTCTGAATTTCCAAGACAAAAATAAAAGCTTTCCAAGAAATTTTCCAAAAAACACTATTCATGTATTTCTGCTCGGGAATTATTTTTGAACTTCCGAGAAATACGTAATGATAGAATAATAAGGGAGGATGTATTATGTAATAATAATTCAAGTATGGCTATCGTAGTTTTTGTCTGCGTACTAAATTTAAGAATTTTAAGGAACGTAATTATTGGAATAAATATTGATCGTGTATAGCGAGTATTATACGAAGTAATGAATACGAGTATGATACGATGTATTATAGATGTAAGACCCCAAATTTTATGAAATAAAAGTGTTCAATTTTCTTATAATTATTATTTTATTTAGTAAATGGTTAAATTGATAAAGGTTAAAGTTAAGGGTGACATTTGAAAATTTTGCAAAGTAAGCAAGTTGATATAAAATATTCGTTGTCTCGGGGAATATTAATTTTAATAAGGAATATTTGTATGACGTCATAATCATTGGTGGACCCCACAACGGAGGTACTGTCGTAGTTAGAAACCGACTGAAATATTTTTAAAAATAACGACGAAAGTTTTACTGTTAAACTGTTGAACTACCCTAGAGTAAAAGTACAAAGAATACGCGTGGTTTGCATAAGTAGACACCAGTATTGATTATTGATGCTTGCATGAGAAGTCACTCAGCTATACTCAATTATTGCTATAGTAATTGCTGCATAAAATCTCTCATATTATTGATTCAATTATTGTCATAGTATCATCTGCATAATATTTTATATTATTAAATCAATAATTTAGACCACAAAGTTATTCATATTATTATTTATAATATTGACGTTGTCTAAAAAGTTCTGTCGAGGAGAGGTTTGGTCACCTAATTGCGCGCCAATAGGGAGAAATCCTTATCGAAAAGCCTCCTCTTTCTTGGGAATGATCTGGCTGTTAAATATTGTGAGTTATAATATTAATGATGAATAAGTTTGTGTTGATTAAAAATGAAATTGATATTTCCATTGTGTTGGGATTATTAATGTTAGTGGAAATCGACATCTATTCCGATAATAATTGATGTCCGGAGGTTATATTGACCAATCGAGTAATTAATCAAATAAATGAACAATTAATTGCTACTAATTCACATGCTTGTAACTATTTTTTCACATTGTGTACTATTGATTCACATGCATGTACTATTAGGGGAGGTGGTGCAAGATTAATAATATTTGCATGACTAAATTAAAAATAGAGGTATAGATGAAGGTACTATATTGTACTTATTTTTTCACATGTATATAACTATTGATTCACATTAGTGTACTATTGATTCCAATGATGTACTATTAGGGGAGGTGGTGTAAGTTTGATAATACTTGTAGGACTAAATTAAAAATGAAAGAAAAGATGAAGGTATTATACCATAATAATTCGAGCCCCAAAACGTGCAATTATCGAAACTATGGTTTCCTATAAATAGAAGCTCATTCTTTTTTCATTCTCACTAATTCACTAAGACTCACAAGAGAAATTATAGAGAGAGAAGTTATAAAGAGGAAGAAGAAGAGTATTCTGTTACTTCACTATTCTAGTATCCAGTCTTCTTCTAAGGTAAGGGATGTTATTTATTTCTTATTCGTAAGGGATATTATTTTTGTTCAGTATTCATAAGGAATAATATTTTCTTCCATACTCTGTAGTATGTGAGTAATATTATTTCGTCTTGTAATCTTGATTATACCCTCATTTTCTTAAAGTATTTCTTTTATACTCTGTGAAATTAGTAGAATATCCTTGAAATTTACACTTCATCTAGTATCATTTCACAAGGATATTTTCTACACATTCTTGTTAAAATTTTAAGCTTTTTTATGCTGGAGACTGGAGTACTGTCCATGAGTACTATTCATTTATAAGGTACTATTCATAAAGTACTATTTACGGGGTACTATTCATAGGGTATTATTTATGAAGTACTATTCACAGGGTACTATTCATATAGTACTATTTTCTCAAAGTACTATTCATAAAGTACTATTCACGAGGTACTATTCACTCGAGTACTATTCATCGAGGATACTATTCATGACAAAATTTGATTTCTTTTGGTCCAAATTATTTTTGATACAATATTATTCTTGAATTTTACTCCACAAAGCAGTATCATGTTGACAATGTGGACATTATTAAATTCTTATATCATTGTCATCATCCTCATGCTTATATTTTGATAAAAGTCATCTTCGGCTAAGGGTGCAAAGATGGACTGTTGATTGGAATGATTATGATTAGGGATCATTCAGTATAATCATGACCTGTAATGTTACAAGTGATGTGGATTATTTATTGAGATGAGTCTCAGCGACAGTTGTTGGAATGATCATGACCATGCATTCTCTTTGGTCAAGGGTGTAAAGATGAATTGTTGTTTGGCATGTTTATGACCATTGGTGAAAACACAAATATCCTTGGCCCATAGTGCATGGATAATTCGTGGTCCTGATACTAATGAATATCCTTGGCCTGTAGTGCAGGGATGATTCGATGATGTGATTTATTTATTAAGCTGAGTCTCAACGATAAAATTGATGATAAACTTTTTAAATCATAGAAGATAGTAGATATCATGCTCTACTTAACTCTTCTAATGGATTTCTTGTTCTGCTACAGTTAAACTTGTTTTTTATTAGTTTAACACTATTGAAGGCTAATGATAATTTATTCTGCATTATCCTAGTCATAATATTTCTTAATGGGCTAGTTGAGCTCATCCTTTTCTTTCATTGTTCTCTTTTGGAAATGAGAATATAACTGGGATGAGTCCGAAAATGGAGTGATAGTCTAGGATAAGTGGCTATAGTAGTCCTCACTATTCTATGAAATAGTGTGATAATAATTGTAATGAGAATCCATTGAGTGTGAATACTGTCTAAAAGACAATATTCGTGTAAAAACTCTCAGCTACGTTGTTGTCGTATTGTATAAAAGAAGTTTGTATTTGAGTTATGTACCATGTATTTGGCGACTCAAGATGGGTGATGTATACCTATTTTGGGGCGTCACAGTTGGTATCAAAGCTTAGGGATATAATCCCTGGCTGAGAGGTTAGACTAGAACTAGGAAGGAAAAACGGGTAATTCCTTCGCTAGTATGACCTACCTAAGTTTAGTTATTATTTAATTGGTCGGTCAAAGTATAGGGATAATATATGGCATGTCAAATCAACCATTGTTTTTTACATTGTTCGAGAATGACATCTAAAAATATTGAGATAAGCAATGAAGCACATGAGACCGTTGAGTCACTAACGATCAATACCCAGGATAATGTGCATCAAGAAGGCAATAATCCTCGTGTAAACAACAACACCGACCCAATGACGAACGATGGTATGTTTAAAAGCTTTCTAGAATCTATGCAAAACCAAACGAGAGAGACTCTTGTTCAAAATGCAGGTGGAAACACTGGCAACTCACGGCTTGTCACCGCTAAGCAGTTCAAGGTGCTAGGACCACCGGAGTTTTTGGGAAATCCAGAACCACTTATGTAAGACCCCAACTTTCATAAATAAAGATTAATTTTTCTTGAAATATATTTTTGAATATTATGGTGTGGTTTTGATATAATGTTATAGTTGTGGGTAATATTTACAAATTTTGCAAAGTATGCAAGTTGTTATAAAATATTCGATTGGTTAGGGAATATTTGTTTTAAATAGAAAATATTCATACGACGGTATAATCATTGGTAGGCACAACACCAAAATTATTGTCGGAGTTAAAAACGATATAAATATCTTTTTATAAAAATAACGGTGAAAGTTTTACCGTTAACTGTTGAACTACCCGATGGTAAAAGTACAGTAATATGTGTGGTTACATAGTAGTACACGGTATTGATTATTGATGCTTACGTGAGAAGTCATTCAGTTATACTCAATTATTTCTACAGTAATTGCTGCATAATATCTCTCATATTATTGATTCAATTATTGTCTCAGTATCATTTGCATAATATTTATTATTAGTAAATCAATAATTGAGACGAAAAAGTAATTCATATTATTATTTACAATATTGACGATGTCTAGAAAGTTCTATCGAGGAATGGTTTGGTCACCTAATTGCGCGTCAATAGGTAGAAATCCTTATTGGAAAGCTCCCTCTTTCCTTGGAATTATCTGGTTGTTAAATATTGTGAGTTATAATATTAATGATGAATAATTATTGAAATATTAAAAATGTTTTTATTAAAGATAAATGATTTGTGCTAAATATTTATTCAAATTTTTATATAAATATAGAGATTTGTTATGAGGCGTTGGTTGTAAGTTTAACTTAGTATTCCATGGGAAGATTTACTAATTTTATAGACCGTCGATGGTGGTTTTAAAAGTAAATCAATCTGGACCGTTGGTTGTGGTTTTAATAGTAATCAATATGGATCGTCCGTTCTAAAAGTAAAACAATATAAACCGTTCATGAATCAGTTACTATTTAGTCCATTCTCCTATAAATAGAAGCTTAATTATTCTTTCATTCTCACCAATTCATTGAGACCCACAAGAGAAACTACAGAGAGAGAAACTATAGAGAGCAAGAAGAAGAGTATTCTTCAACTTTACAATTGCAGTATCCAATCTTCTACTAAGGTAAGGGGTATTATTTCTTTCGTATTCATAAGGAATACTATTTTTCATATTCATCCTTTAAATATATCGGAATAACCTGTCTACGCGGATTACGTACCGAATGACAAGAGAAAATCTATTTGAAGTTTCATATATTATTTCTTTTCATATTCTTAAATCTAAACTTACTATGGTATGTATTTCTTCTATAATTCCTGAAATTAGTAGAATATCCTTGAGTTTTGCTCTTCATCCAGTATCGTTTCATTGGAATATTGATCTGAACTTTCTTATTAAATATCAATATTTACACCTGGGGTACTATTCACGTGTTACTATTCACTCGAATATTATTCACCCGATGATTCGGGGTACTTTTCATACCGAGTTACTATTCATGGGTTGTTATTCACTCGGGTACTATTCACTCTTCGGTATTCGGGCATTTTCAAGTCGGGTTACTATTTACGGGGTAATTTCCAAAGTACTATTCACGGGGTACTATTCACGATAAAAATTGATTTCTTTTCTGTCCAAGATTATTTTTGATACATGAATATTATTCTTGAATTTTACTCCACAAAGCAGTATCATGTTGACAATTTAGATATTTTTAAACTCTGGATAAATTTAAAGTCTTTAATATTTATCCTTGATCTCGTTTAATTGAATTCTTATATCATTATCATCATCCTCATGCTTATTTTGTGATGAAAGTCATCTTTGGCCATAGTGCATAGATGGACTGTTGATTGGTATGATTATGACTAGGGATAATTTGGTATAATCATGACCTGTAATGTTACAAATGATAAAGTCCTCATTGGCCCGTAGTGCATTGATGGACAGTTGTTGGCATTATCATGACCATTGATGATTACATGAATGTCCTTGGCCCGTAGTGCATGGATAATTCATGGACATAATACTAATGAATATCCTTGGCCCGTAGTGCAGGGATGATTCGATGATGTGGTTTATTTATTAAGTTGAGTCCCAATGTTAAAATCGATGATAAACTAATTAAATCTTAGAAGATAGTAGATATCATGCTCTATTTGACTCTTTTAATAGATTGCTTATTCTGTTGCAGTTAAACTTGATGTTTATTGAATTTTATCAATTTAACACTGTTGAAGGCTAACGATAATTTATTTTGTATTATCTTAGTCATAATATTTCTTATTGGGCTAGTTGAGCTCACCCTTTTGCTTTCAATATTCTCTTCAGGAAATGAGAACTTAACCGGGACTAGTCGGGGATCGGAGTGCTGGTCCGAGACGGCTGTTTTAGTAATCCTCACTATTTAGTGTGATAATAAATGTAATGAGAAATGAATTTGAGTTTGGATATTGTCTATGAGATAATATTCGAGTAAAAACTCTCAGCTCATGTTTTATATTAAGTTTTATTTGTATTCAATACCATGTATTTGGCGACCCAAGATGGGTGATGTATACCTATTTTGGGGGTGTCACATTTGGTATCAAAGCTTAGGGATATGATCTCTGGCTGAGATGTGAGGCTAGAACTAGGAGGGGAGAGACGGGTAATTCATTCGCTAGTATGACCTACCTAAGTTTATTTGTTATTTAATTGGTCGGTCAGAATATAGGGATAATATGTGGTATGTCAATTAACCCTTGTTTTGTGGCAGTATTTGAAAATGACATCTAAAAATGTTGAGATAAACAATGGAGCACAGGAGACCGTGGAGTTACCACAAATCAATAACCAGGACAATGTGCATCAGGAAGGCGAAAATCCTTATGTGAATAACAACACCAACCAAATGTTGAACGATGGGATGTTCAGAGGCTTTATGCAATTCGTTCAATATTAAGCGAGAACGACTCTTGTTCAAAATGCAGGTGGAAACACTAGCAACCCTCAGATGGTCACCGCTAAGCAGTTCAAAGAGCTGGGACCACCGGAGTTTTTGGGAGAGCCAAAACAACTTAAGGTGGAGATGTAGATAAAGCATATCACCAAGATATTTGATGTCTTGGGATGCTCCGAGGAGCAAAAGGTTCGCTTTGCCACCTTCATGTTACAAGGAGAGGAAAATTACTGGTGGGAATCTGTAAAGCGTACTCAGCCTGCCGCACTAAAGATGTCTTGGGAAAAGTTCCAAGAACTGTTTAACGACAAGTACATTCCTGAAAGTATTCGTTAAATGAAAGAGGTGGAGTTCATCAAGCTAGAGGAAAATAATATGACCGTGTCACAGTACGAAGCTAAGTTTGTTGAGTTGTCCCAGTTTGCGCCCCACTTGGTTGATAATGAGGAGAGAATGACGTGGATGTTTCTAAGACATTTGAAACCCGAGATCATCAATACCTAATTTCTCACAAATTGTGTTTGTATTCAGATGTTATAAATAGGGCTCAGTTATTGAACCATGATAATGAGTCAACCCTACCAAAAGAGAGCAGCCGGCAAAATGATAATACTAGTTGTGGAAGTCATCGAAGCATTGACAACAAACATGGAGAAAGTCAACATGCCAGAAATGGTAACCACTTCGGTGGTAATCATGCCTAAGGAAATAAAAGTTGAAATTTCAAGAAGAGGAGATTCAATAATGATGGAAGGAAGTCATCACCAGCAACCGTTGTTAAAGAAGGAGAATGATCACCGATCGTCTGCTACAAATGTGGAGGGGAGGGACACATCAGTCCAAACTGTATGTAGTAGTCCAAAACATGTTATAATTGTTGAAGAGAAGGTCACCTAGCTAGATTTTGTCGTGCAGTAAAGCTAAGTCCAGCTGGGATGGAGGCACCGAAGGCCGTCCCAAAGAAGTCAAAGCCGGTAGTTCAAGGGAGAGCGTTTGTTGTGACCTCCTAAAGAGCGAGGAACCCGAACGAGGTTATCACGGGTAAGCTAATCATAAACTCTAGCGATGTTTATACCTTATTTGATACCGGTTCTACCCATTCTTTTATTTCTCCTAATTTTTCTAAACGTTTAAATTTGACTCTGGAGAAATTAGACTTTGACTTATCGGTTGAAACTCCGTTGGGGGAAACCTTTATTACATCCACTGTTTATAAGTCTTGTTTGATTCAAATCGGTAACCGCACGTTACCTGTCATTCTTATCTCTTTGAAAATTCTTGCATTCGATATGATTTTAGGGATTGATTGGTTAACTACTCATCATGTTAAAATTGATTGTTTTCGTAAGGTTGTTAGCTTTCGTATTCCTAACCAACATATAATGCGAATTCAAACAACCAAACCACTAAAGTCAATCACTGTCATATCAAGCCATAAAGTTATTCGTTTATTGAAAAATGGATGTCAAGCTTTCTAAGCCCATGTTACAGATTTAAATAAAACTATGTCAAATATGAATGATATTTCTATTGTTAATAAATGTCTTGACGTATTCCCTGAAGAACTTCATGGCCTACCCCTAGAGCGTGAAATCAAATTTTGTATCGACCTTGAACCCGGTAAAAAACCCATTTCTAAAGCCCCATATCGAATGACTCCTATTTGACTTCAGGAGTTAAAAACCCAACTGCAGGAATTGTTAGACATCGGTTTCATTTGACCTAGTACGTCTTCTTGGAGTGCTCTAGTTCAATTCATGAAGAAGAAAGATGGGCGTATGCGACTTTTTATTGATTATCGGGAGTTGAATCATGTCACCGTCAAGAATAGGTATCCTTTACCTCACATTGATGACCTATTTAACCATTTACAAGGCGCCAAATTCTTTTCAAAGATCGATCTTCGTTACGGATATAATCAGTTAAAGATTAGAACTGATGACATTCCAAAGACTACTTTCAGAACTCGGTACGGGCATTACGAATTCCTAGTCATGTCCTTTGGATTGACTAATGCTCCTGCTGCCTTCATGGATATGATGAACTGAGTATTCAAGGAATATTTAGATCATTTTGTTGTTGTCTTCATTGATGACATTCTCATTTACTCCAAAAGTCGTGAAGATCATGATCAACACTTGAGGCTGATACTACAAAAGCTTTGTGAGAATAAATTATTTGCCAAGTTAAAGAAATGCGATTTCTGGCATGAGGAAGTAGCATTCCTTGGGAATGTGATATCAACTCATGGAATATTTGTTGACCCAGTAAAGATTTAAGCAATTCAAAGCTGGGAGCAACCTAAGTCAGTGACCGAAGTACATAGCTTTCTTGGCTTAGTTGGTTATTATCGGAGATTTATGGAAGGATTTTTTCAAATCGCTACTCCATTAACTCAGTTGACTCAAAAATATACAAAATTCGGTTTGAGCGAGGAATGTGAGAAGAGTTTTCAAGAACTCAAGAGGATGCTCATTTTAGCACATGTTCTAACAATACCATATGGTTCAGAGGGATTTGTCATTTACAGCGACGCTTCAGGTAGAGGTTTAGGATGTGTCCTCATGCAACGTGGGAAAGTCAAAACCTATGCCTCACGACAACTCAAAGAATACGAGAGGAATTATCCTACTCATGATCTAGAGTTGGCAGCTGTCATTTTTGCACTAAAGATCTGGAGGCATTACCTGTACGGAGAGAAAGTGGAGATGTATACATGAAATTTAAATAGGTACACTTAGAAGGGGGGGTTGAATAAGTGTAGGCACAAACTATGTCCAATTTTTTTTTCTTATCAAAAAATCTTTGAGTGTTTAATACAGCAAGCTGGATTACTGATATGGATAAAATGCAGGTTGCTGGATAAATAACAGAATAATCGAGTATAGAATGCAATCACACAAACACCAGAATTTTTACGTGGTTCAACTACTACCCTCTAGAATAGTAGCCTAATCCACGTCCAATACCAACTAGTATTGGAGACTCACTTTTATTCAACTTTTCCAATTACAATACAAGTTCTATCAAATTTGAACACCTTTGTTCCTTGTGCACCTATGCACTCTCAAGCACCTATGATTTCCTTCAACTTGACTGTAATAAGTTATCAACCCAAACACGATTACCCAATACAATATAGATTTAGATATGACAATTAAAATATAATACTAGAGGTCTAATGATCAAGCAATATAATAATCACCAACTCAAGGCTGTAGTATGAAATGATATGCAAGAAGGATATTACTAGAATGTATTCGAAGCTGCAACTCTGTTCTTAATGCAATCAATATCTATCTCAGTGAAAAACAATCTCGTTGCTTGTATGCTATTATTTTCTGTGTATGTTTTTCATGTCTAAATATGTTAAAGGACTCTGTTTATATAGACGACTTCTAGGATATTACCGTTGCACATGTTTGCTGCTGTGATATGCTGATTGAAACACTTTGCACAAATTTTGCCGTTCAATATCAATCATGATCTACTTAGCTTGATTTCAATCACAAAGATTCTATTTTTTGAGAAATCACGCCATCAACATTTTAAGGCTTAATTGATTTCCATTGTATGGGAAAAAGGCTTGACGCAGATTACTTATAGTCCCAATTACAAAGCTGAAGTTTATTACCTTATATGCCCATAAACAATTGCTGGCATGTTTCCATATATCTTAACACGTATTGGTTTGTTAGAGTTAACCAATTGGGTTGCTCAAATCGTGGGGTGAGATTATGGCACATGATTTCTGCTATGAGTATGCAACATATGGTAATTTATGCAATCCACTAGTTACCTTAATTGCCTAGAATTAAGACCCTTGATTTGTGATGCATAAATCGTGCAGCATGATGAAGCATGATCTATGATGTCATGTTTTGAGCTTACCATTCAATATCTTCTGACCTGTGTCCATATATCTTACCTTATATTCGGACAGCAAATTCGATCCCTTGATTTATGGAATAATATTATGAAGCAAAACTTATGGAAATATAATTACCCCATTTCTTGCTCTACCGTTTATAACTATTTAACAAGATTTGATTCCTTACGTGAGCAATTCTGGCCATGCATATTATGAGCTAGTTAATTAACATGTAACATCAAATATGAATGCAAGTATATATATGTAATGCACATGTCCTAGAGCCTTATTATGGAAAGTGATAAATGCTAAGATCTTACATATATTCGTAGGACTCAAATTAGTTATTCTTTCTTAACAGACATCTTGACTTTGGACCTTCTTCCTTGATGTTCCTGAAATATTATATAACATGGTTAGTGAACAAATATGGTCATCATCAAAACATAGGGTGTGACATAAGTCAACTTCTCCCCCTTTTTGATGATGACAACAAGATAATTATGGCTCCCCCTAAAACTATGTACTTCAGGAGAGTTATAGCTCCCCCTCAGTTCATGCATACCATTGACTGCATATGTGCAGTGTTTGAGCACCCCTGTATTTTGCAAGTTATAAAAAGCGGTAACAGTAAACCTGCCATTTTCTGGTTAGTCCATAACATGATAAGCAGAAGCAGAAATTATAGTAAACTTTTTAAATCATCATCCATCAACAGATTTAAACCATAGTCTTAACAACATAAGTTATCATGAATGAAAAGTTAAAAAATTGTTTTTGAGAAGCAGGCATAATTATAATTCTTCTCCCCCTTTGGCATCCATCAAAAAGGTGTGTTAAGAAGCCAAAGAGGGGCAGGGTGTCTAGGCATCCTCCTCGTCAAGATTAATGTGATTGGCCTCGCGAGCTGTGAAATAGGGTAGGTGACGCCTGCGGTGTTCGATTTCCTTAAGGGACAGTGAGTTTGCAAAGCGGGGAGGACGAGCAATGAAGGTGGGAGGTGGGATAGGCAGGTCCAAAAAGTCGCCTTAAAATTCTGCCATCCAATTGCATTGGGGCCATTCAGGTATGCGCTTAGGTCATTCAAGCGACGCTTTGTAAATCGTCCAAGAGTCCCAATTTGATGGTTGATGAACTTGAGCTTTGTGCTTAATTGACAGGCGTTGCGGTTCATCTTCCATTGCAGGGCTTCGACCATCGCGCGAGTCTGCAACTCGAATCCAGCTTGAAGGTCTATGAACTCATCTTCCACATTGCGAAACGTAGCCTGGAGATCATCATGACGGATGGGAAGTTTGCCTTTTTCAATGACAGAGAGACGGAGTTGAATATCTTTGACATCAGAAGTGATTTGGGCTTGATTATTTGCAATGGTGTGAAGGAGAGTGAGAATGTCAGGGGAGAAAGGCGAGGAAATAGGAGGTATGGGTTTGGGAATTTTGGGTACCACACGGATGAACTTTCCTTTAAGCAGAGTGATGTGAGCCCTTTTGAGATAGGTAGAATCGATAGACTCTATTAATTGTATGGAACCCTCATCGTCGAGTGGAATTTGGAAGTGAGTAAAGAGTTTGGTGAGGAAGCAGCTGTAGGGCAGACACTTTTTGGAATGTTTGACACAGTGAATCATGTGTTTGAGCATCATCAGTGAAAAGTTAAATGTTTGGCCGGTCATTATTAAGGCCATCAAGACCAAATCCTGATACGTGAATTCAGCTCCACCACCGAGACGAGGGAGGAGATTGTATTGTAACAGTTTGTGTAGAACAACTGCAAGAGGAGACACTTCGGTGGTTTTTGGAAGGGTGACAGAGGTTACATTTGGATCATCCAAGACACTGCGAAGTTGTACTAAGGGAGACAAAGGAGTAGATATAGGCCCTTTGAGAGTGAAGGGGCAATCCCCGGTGTATGGGATTGACATTATACTCCCTAAATCCATAGATGTGAAGAACAAGGATTTACCCTTAACAAAGGAAGTGTAGCAACCGCCATTATTCTCAAGCTTGGTATAAAACTGCTAAACTAATTTTGGGTAGGCTACTGAGGGAGGAGTACTTAAGGAAGACAGACCACATGACTCAAGGAGATGATGAAGGGGTGAGTTTTGGTAGTAAAACATGTCGATCGATTTTTCATAGACAAAAGATTTTTGGCAGATAGAGGTTTTTAAAACGGAGTTTGAAATTATGGCCTCTAAAAAAATCATCATGTACATCATGCAAGGAGACGGAGAGAGGAGTTACCGGTATCGAAGGGGAGCCATGTGAGGGGTCGGTGATCTTGCGTCGTTTGTGAACTGTTGATGTCTCGATTTGAGGTGGAGAAGGTAGACTAGCCTCGGATTCAGTAGGGGATGATCCACCGGAGATGATCGTGATAGAGGATGGCTTTCGTTTCAGTCGTCAAGTGATCGGTTGTTGAGATGGTGGAGAAGGAGGTGATACTTCGTCTTCCGATTCATCACGAAGCTGTTTGCCACGCCTAGTTCTCATTTTTGCAGAGAGGAGTTGAGTCGATTGAGATGGAGGAGGGGTATGGGAGATATTCAAAGACTGGAGAGTCAAAGACAGAGAAAAGGGTAAGGCTATTTCTGATCTTTTATGTAGAGAACACGTTATCGAGATATGGGAAGTGGTGAAGACAGCTTTGGGAAGAAGAATCTGAAAAGATTTTAATAGGTGTAATTATGGCTGAATAGATATGCCAGTAATTTGGCTGTCTAATATCTTTAACCCACTCGGTTCATATCTGTACTAGACACATTCCGAGTTCTCTCCTTAGAGTACTGAATCTTTCTTCTCCTAGAGGTTTTGTAAATATATATGCTAGTTGATGCTTAGTGGGAATAAATATTAATCTTATTAACCCTTTAGACACATTGTCTCTAAGAAAATGGTGGCGTACTTCTATGTGTTTTGTGTGAGAATGTAGTAGTGGATTTTTAGAAATGGCTATGGTGCTCGTATTATCACAGTATATAGGCACATTTTCACATATGATGTCAAAGTCACACAGTGTTTGACGCATCCATAAAATTTGGGAGCAGCAACTTCCTGCTACTAAATATTCACCCTCAGTGGTGGACAGAGCGACTGACGTTTGTTTTTTGCTGTGCTATGAGACAAGACTTTGTCCCAAAAATGTACATGCACCGCTTGTTCTTTTTCTATCTATTTGACAACCTGCATAGTCAGCATCTGAATAACCCATTAGATCAAAATTATCACATTTTGGATAGAATAATCCTAAATTAGTAGTACCACTCAAATATTTAAATATTCGTTTAACAGCCTGTAAGTGGGATTCTTTGGGTTTGGCTTGAAACCGAGCACATAGACACACACTGTACATTATATCGGGTCTAGAAGCAGTTAAATATAATAGGGATCCAATCATACCTCTGCATTTTGTTACCTCTACATCCGTACCATTTTCATCTGCTGTGAGTTTTATTGATGTACTCATTGGTGTGGTCTTTGATTTTGAATTATCAAACCCGAATCTCTTAAGTAACTCTTTTGTGTACTTGGTTTGATGAATGAATATACCTTCATGATTTTGTTTAATTTGAAGGCCCAGAAAGTAGTTGAGTTCTCCCATCAGGCTCATGTCAAACTCTTTGTGCATGCAATTAGAAAACCACTCACAAAGTAAATTATTAGTAGCACCAAATATTATATCGTCAACATAGATTTATGCAATAATAATATCTTTATTTTGAAGTTTAATAAATAGAGTGGAGTCGATTTTACCTCGTATGAACCCATTTGATAAGAGATACTTACTTAATCTTTCGTACCAAGCCCTTGGAGCTTGTTTGAGTCCATAGACCGCCTTCTTGAGTTTGTATACGTAATGCAGGAACTTGTCATGCTCAAATCCAGGTGGCTATTTTACATAGACTTCTTCATTTATGTACCCGTTGAGGAAGGTGCTTTTAACGTCCATTTGGTGTAGCTTGAACTTTCTGAAACAAGCAAAGGCTAGCAGTATACGAATGGATTCCAAGTGGGCTACTGGAGCAAATGTTTCTTTATAGTCTATTCCTTCTTGTTGGTTATATACTTGAGCAACTAATCTCACTTTGTTTCTTGTAATTATTCCGTACTCGTCAAGCTTGTTTTTGAAAACCAATTTAGTTCCAATGATGGACACATCTTTTGGGGGAGGGATTAACTCCCACACTTGACATCTTTCAAATTATTGTAGCTTTTCCTATATAGCTAGAAGCAAATTCTCATCAAGTATGGCTTCTTTGGCGTTCTTCGGTTCAATTTGGGATAGAAATGCTGAGAAAACACACATATTTTGTGCTTTTATTCTTGTTGAAACTTTGTCGTTTATGTTTCCAATGATGTTTTTAGGAGGATGGTTTTTGATGTATCTTGTTGATTTTGGAAGTTGAACATCATATATTACTTCTTCAGTAGATTCAGAATTTTGGTCTTGTTGTTCATCCATTTCAGCTTGCTGAATATGTTCCTGATTTTCGTATTCAGTTTGATGGATAGAGTCTTAAACTTGCTGTTCTTTTAATCCAGCTTGCTGGATTGGTTCCATAGTCTTGTTGTTTTTCTTTATGTGGTATGATGGATTTGCAACAGTCTCTAAAATTCCAGCATCTTCTTCTCTTTCTTTTGGAATATCATGGTTAAGTTCATTAAATTTGATATGTCTAGATTCTTCGATACACAGTTTTTGCACATTATAAATGTGATATGCTCTACTATTTTGTGCATAGCCAATGAAGATTCCCTCATAAGATCTAGCATCAAACTTGCCTAAGTTCCCACTAGTGTTAAGAATAAAACATTTAGATCCAATGATTTTGAAATAGCTTATATTAGGAAGTCATTTATTTAATAATTCATATGGTGTTTTCAAAAGAATTGGGCGGATTAACACTCTATTTAGTACATAACATGATGTGTTTACAACTTCAGCCCAAAATTTCTTTGGGAGTTTACTTTCTTGAATTAGTGTCCTATCTGTTTCTTGTAATGTATGATTTTTCTTTTCTACCACTCCATTTTGTTGAGGGGTTCTAGGTGTTGAGAATTCATGAGTTATTCCTTTTTGATTACAGAATGTAATAAAATCCTTTTGAAATTCAATACCATGGTCACTTCAGATTCTTATAAGATTAAGATTGTATTTGGTTTCCAAATTTTTAATCAGTTTTTCAAATTCTTTAAATGCCTCATCTTTTGTTATAAGGAATAGTACCCATGTATATATAAAGAAATCATCGACTATCACAAAAGCATAGAATTTACCGTTTAGACTAGCATGCCATTCAGGTCCAAATAAATTGAGATGAAGTAATTGTAAGGGAGAAGAAGTTGATACCATATTTTTGGTTGTGAACGATGTTCTAACTTGTTTTCCAAGTTGACAAGGTTCGCATATACCTTTCTTCTTGAAATTTACTTTGGGTAATCCTCTTATTAAATTTTTTGATGACAACTTCTTGACGAGGTCCATATGAACATGTACCATCCTTCTATGCCATAAATTCGCTTCATCTTGAACAGTTGTAAAACTTAATTCTTCCTCTTGTCGCTCAAAATCAAGAGTATATATATTCCCTTCTCTTTGGGCAACTAAAACAACATTGTTAGTACCATGTGAAATTGTACATTTATCTTTTTCAAACTTTGCTTGATGTCCATTATCCATAATTGACTAACACTGATAAGATTGAATTCTATTCCGTTAACAAGGTGAACATTATCAATGTTAACTTTACCATTACCGATTTTACCTTTCCCAATTATTTCGCATGACCGATTATCACCGAATGTGACAGTTCCATATTTCTTTTTGACATTTAGTTACACGAACTTAGATTTATCTCCCATCATATGGCGTGAACATCCACTGTCAGGGATCCACTTTTGATAAGATACTTTGGCTTTGAAATATACCTGTACATGATAGATACAATTTATATTTTTGGCACCCATATCTTTTTGGGTCCATTTGTGTTAGTTGAAATCACATCACTTTTCTTTATCCATACGGCTTTACTTCAATTTTTCTTTCTTGAGCAGTTTATCTCTAGAAGTCCTTTAATGCCACATTTTTGCAAGTAAAAGGCGTGCAATAATTTAATTTAAATGATGACTTAGATTTTAACATTTTAACTTCTTTTCTATATATTTGGTTGTAGCCTATGCCTTGTTTATCATAACTGGGTCTTTGTTTTCCTAGCATGACATTTAGGTTTTCTTCCCCATGAACAAATTTAGCTAGAGAGATTTTTAACGATTCTATTTCTTTTTGTAGATCATTAGTTGGAGATGTTTTATTAGTCGATTCATTACCAAATGCATCAATGCACACGTCTCTCATTTTTATCTCTTTTTTTTAGTTTTTCAACTTCATTATTTAGCTGTTTTACCTTGTTGAACAGTATTTTATTGAATTTATCTAAATATCCATTATTTGCTACTAATACCTTTTCCTCATTTGTGTGTTACTTTTTCTAATTCTTTCTTTTCATCTATTAGTGCCTCCACTTTGCCCATTAGAGTCTTTACTAGATCTTTTAAGTGCATATTTTTTTCTTTTAGTTTTTCATTTTCTTGTTTCAAAGTAATACCATCAGAAAGAAGTACCTCACTGGATTCACCTTCAAGTCCCATGAAGCATATTTGAGCCAGTTCATCATTTGCGTCTATTTATACTTCGGATTCTTCATCATCACTCCGTGTTAGGAATGCTTTATGCTTTTTGAACTCCTTATTGCCTTGATATCCTTTGTTTTTGAGTTGGAAGCAATCCTTTTTAAAAGGACACGGTCGTCCACACTCAAAGCAGTTTCTTCATTAGCTTTGCTTTGCTTTGAATTTGTTTTGCGTTGAATGTATTTTTCCTTTGATTCTTTCTTTGAAGTAGGCCTTTAAGTCTTCTTGACATTATGGCTATTTCATCATCCGAGTTATTCTCAAGCTCTTCTTCAATTCCTGCATTTAAAGCTAGTACCTTCTTTCGAGGAACTTCTTCCTCGTCATCATATCTTTTTAATTGATGTTCATATTCTTCCAGTTCACCAAAGAGAGTTAATGTATCAATAGAAGAAATATTGACGGAATCTTGAAGAGTAGCAATTTTAGATGCAAACCTTTTGGGCATAGGCCGAAGTAACTTACTGTAAGACCCCGAATTTTATGAAATAAAAGTATTCAATTTTCCTATTTAGTAAATGGTTAAATTGATAAAAAGTTAAATTTAAAGGTGATATATGAAATTTTTTCAAAATAAGCAAGTGGCTATAAAATACTTATTGTTGTCGGGGAATATTTGTTTGGTTGTGGAATATTCTTTACGTAGGGAATATTAAATGCAATGACAGCAAGCGACCATTTATTGGGCCCCATAACGTAGATAACTGATTGGATGAAGAAAATGACAAATATGAGTTTTTATAAATAACGGCGTAGTTATTCTGAATTAACATTGTTGGAATACCCCGTGGTTAAAATACTGATGTGCTGTGAAGCCGCGGTAACTTTTCCTCACAGTATTGCACATTATTTTTTTTCAATTATTGATCCTTACGTAAGAAGACACTACTCAATAATTCTCACAGTAATTACGATTATGCCATTAATTTCTTATAGTTCTATATTTTATTTTATTGGTTCAATAATTGCTACATTGATATTTTATATTATTATTGTTTTAATAATTTTCCTTTATTCATTAAATTAGAACGCATTATCTCTCCATTATTAGATCAATAATTCATATTATTTGAATAATATTATTAGATAACATTATTGGCAATGTCTAGAAAGTTACATCGAGGAGAGGTTTGGTCACCTAATTCACAGTGCTTGATGAGGAGAAAATCCTTATCGGAAAAGCCCCCTCTTTCTGATCGAAGCTGCTTTGTTGTCATTATTGTGATTACATTTTGTGAATAGCATTGGAATTCATATTATTTGAATAATATTATTAGATAACATTATTGCATGTCTAGAAAGTTACATCGAGGAGAGGTTTGGTCACCTAATTGCGCAAGAAGGAGAAATCCTTATCGGAAAGCCCCTCTTTCCCAGGAACCGCCTGTTGTCATTATTGTGATTCTTTGCCTTTTTATGAATAATTAATTATTGATTTATATGATAATGAAATATTTATTTGATATGGATATAAATGATAGATTTATTTATGTGGTTATAAATGAAGGAATTAATGTTGAGGTATTTTATCAGTATTTTATCGAATTGGAGGTATTAAAAGATCAAATCTGTGTTCTTACAGCATTATTGTGTGAGTTATAATATTTAATCCGACCGTTGAATCGTTGTAATTGTTGGATATGTTATACATATATAAGTTTAGTATATGTCCACAAATTTTGAACCATTAAAAATGAGCATATAATTTGTTATGAATTTTAAGAGGTGACTGATTCGGAAATTAGGTTATAAATAATTTTGGTGGAAAATTCTAGAATTGGTGGGCCCCACTTTTGGTTGTTGGGGAAGATAGCTGATTTTTGGTGGGTGGAATAGTAGCAGGTAAAGCCATCAGGTAGCAGGTCAAGTCTACTTCGACGTGCTAACATTTTCCTATAAATAGAGGGCTAAGTTAGAATTGAAAATCACACCAGAATTCATAAGTTTTCTCTCTTTTTCTCTCTAGATTATCGAGTGTATTTTGTGAATATTTAGATACTTGGTGAGTTTCTATTCATCAGTGCAAGTTTCCTTCAGCGTCATATTCGATATCCAGTCAGAAGTGCTGCTCTTTTGAGGTATGGGATAGTAAGGGATATTAAGGGATGTTATTTTCTTCATAATGATGTTATTCTTTCAATATCATTATACTGAAATATTGGTATGGATTTTATTGTGGAATTCCTACCTTTTTGAGTCGGGGTTACTATTCATGTATACGATACTATTCATGTAAATGGCACTATTTACGTATATGACATTATTTACGTATACGGTACTATGTACGAATACGGAGTACTATTCAAGAGTTACTATTCATAAGTTATTATTCACGAGTTACTATTCACGGGTACTATTCACGACAAAAATTGGTTTCTTTTTTTGACAAAATTATAGTTGATTTATGAATATTACTCTTGAAATTAAATACAGTTGTTGATCATATTATTTTTATTATCATATATAACATTTTTATAATCATGGTGAAGAAATTTCTCTTTGACTTGAGTGTAAAGATGGGTAGATTATTGGTATGATCATGACTATGGGTTTTCTTTGGCCAGTAGTGCAAAGTTGAATCGTTGACTGGTATGATCATGACCATTGAATTTACAATTGAATATTTTTAGCTTAAGTGCAAAGGTGAATTGATTAACATGGTTATAATTATGGTTTATATAGATTTTGAAATGATTATATATTTCTTTGAGATATTAATATATTTGGCATGTAGTGCAAATATGAACTATTGATGAATATCTTTGGCATGTATTGCAAAGATGAACTGTTGATGAATATCTTTGGCCTGTAGTGCAAAGATGACCTGTTGTTGAAAATCTTTGGCCCGTAGTGCAAAGATGACTTATTGTTGAATATCTTTGGCCTGTAGTGCGAAGATGACCTGTTAATGAATATCTTTGGCCCGTAGTGCAAAGATGAATTTATTAGTATGATTATGAACAAGAACTATGATTTGGTATAACCATGATCTTTGATGTTTCAGGTAAAGACAGGTGATGAAAATTATCTTCGTCCTAGATGAGAATAGGAATTTAGAATCAAAATTATGATTATGAGTTATTCATATGATTGTGGAAAGGAACTGTTGATTTATATTACAGGGATAAAACATTGTTGGTGGACTTTTAACATGGAAAAGATAATAGACTTTATGGTCTATTTGACTCTTCTAATGGATTGCTCGTTCCGCTGCAACTATGGTTAAAAAAGTTTTATCATCTACCATATGTTCTAAATCTCTTATTTATTACTGGTGAAGGCTATTGATAATTTAATTATCTTTAGTCATGATATTCTTTACTGGGCTAGTTGTGCTCACCCTTTTGCTTCACAATTCCTTTCAGGTAATAAGAGTGTAGCTGTGTCGAGCGTGGGTAACAGGGGAATAGAACGGTGGTCATCATTTAGTAGTTATATTTGGTTAATAAAATGGGGTGAGGCGAACCCAACGTTGGAAGGGTGTTTTTCCACTATCATACAAGATGTCTAATGACATACAACCTTGTGTCATCATAAGATAGGGTTGTGCTCATCCACTTGCTGAGTATATCTACGAGCACTACCTATATAATCTTGGTGTTTGGTTGAAGTATAACTCTCAATTAGAGACACTGAAGATAATGATATGTCAAGAGAAGACTCACCATTGTAAAGAATATGATAGTAATCTTCTCTCTTTTCTTTGGGGTCTTTTGGGTTAACCAAGGATAATTCTGTGGGCATATGATATCTATCATAACCTAGACGCATGGCCTCCCATGTACGAAGGTTTTCTTGAGCAGTTTCTAAAGATTCTAATTTCTAAAATAGTTTTTGACTATACCTTTATGTAGGTATCATTGTGAGGTGTTGTCAACTGATGGGACATTTGTCACATTACGGTTGGGACACGAGTCACAGTTGGTATATATTTGTATCCAAACTCACAGCATATGCGTTGTTGTATTTTATACGACAATGGTTGTAATAAAGTTGTAGTTGTTTTCTGTACAATGTATTTGGCGACTCAAAATGGGTTGGATGGAATGGACCTATTTTGGGGTAGTCACATTTGGTATCAGAGCTTAGGGATATGATCTCTGGAGGCGATCGGGGAATAAAACTAGGAGGGGAAAGATGAGTAAATCCTTCGCTAGTGTATCCTACCTAAGCTTATTTGTTAGTCTGTCATAATATCGGGATATTATGTGATATGTTAATTTATTTAATTAACCCTTGTTTTGAAGCTGTATTCTAGAATGATATCTGAAATACAGGAGATGAGCAATGGAGAAATCATGATGCCAGGGAAGATGGAATCTGGAATAAAAGCAAGGTATTCTCAACTCTTTGAAATACCAGGTACGTAAATTTCGGGGACGAAATTTCATAAGGAGGGGAGATTGTAATACCCCGAATTTTATGAAATAAAAGTATTCAATTTTCATATTTAGTAAATGGTTAAATTGATAAAAAGGTAAAGTTAAGGGTGATATATGAAATTTTTTCAAAATAAGCAAGTGGATATAAAATACTTATTGTTGTCGGGGAATAATCGTTTGGTTGTGGAATATTCTTTCTGTCGGGGAATATTCGTACGACGATGCAGCCATTTGTGGGCCCCATAATGGATAACGGTCGGATGAAAAAAATGACAAATTTGAGTTTTTATAAATAACGGCGTAGTTGTTATTGTTAAAACTGTTGGAATACCCGGTGGTTAAAATACAGTAATACGCGTAGTTGCACAGTAGCATACGGTATTGCACAGTATTTTTTTCAATTATTTATCCTTACGTATGAAGGCACTACTCAATAATTGTCACAGTAATTACTGTTCTATATTTTATTTTATTGGTTCAATAATTGCTACGTTGATATTTTATATTATTGTTGTTTCAATAATTTTCACTGCACAGTATCTCCATTATCAGATCAATAATTCATATTATTTGAATAATATTATTAGATAGCATTATTGGCAATGTCTAGAAAGTTCTGTCAAGTAGAGGTTTGGTCACCTAATTGCGCGCCAGTAAGGAGAAATCCTTATCGGAAAGCCCCGTCTTTCCTAGGAACTGCCTGGTTGTCATTATTGTGATTCTGTTTTGTGAATAATTAATTATTGATTTATATGATAATGAAATATTTATTTGATGTGGATATAAATGATGGATTTATTTATGTGGTTATAAATGAAGGAATTAATGTTGAGGTATTTTATCAGTATTTTATCGAATTGGAGGTATTAAAAGATCAAATCTATGTTCTTACAGCTTTATTGTGTGAGTTATAATATTTAATTCGACCGTTGGATCGTTGTAATTTTTGGATATGTTATACATATATAAGTTTAGTATATGTCCACAAATTTTGAACCGTTAAAAATGAGCGTATAATTTGTTATGAATTTTAAGAGGTGACTGATACATAAATTAGGTTATAAATAATTTTGGTGGAAAATTCTAGAATTGATGGGCCCCACTTTTGGTTGTTGGGAAAAGATGGTTGATTTTGGTGGGTGGTCAGCGAGTAAAGCCATCGTTCGAGTCGAGTCTGGTCTTGGGTTGTGCTAACATTTTCCTATAAATAGAGGGCTATGTTAGAATTGAAAATCACACCAGAATTCATAAGTTTTCTATCTTTTTCTCTCTAGATTATCGAGTGTATTTTGTGAGTATTTAGATACTTGGTGAGTTGTTATTCATCAGTGTAAGTTTCCTTTAGCGTCATATTCGATATCCAGTCAGAAGTGCTGCTCTTTTGAGGTAAGGGATAGTAAGGGATTGTAAGGGATATTAAGGGATGTTATTTTCTTCATAATGATGTTATTCTTTCAATATCATTATACTGAAATATTGGTATGGATTTTATTGTGGAATTTCTACCTTTTTGAGTCGGGGTTACTATTCACGTATACGACACTATTCATGTATATGGCACTATTTACGTATATGACATTATTTACGTATACGGTACTATGTACGAATATGGAGTATTATTCATGAGTTACTATTCACAAGTTACTATTCATGAGTTACTATTCACGAGTTATTATTCACGGGTACTATTCACGACAAAAATTGGTTTCTTTTTTTGACCAAATTATAATTGATTTATGAATATTACTCTTGAAATTAAATACAGTTGTTGATCATATTGTTTTTATTATCATATATAACATTTTTATAATCATGGTGAAGAAAATTCTCTTTGACTTGAGTGTAAAGATGGGTAGATTATTGGTATGATCATGACTATGGGTTCTCTTTGGCCAGTAGTGCAAAGTTGAATCGTTGACTGGTATGATCATGACCATTGAATTTACAATTGAATATTTTTAGCCTAAGTGCAAAGGTGAATTGATCAACATGGTTATAATTATGATTTATATAGATTTTGAAATGATTATATATTTCTTTGAGATATTAATATATTTGGCATGTAGTGCAAATATGAACTGTTGATGAATATCTTTGGCATGTATTGCAAAGATGAACTGTTGATGAATATCTTTTGCCATAGTGCAAAGATGACCTGTTGTTGAAAATCTTTGGCTCGTAGTGCAAAGATGACCTGTTGTTGAATATCTTTGGCCTGTAGTGCAAAGATGAACTGTTAATGAATATCTTTGGCCCGTAGTGCAAAGATGAATTTATTAGTATGATTATAAACAAGAACTGTGATTTGGTATAACCATGATCTTTGATATTTCAGGTAAAGACAGGTGATGAAAATTATCTTCGTCCTAGATGAGAAGAGGAATTTAGAATCAAAATTATGATTATGAGTTATTCATATGATTGTGGAAAGGAACTGTTGATTTATATTACAGGGATAAAACATTGTTGGTGGACTTTTAACATGGAGAAGATAATAGACTTTATGGTTTATTTGACTCTTCTAATGGATTGCTCGTTCCACTGCAACTATAGTTAAAAAAGTTTTATCATCTACCATATGATCTAAATCTCTGATTTATTACTAATGAAGGCTATTGATAATTTAATTATCTTTCGTCATGATATTCTTTGCTAGGCTAGTTGTGCTCACCCTTTTGCTTCACAATTCCTTTCAGGTAATAAGAGTGTATCTGGGTCGAGCGGGGGTAACAGGGGAATAGAATGGTGGTCATCATTTAGTAGTTATATTTGGTAAATAAAATGGGGTGAGGCGAACCCAACGTTGGAAGGGTGTTTTTCCACTATCATACAAGATGTCTAATGACATACAACCTTATGTCACCATAAGACAGGGTTGTGCTCATCCACTTGCTGAGTATATCTACGAGCACTACCTATATAATCTTGGTGTTTGGTTGAAGTATAACTCTCAATTAGAGACAATGAAGATAATGATATGTCAAGAGAAGGCTCACCATTGGAAAGAATATGATAGTAATATTCTCCTTTTTCTTTGGGCTCTTTTGGGTCAACCAAGGATAATTCTATGGGCATATGATATCTATCATAACCTAGACGCATGGCCTCCCATGTACGAAGGTTTCCTTGAGCACTTTCCAAAGATTCTAATTTCTAAAAAGTTTTTGACTATACCTTTATGTATGTATCACTGTGAGGTGTTGTCCACTGATGGGACATTTGTCACATTACGGTTGGGACACGAGTCACAGTTGGTATTTATTTGTATCCAAACTCACAGCATATGTGTTGTTGTTTTTTGTACGAGAATTGTTGTAATAAAGTTGTAGTTGTTTTCTGTACAATGTATTTTGCGACTCAGATTGGGTTGGATGGAATGGACTATATTTTGGGGTTGTCATATTTGGTATCGAGCTTAGGGATATGATCTCTCAGGCGGATCGGGGAATAGAACTAGGAGGGAGAGATGAGTAAATCTTTCGCTAGTGTGTCCTACCTAAGCTTATTTGTTGGTCGGTCGTATAATATCGGGATATTATGTGATATATTAATTTATTCAATTAACCTTTGTTTTGAAGTCGTATTCTAGAATGATATCCTCAATACGGGAGATGAGCAATGGAGAAATCATGATGACGGGGAAGATGGAATCAAATAAAAGCAAGGTATTCTCAACTCTTTGAAATACCAGTACGTAAATTTGGGGAAATTTCATAAGGAGGGAGATTGTAAGACCGAATTTTATGAAATAAAAGTATTTAATTTTCCTATTTAGTAAATGGTTAAATTGATAAAAGTTAAAGTTAAGGGTGATATATGAATTTTTTTCAAAATAAGCAAGTGGTATAAAATACTTATTGTTGTTTGGAATATTCGTTTGGTTGTGGAATATTCTTTCTATTGGAGAATATTAAATGCGACAGTATAACCATTTGTGTGCCCCATAACGGATAACTGTCGGATGAAAAAAAACGACAAATTTGAGTTTTTATAAATAACGACGTAGTTATTACTGAATTAACACTGTTGGAATACCCGTGGTTAAAATACGATGTCTGCGTGGTTGCACAAAGAGCTACGGTATTTACGCAAAGATTTTTTCAATTATTGATCCTTACGTAAGAAAGCACTACTCAATAATTGTCACAGTAATTACTGTTCAACATTTTATTTTATTGGTTCAATAATTGCTACGTTGATATTTTATATTACTGTTGTTTCAATAATTTTCACTACACAGTATCTCCATTATCAGATCAATAATTTATATTATTTGAATAATATTATTAGATAGCATTATTGGCAATGTCTAGAAAGTTCTTTCAAGGAGAGGTTTGGTCACCTAATTGCGTGTCAGTAAGGAGAAATCCTTATCGGAAAGCCCCCTCTTTCCATGGAACTGCCTGGTTGTCATTATTGTGATTCTCTAATATTATTTGTGAATAATTAATTATTGATTTATATGATAATGAAATATTTATTTGATGTGGATATAAATGATGGATTTATTTATGTGGTTATAAATGAAAGAATTAATGTTGAGGTATTTTATCAGTATTTTGTCGAATTGAAGGTATTAAAAGATTAAATCGGTGTTCTTACAGCTTTATTATGTGAGTTATAATATTTAATCCGACCGTTGGATCGTTGTAATTTTTGGATATGTTATACATATATAAGTTGAGTATATGTCCACAAATTTTGAACCGTTAAAAATGAGCGTATAATTTGTTATGAATTTTAAGAGGTGACTGATTCGGAAATTAGGTTATAAATAATTTTGGTGGAAAATTCTAGAATTGGTGGGCCCCACTTTTGGTTGTTGGGGAAGATAACTGATTTTTGGTGGGTGGAATAGGAGTAGAGTAAAAAGCCATCGGTGTTGAGTCAAGTCTAAGTTGCTGCATGCTAACAACATTTTCCTATAAATAGAGGGCTAAGTTAGAATTGAAAATCACACCGGAATTCATAAGTTTTCTCTCTTTTTCTCTCTAGATTATCGAGTGTATTTTGTGAGTATTTAGATACTTGGTGAGTTATTATTCATCAGTGTAAGTTTCCTTCAACGTCATATCCGATATCCAGTCAGAAGTGCTGCTCTTTTGAGGTAAGGGATAGTAAGGGATTGTAAGGGATATTAAGGGATGTTATTTTCTTCATAATGATGTTATTCTTTCAATATCATTATACTGAAATATTGGTATGGATTTTATTGTAGAATTTCTAACTTTTTGAGTCGGGGTTACTATTTACGTATACGACACTATTCATGTATATGGCACTATTAACGTATATGACATTATTTACGTATATGGTACTATGTACGAATACGGAGTACTATTCACGAGTTACTATTCATGAGTTACTATTCACGAGTAATTCACGAGTTACTATTCACGGGTACTATTCACGACAAAAATTGGTTTCTTTTTTTTGACAAAATTATAGTTGATTTATGAATATTACTCTTGAAATTAAATACAGTTGTTGATCATATTGTTTTTATTATCATATATAACATTTTTATAATCATGGTGAAGAAATTTCTCTTTGACTTGAGTGTAAAGATGGGTAGATTATTGGTATGATCATGACTATGGGTTCTCTTTGGCCAGTAGTGCAAAGTTGAATTGTTGACTGGTATGATCATGACCATTGAATTTACAATTGAATATTTTTAGCTTAAGTGCAAAGGTGAATTGATCAACATGGTTATAATTATGGTTTATATAGATTTTGAAATGATTATATATTTCTTTAAGATATTAATATATTTGGCCTGTAGTGCAAATATGAATTGTTGATGAATATCTTTGGCATGTATTGCAAAGATGAACTGTTGATGAATATCTTTGGCCTGTTGTGCAAAGATGACCTGTTGTTGAAAATCTTTGGCCCGTAGTGCAAAGATGACTTATTGTTGAATATCTTTGGCCTGTAGTGCAAAGATGACCTGTTAATGAATATCTTTGGCCCGTAGTGCAAAGATGAATTTATTAGTATGATTATGAACAAGAACTGTGATTTGGTATAACCATGATCTTTGATGTTTCAGGTAAAGACAGGTGATGAAAATTATCTTCGTCCTAGATGAGAAGAGGAATTTAGAATCAAAATTATGATTATGAGTTATTCATATGATTGTGGAAAGGAACTGTTGATTTATATTATAGGGATAAAACATTGTTGGTGGAATTTTAACATGGAGAAGATAATAGACTTTATGTTATATTTGACTCTTCTAATGGATTGCTTGTTCCGCTGCAACTATGGTTAAAAAAGTTTTATCATCTACCATATGTTCTAAATCTCTGATTTATTACTGATGAAGGCTATTGATAATTTAATTATCTTTAGTCATGATATTCTTTACTGGGCTAGTTGTGCTCACCCTTTTGCTTCTTCACATTCGTTTCGTAATAAGAGTGTAGTATTTGGGTCGAGCGAGGGGTACTAGGGGAATAGAACGGTGGTCATCATTTAGTAGTTATATTTGGTGAATAAAATGGGGTGAGGCGAACACAACATTGGAAGGGTGTTTTGCCACTATCATATAAGATGTCTAATGACATACAACCTCGTGTCATCGTAAGACAGGGTTGTGCTCATCCACTTGCCAAGTATATCTACGAGCACTACCTATATAATCTTGGTGTTTGGTTGAAGTATAACTCTCAATTAGAGACAGTGGAGATAATGATATGTCAAGAGAAGACTCACCATTGGAAAGAATATGAATGTAATCTTCTCGTTTTTCTTTGGGGTCTTTTGGGTCAACCAAGGATAATTCTGTGGGCATATGATATCTATCATAACCTAGACACACGGCCTCCCATGTACGAAGGTTTCCTTGAGCACTTTCCAAAGATTCTAATTTCTAAAACAGTTTTTGACTATACCTTTATGTAGGTATCACTGTGAGGTGTTGTCCATTGATGGGACATTTGTCACATTACGGTTGGGACACGAGTCACAATTGGTATATATTTGTATCCAAACTCACATCATATGTGTTGTTGTATTTTGTGCGATAATTGTTGTAATAAAGTTATAGTTGTTTTATGTACCATGTATTTGGCTACTTAGAGTGGGTTGGATGGAATGGACCTGTTTTGGGGTTGTCACACTTACGGTTGATTTCACTTTGTGGAATTGACTTGTCGAGCAACTTTAATGAATTTATAAGTACCAAGAATCGTGCTTGAGCCATTTTAATTGTTTCGTCTCTTTCCAGTTTGAACATTTTGTAGTCATGCATGAGCATACTTAGCTTAAGTTCTCGTACGTTGGAAGTTCCTTCGTGACTTACCACTAGGGTATCCCATATCTCCTTTGATGTGTTGCATGAAGAAACTTTATCTATTTCGGATTGCACCATGCCACTTAGAAGAGTTTTCATTGCTTTTGAATCGTATGACACCATGTATGTTTCGGTTGAGTCCATCTCGAGTAGAGTTTTTGGAGTACCATCATCTTTCCTTGGGATTACCGGTTCATTCTCTACCACCCAACATTCCCATGGGTCTCGCTTGAGATATATCCTCATCCAAATTTCCAGAAGTTATAGTTCTCAGTTCCAAAAAGTAGTGGAGGTCGGTTGGTTGATTGACCTTCGTGATGAGCGCTTCCAAGTTGTGCCATGTCAGAATCTTTCCCTACAAGTCACCTTTAAGACCAAGATAAGTAGAGCCAAGCTCTGATACGAAATAAAATTTAAATAGGTACACTTAGAAGGGGGGGTTGAATAAGTGTAGGCACAAACTATGTCCAATTTTTATTTCTTATCAAAAATTCTTTAAGTGTTTAATGAAGCAAGCTGGATTATTGATATGGATAGAATGCAGGTTGCTGGATAAATAATAGAATATTCGAGTATAGAATGCAATCACATAAACACCAGAATTTTTACGTGGTTCAACTACTACCCTATAGAATAGTAGCCTAATCCACGTCCAATACCAACTAGTATTGGAGACTCACTTTTATTCAACTTATCCAATTACAATACAAGCTCTATCAAATTTGAACACCTTTGTTCCTTGTGCACCTATGCAATCTTAAGCACCTATGATTTCCTTCAACTTGACTGTAATAAGTTATTAACCCAAACAGGATTAACCAATACAATATAGATTTAGATATGACAATTTAAATACAATACTAGAGGTCTAATGATCAAGCAATATATTACTCACCAACTCAAGGCTCTAGTATGAAATGATATGCAAGAAGGATATTACCAGAATGTATTCGAAGCTGCAAATCTGTTCTTAATCCAATCAATATCTATCTCAGTGAAAAACAATCTCGTAGCTTGTATGCTATTATTTTATGTGTATGTTTTTTCGTGTCTAAATATGTTAAAAGACTCTGTTTATATAGACCACTTCTAGGATATTACCGTTGCACATGTTTGCTGTTGTGATATGTTGATTGAAATACTTTGCACAAATCTTGTCGTTCAATATCAATCATGATCTACTTAGCTTGATTTCAATCACAGAGATTCTATTTTTGAGAAATCACGCCATAAGTATTTTAAGGCTTAATTGATTTCCATTGTATGGGAGAAAGGCTTGACGCAGATTACTTATAGTCCTAATTACAAAGCCGGAGTTTATTACCTTATATGCCCATAAACAATTATTGGCATGTTTCCATATATCTTAACATGTATTGGTTTGTTAGAGTTAACCAATTGGGTTGCTCAAATCGTGGGGCGAGATTATGGCACATGATTTCTGCTATGAGTATGCAACATATGGTAATTTATGCAATCAACTAGTTACCTTAATTGCCTAGAATTAAGACCCTTGATTTATGATGCATAAATCGTGCAGCATGATGAAGCATGATCTATGATGTCATGTTTTGAGCTTACCATTCAATATCTTCTGACTTGTGTCCATATATCTTACCTTATATTCGGACACCCAATTAGATCCCTTGATTTGTGGGATAATATTATGAAGTAAAACTTATGGTAATATAATTACCCCATTTCTTGCTCTACCGTATATAACTATTTAACAAGATTTGATTCCTTGCGTGAGCAATTCTGGCCATGCATATTATGAGCTAGTTAATTAACATGTAACATCAAATATGAATGCAAGCATATATATGTAATGCACATGTCCTAGAGCCTTATTTTGGAAAGTGATAAATGCTAAGATCTTACATATATTCCTAGGACTCAAATTAGTTTTTCTTTCTTCACAGACATTTTGAGTTTGGACCTTCTTCCTTGATGTTCCTAAAATAGTATATAACATGGTTAATGAACACATATGGTCATCATCAAAACATAGGGTGTGACATAAGTCAACAATACAGATCATAAAAGCCTCAAATATTTCTTCACTCAAAAGGAACTCAACATGCGGCAACGATGTTGGCTTGAGTTATTGAAAGATTACGATCGTACAATTCAATACTATCGTGGAAAAGCTAACGTGGTAGCTGACGCATTGAGTGGAAGATCATATGCGGGTACGAGTGCGATATTATCAACGCAAAGGCCCATTTTGTATGACTTGCAAAGGATGGAGATAGAGATAAAGACTCTATGACATCCCAGATTTTTAGAAATTATAAATGAGAATTTTATAAATAAAAGTATTATTTATGAGATATGTTGGGTGTGAGTATGTGTATGTCATATATTGTAGAATATGTGAATTGATGTGAAGAGAATGTTATATATTAATTTTAATATATATAAATATTTAATTGAATTATTTATTGAGTTAAATAAATAAATTTTATTTTGATTATAGAGTAATGCAATTAAGTGTAGCAGATTAATTAAATGAATATTTAGTATTTAATTTAATTAATATAATAATTTTATGTTATAGTTCTAATTTAATTGAGATAATTTAATTAGATGAGTTTTGTGATGATTGTTACACAAAAAAAAATTATAATTTACAAGTAAATATAATTATGTGACAATTTGATGAGATTGATTGATGTTAAGCTATTGATTAATTAAAATAATGAGTATTTTCCAAACATGGTCTTAGGCTTTTCAAGTTCAAATTGGTGTAACCTATGTATTAACTAGTAATTAGTTTATCTAATAATTACTAGGAGTTATATATATTATATATTACTAGTATTGTATATTATATGTATATACTACAAGTTAGTAAGTTAGTTTTAGAAAACAAACCAAAGAAAGAAGAAAAGAGTTAGAGAGAGTTGTAGGAGAAGAAGAAGGGGAAGAAAAAGAAGAAGAAGGGAAAGCTTTAAGAAGACAAAACAAGCCCCATCATCATTATCTTCATCTCTCTCTTAAATTCACACTAATAAAGTTATAATCTAAATTCCTTGTTTTAATTATATTTTTATGTTCTTCATAATGTATATAATTGTTATGTAGAAGTTGTATTGAGAAATTGAGAGAGATAGAGAGAAATAAAGGAATTGAGATGAGCTAGAAGAAGAAGAAAAAAAAACTAGAAGAAGGTAACTTCTAAACTCTTATTTAATCCTTGATTTTTTTTGGTTAGATTTATGTTCTAGGGTAGTAGATCATGCTTAATCTATTTGTATCGGTTTAGTCTTGGATTATCAAGAATCAAACAAGAGGATTCAAGAAAGAAAATGAAATGGAAAGAAAATTTGAAGAACAAAATTCGTATGTTTTTAGTAATTGTGGACATATCTTGTGAAATTCATACCTCTTTGGGTATAATGAGTTAGAATGTGAACCTTCTATCAAATCAAAGATATGGAAGTAAGCTATATTCTGAAAGTGGAATCACATAAAAACTCTTTGTAGATTTCTTGCAATGTTTGTTTTAGTAAGGTCGGTGCTCAAGGAAAATAATCATCGAGAAAATCAAAAGCGTATTAGCTTCGACTTTGAAAAATTCATATAAATTCGTGTGTTTTAAATCTGAAGAAACTTAAAACTGCAAAGTTATAGTTATGGAAGTTTACTAGCTAGAATTGCGAGATTGAGCCATTTTATGGACCGGATCATGTCCGAAATAAATTGTTTAGTAAGGATGTCCAGAAAATGAAATTTTCTAGACTAGTTGATGAATTACAGAATCTGGTTTAGATGGATAAGGGTCTGACTTTAAGGCCTAGATGACTTTAAGATCGTTGTCTTCTGTTCTCTTGACAGCAACTGCATTAGCTGACTTTTCCTTAGTCAGTTGTTGAAGTCTTCTTTGAATCATCTTGTGGAAGACTTCATCATGAATGACCTTTCAACTCAATCTTGATGCTGATTGGATTGTTGCTTAGTTCTCCTGCTAGCCTGCATGTCATTCGTTGAGTGCTCTCTAGTTCCCTACTTGTTGATTACATCTTTGCGATTACAACCGGAGGCTTCGTACCTTTGGATATTCGGGAGTGCTCATACATTGAGAACCGTATCTCTTATATACAATCTCGACTTAGCATTGTGAGCACTTCTTTTGGAGTCGTAGTTCTGTACTCTACAATTTAGCTTTGGCTGTGCAGACACTACGATCCCGAGATCAGATCTTGACACTCTATGATTTCTGCCTTATGCTTGTTGTCTTCATCTAATCTTGCCCGACTACGATCTCTGCAATCATTCAGTGGACTCTACAATCTCAGAGTGTAGCCTACGATCCTTGTCTTGGCTTTGGCATCGCTAGACTCTATGACTCTGAGTGTAGTCTATGTTTCATACTTGGCTTCAGCAGATGGTCGTTCGGCTTGTAGACAGGCTGTCTCTACGATTCTGAATATGACTTCCTCAGCACACTACGATCCCGAGGAAGCTCTTCTCGACACACTATGATCCTTCTTCGTTTCCCCTAGAAGTCTACGAACTCCTAGATCTCACTATCTTACATACTCCTATTCTGCCTCGATAGCTCTCGAGTTGACTCTGACTCTCCTGGCAGACTACGACTTTTAGTGCAAAGGCTTCACGATCGATCGAGCAAACTATATCTATTACAACATAAGATCTACCTAACATGCTTGATCTTTCTATATTTATAGTCCTTGTACATCATTTCTTTTTAAGGACTTCACAAAGCTGTTTTGCTTATGTAGGATCAACCTAACATATTTGATCAATTCATTCTAAGTCCTTATACATATATTTCTATTATCTATTATAGGACTTTCTGACTTTTTCTTCATGCAAGCATACTTGCATATTCATTCATATATATATCATAATCAAATCATATATTAAATAGGAATATCATTCACATGTTTTTTCCTGACAATCTCCCCCTATTTGATTATGACAAAAACAATAAGTGTATATGCATGTTATGAATGAATCTTAGATACAGTGAGCAGCTGTATTTCTAAATAGTTAATCATGAATGTCATTTATATTAATATGGCAATTATATATTCAGACAATCTACATCCTGGATCCAGAACATACTAACAAACTAGAGATGTACCTCCTTGGCTCCATGTATGTTTCCAGGATGTTTGTTGATCAGCTACTCATCTGATTCTGCTTCTTGCTCTTGCTCCCCCTCAGATGATGATCTTCTATCTTTGTTTGGCTCCCCTTCATCACCTTTCTAATCTGGTTTCCTTTCAGCTTCTATGATTTTTGTATCATCATCTTCAGGCTCCTCCTCAAATGATGATTCTTTATCTGTTGCTGCTACCTTCTTCTTTGACTTCTTCTCCCTTAACCCTCTACTCTTCTTCTTCCTTTGCCTTTTTTTCTCCCCCTTTTTGTCATCAATCATTTGAGAGAGCTGCTCCATTTTGGACATAAGCTTCTCCATTAGGTAGGACGAGTTTGCAACTTCAATCTTTAGCTCTTGCTGTCCAAGTTCAAGTTGCATAGAGAAGGACTATTTCAGATCGTCAATCTTGTCAGAGAGGGCTTCGATCTGCTCTGCATTGGCCTCCTAAACTTGTAGAGCTTCTGCCTTCTGATCTTGGATGGCCTTCTGATAGATGTTATCTCTCTCTTGGAGTTTGAGAGATACATCAGCCAAAATAGCTTAAAGCTTGTACTGAAAAGAGTCATCTCCTGCTGCGGTCTGCTTCTGTGATTCTTTAGTGAGCATAGATATCTTCTTGCTTAAATCATCAGAGCTCTTTAGTAGTTCTTTCTCCAAAGAAGTTTGATCCTCTTGATTGGTAGCTTCAGTATGGGCAATGGATTGGACTCTACGATTGTCATCTTTGGACAGATTTTCAAAGGTGTGGATAATCTGAACAATTGTGGAGTACCAATTGCCTGTGGAGGATGATGGAGTGTCTATTAGCAGTGCTTGATCATAAGGAGACTTCTGAGATTGGATTTGAACATCATAAGCAGTAGATTGATCAGACTCTATGATCAGCTTCTTGGACATAGTTCTTCTTCCTTCAGAGTCCACCCTACGATCGTAGGGGATGTAGATATTTCGACGTGTCGATAGATCTTGAAGTGGGGCTGGTTTGTGATCGACTTGGTGGCAAACTTCTTCACTCTTAGAAAGTTCTCGAGCCACCGGTTCCATGCTTGAAACCGCTTATAACACCAATCAAGTAGCTTCCATCTTTTTCAAGAATGGCCTTTAGCCATGGCATCCATCGGAAGAACCATCTCATTAGCGGATCATCGGGGTTGTAGAGAATGGTTTATGCGGTCCATTTCCATGTTGTTCCGAGTTCTTGACCAAGTCAAAGGAGGTCATTCTTACTATTTTGATCTGTTCACCTCCATGGTTTATCCATCCGCCGGGAGGAGTCTCGATGGTTCATTGGGAACTTCTACTACTATTCTCCGATAAATCTTGCGGTGAGAGAACGAGGTGGAGTTTTGAGTTTTACGATTCTGATCTTGAGTTGGAATCATTTCCTGCTTCTTCCTTCTCGAACTGAACCATTTAGATCGGCTTTCAAAGAGAGAGATCATCTTCATGTTGCATTTCATGTTCGGACTCTTCTTGATCATCTCCAATGAGAGAATCCTTCTTCTTTGAATTTCATTATCCGAACTTTCTTGACCAAGACTTTCCTTAGATACTTCTTCTTCATTGTTGGCTTCTTTTTCAGCATCTTCTCCCGGGGATACAGATTCATCATCACTTAATTCAATGATGGCATTTGATTGGCTACTGTTCCTTTTGGAGGTAAACTGGGCTTGCAGCCTGTAGCTCTTCCTTCTTCACAGAGGTTCAACTATTGGAGAGACAGACTCTTCTTCTTTTTCAGTCTCTGACTCCATTTACTCATCAGATAAACTTCTTTGAAGATCAAAGCCTTTGCGGAAGGAGACTCTTCTTTCTTGGCCTCATCACTTTCTGAACCATCATGAGAGCTTTCTTGGATTGAGGGGACATGTTCTTCTTCTTCTTCTAAAATAGTATTTTCTGACCCATTCTCTGGGCAGGTTGGGGCAAATGCACTTGGGGATGCACTTTGATCATTCTGAATTCCTTTTTCTTCATCAGAGTTGCTTCTCTGAGAATTGGCCATGGGGCTTGAGCACTTTTCTTCCATCACATCAGCTTCACTTTCATTTCTGAATGCTAACTGTGGGGACTTAGCTTTCTTTCTGACTATCACTTGAAGTAACCCGCTGCTTCTTCTTTTTGTGGTCTCAGCAGTTTGGGCTTCTTCTTCCTTATCTTTGTTCAAGGAGGAGATTCTCCTTGGTGGGGCCTGGGCTTTCTTCACTTCACCAGCTCTTTTCACCACTTTTGATTTCTTCCTGGCTGGTGTGATTTCAAATTGCTTCAGTCACTGGACTCGAGAGCTCTGCCTTTTCTTGTCTTCCTCTTCTTTCTGAGAGGCTCTCACTGCTACTCCCAAATTGTCGACCTTTTGTTCTCCTTGGGGTTCTTCTTCCGGTTTTCAAATAACTGGAGACATTACTTTGTGCACATTCGGGGCTTCTCCTCATCATCCTTGATCTTTTCACCTAGCTTTTCTTGAAGATGATACTCGTGACCTTCCATGAAACACTTTGGTCGGTGGTTTCTTCTCGACTTTCTCTACCCACTTAGAGATATGATCAAACAAAATTGCTCCAAAGTCAATTTGTTTCTTCAACCTTATAAATTTGACATAATCTTCAGTTGTTGATCAATCATCGTATCATGTGCAGTGTTTTTGCACAAAATGCACATTCCTACAATTTTAGCTAGGAACTCATACTCTTCAGGGAACTCCTTCTTCTTCATATCTTTGAAGTTAGGGTTTCTTTGATATCCCATCAACTCCTTCGCTTGCTCAACATTCACATCTTTAAGGTTCTTCAGCCCTTGGCTAGGGAACCCTAGGCATTGATTAAGGTCAGATGATTTCAGCTTCAGAATCTGACCTTTAACCTTGGTAGATAGAGTTCCAGAGTTTATGGAGATGTTTGAGTAGAACTCCTTAACCAGGTCAATGTATACATGAGTACTCGCCTCGAGACATTCTGAAAACCTAGCTTCCTTTACGAGTCTAAGGACGTCCCTGAACTTCTTCTTAGAATTTGCAAACGATTTGGTTCCAAGCTGAATGCCGGTGATAACTTGCCAGTTCTCCATTTGAATCGTTCGAAGACTGTGGGTCTTTGATTTAGAGAGATTATGCGAGATGGCTGACTAAGATTTGGTTAGACTCTGGAAGGTTAACTGATTTTGCTCTTGAAAATCTTTCTAGGGTTTTAAAAATGGGAGGGAGAAAGGTTCGATATCTTTTGGTAACTGTCTGCAGATTTGAACTTGTCTTTATGGCAGTTCCTTCTAACTCTGCATACTTAGTGATGTGTCAACTGTCCATTGGTTGCATGTTGCCCAGGAATGAGCTGTAACTCCCCATAACTTTTTAGTTATTAGAGGAGTGGACGTTTAATTAACGTGGCTTTGACCGTTGACCTTTTGATTCGTAGAGTAACATGATGAGATAGCTATAGACTCTACGATTTCATTTGTTTACTCAACGATCAATTTTTGAGAGATGCTATAGTGGATGGCTTCGTCTTTCCTCCTTACTTCGATGCAGCATAGCTCAATCACTGATGTATTTGAACTTATCTCCTCAACTTCAATGGCTTAGCAGAAGTCTCATTCTTCATTCTCCTTGAACTGGAATACCCTTTGGTAGGACTACGATCGTTGAGTTGTCTTCTTACATCAGCGAGGTTGCCTTCGATCGTTTAGACAACATTACGATCGTTGAGTTTGTATTACAATTTTTAGTCCTCTTGAAGTTAAACTCTCTACGATCGTTGGCTGGCTTGGTTCTTTTGAGATGAACTAGATCAAGCATTCCTTCTGGGATAAGGTAGCTCAGGAAGGGCCAACCTCTTAGAGTTAGCTAAGGGTCAGGTTTGTCCCTGAGGCGCTTTCCAGATGAAATACTAAGACAGTGATTTTTAATGACATCTTATTAGACCTTTTCTGATGGGGAGGTCTTTCTACCAGCTCTGGATATCTGCATTGCTGAAATCGTGGTGTCCTTCTGCTCTTACACTACGATCATGTGTTTGATTGTAGGAACTTCACAATTATGGATTGGGTGGCTGAAGGGTTATTAGTAGTACATTTTGAGACGTTCCTACTGACTATGGATCTTCATATGGTTCATCAGCCATAAAGTTTTGGAACTCTGTAGCTGGTACATCTCTTCCAGGTTTAATAGTGTTATTATTCCTTAACAGATCACTGCTCCCCCATTGTTGATGCCGTCTTCTCAGATAGATGTGCTTCCTTCTTCATGTTTATTTGAAGGCTGCCCAGCATTTCTCCTTCTGACTGGAATCATCATCGTTGCTTAGTTTTCCTTGTATATCGTAGCGATGAGTATTTTCGGGATTGATCACTCTACGATCATTTGACAACCTACTGAACGTAGTCTTCTTTGTCGATCCTTTGTTTTGAGAAGTTACGCTTCATAAAGAACTCCTTTTGTCTTAAGCTCAATGATCTTCATTGTGAGCTTCCCTTGAGGATCCTTTCCATAAACCATGTCTTTCTTGATATGGGCACATAGAATCCTCTTTATCTTACATTTCATGGCATGCTCTCATATACTGATATGTGCAACCATGTGAGCTCCATTCCTGTTAGCTCGGAGGGTCTTGAAGGACAGCTTGAACATATAGGAACTTTATCGACTCATTTCGAATGTCCCTTAGCCTTCTCACGGTGGTTGTATCTTCTTGATGAAGTCTTCGCTTCATCATTCCTTAGTGTGGTCGACCGTCCAAATACTGCGAGGTTTAAATATATTTCTATTTTTGGTACCCATAGTTAAATGGGTCCTACTAGGTTAGTTTTCTAAACCCTGTTCCTCTTATTTGGATAATCATCATATTTATCATCAACAAACATATCCATACATGCAACTATCTTATGATAATATATTTTGAGATGCATGATGGTGAGTGTGTGTGATTTGACATTTAATAACACACTCTCTATCTATGATGGTTTCATCATTCACTGGGTTATGTTCAAAATGTTTAAGTGTTCACAGAGTGAGAATCAGCTCCACGATTTTAGGAGTATCCAGTTGATTCATTGAGGTGATCAGTTTCTACAAATCAGCAAGATCCTCTTGCATAACTGATCATGCTCGTGTGTTGTCAAACATTTAGAACATAGGCTTGTACATACATACTAACCCATCAGCAAAGATTACTTCACATAACATTCATTAGGTCTGTGATGCTCTTATGACTCATTTCAGACTTCCTTCAAGATATCATCTTCAACCTAAAACTTGGATGGAGAGAAAATTTATAGTCATTTTAGTTTCCATCCTCATGTTACTTTCTCTCTTCACCTTTTTAGGTAGATTATGACTCCTTGACAGAATACTGTTATAGTTCATAAAAAGATGCAATAATGATGTACATTTATAATAGTGAGGAACCATACCTTTTTACTGTCAGTTACAAAACAGTTATTTATTGAAGATATACTTAGTTTGGGTATTGATGTGCATGGCTTTACTTTTGCTCCTGACAGCTTAATGCTCTTGTTGGACTTTCATCAATCAGTCGTGGTCTTGAAGATGTAGATCAAGAGAATTATAGCATTAAGATCTTTGACATTTTTTGAGTTTACAAAGATAGCACCCAGTTGTTGGTTAGTCACTCATAAGTTTGAGAAGATTTTCTTTCTCCTCTTGATCAGCATTTCTTAGTGCGCATGACCTCTTCATCTTTCAGACTGATGAATGCTTTACTCTTTGTCACTAATGTCTCTTGCTCTCTTTCTCTCATCTTGTCTTCAGACTACTGAAGATTGATCGCAGCTAGGATTGGTCTTGTTGATATAGCAATCGAGGATATGGACCAATCTGGCGACTTGAGTGTATACACATTTTTACCTATACACAATATTTCTAACGTGTGAGCTCTTCTGCAGATAACAAGTTACTTACTACTAAACTAAGTTTAGAACAATGTTGGTGCCTTGGATCAGACTCAAAGCGATTAGCTTTTGAATATAGCATGAGAACCTGCTCTGATACCAATTGTTAGTTCCTAGAGGGCACAATAGATCTAGAAGGGGGGGTTGAATAGATCCTTTTTATTTCAAATACTTTTCTGGTTTATGATGTATTGTTCATATTAGAGTATATGACAAACATAAGAATCTTTTCAAGCACAATTGAGAATAAGTAAATGATTCCCTTCATTGATATATTCATAATTATACGTCTGATGTTCATTGGGTTAGTTTAGTTGTAGCGCTTAAAACATACATAGCAGATTATAGCGATTATATAACATAATGTAAATGACATAATATAAAAGACACAAGAGGTTTTAAGTGGTTCGGAGACTCAAGCTCCTAATCTAATCTTCTGCTTTCAACTAGCAGGATTTCCACTAAGGAAGGGCAGTACCCTGAACCTCTACGATTCCTTCAAGGCCGTGACGCTGGGACTTGATTCACTAAAAACTCTTTAAGGCCAGCAGCCTTGGGACTCTTCTAGTTCCCTAGGAACTCTTCAAGCCCAGCAGGCTTGGAACTTCGTTTAGTCCCTTTAGACAAGGACCCTTTGGCCCTACTTTGTTTAGTCCCTCCGGATAAGGACCCTTTGGCCCTACTTCATTTTGTCCCTCTGGACAAGGACCCCTCAGGCCCTGGCTTCGTTGAGTTGTTTGTTTGTTGTTGTTGGAGTTGGTGCTGAGCTGCTAAGATGTCTTCATGCTCTGGACATCTTCTATCCCTAGCAGCTTGGCTTGATCATCCTTGAAAAGTAGTTGAGTGTTGCATGATGCTCAGCTTCTTAGGTTGCTCAACTACTTCGGATGACCCCTTGATGACCTGCCTTGAAGATCATTCTCCTTGGTCCTTGATGGCTATACATGGAAGGCTTCTAAGATGACTGTAAGCTCTTCTGCAAGGTACTTAAAAGCTTTCTCATGCTTGACACCAAGATGGCTTTTGTGATCTCCCTTCTTACTACTCGATGCCTTCCCATGATGAACTTGCTAAGATGACCGTAAGCTCTTCTCTTTTGTACTTAGAGTCTTCCCATGATGGACATCCAGATGGCATGATGCTCTTCTTTCTCTCGGCAGTTCAGAACACTCTTCATGTAGTAGAGCTCTCACTTCTACATAGTAGAACTCACACTTCTACTTCTTGCTTGATCTGACTTTTGAGTGTTCTTGGTGGATCGTAGAGAGAGCTTTTGGACTCACTATCACTTGATTAGATCAATCCACCTTATATCCAAAACTCACAACTCAAGAAACCTTTGATCTTTGAAGCTCTTCTACATTTATACACCTTCCCAATCCTTCCGTTGGAAAGTAGCCGTTGGAAGCTATTCAAATGTCTTCACAGATCTTAAGTTGCTTGAGGTAGACTGCTTGATCTGATATGACATACTTTTTCTGACTCTGCAGTCTACTGTTTCACCTATCATGTCAGATGTATCACTTTACTGTCTTGGGCAGGTTGAAGACTTTATTTCTTCTGATTTCTTGATCAGAGGTTGTCCTATTGCATCGATGCTCTCAATAAGCACTAGTCTGAATGTTACCCTTCAGATTGAACCGTTGCCAATGCTTTAGTCTTCAGGTATTCGAACTCTACGATTCTGATGCATGTCTTCAAGGACCTGATCGTAGTGTCTTGTTGATTGTTATTCGTTGACTAGTAGAGTTAACACTACGATCCTGAAGAGTGTTGCTTGGATCTTCACTGAAGAACACCTCTTCACTGTATTGTGCAGTGCTTCAATACTTCTATTTACTTCTACTATTCTCAGATATTGATGGCCTAATTCCTTGCTCTGGTCCCCTTTTAAATATCAAGACACTTCAGATTTGTGGCGCATCCAGCTTGCTTTCTCCTGGTGATCTTCCGTTCACTTATCATCAATGAACTGACTCTGCACTTAATCACTTTAGCCTTGCTCTTTAGAAGCTGACCAGTATCTCGGTTCACCTTCCATCAGTTCTTTCTTTGTCTGACAAACACTACGATCCTGGTTGCTTCCAAGATTGTTGTCTTCTGTTCTCTTGACAGCAACTGTATTAGCTGACTTTTCCTTAGTCAGTTGCTGAAATCTTCTTTGAATCATCTTATGGAAGACTTCATCACGAATGGCCTTTCAACTCAATCTTGATGCTGATTGGATTGTTGCTTAATTCTCCTCCTAGCCTGCATGTCATTTGTTGAGTGCTCTCTGGTTCCCTTACTGTGGATTGCATCTTTGCAGTGGCAACCAGAGGCTTCGTAACTTTGGATATTCTGGGAGTGCTCATTCATTGAGAACCGTATCTGCTCTACAATCCTGAATTATCATTATGAGCACTTCTTTTGGAGTTGTAGTTCTACACTCTACGATTCATTTTCGGCTGTGTAGACACTACGATCCCGAGATCAGATCTTGATACTCTACGATTTCTGCCTTGTGCTTGTTGTCTTCATCTGATCTTGCCCGACTACAATCTCTGCATTCATTCAATGGACTCTACGATCTCAGAGTGTAGCCTACGCTCCTTGTCTTGGCTTTGGCATCGCTAGACTCTACGACTCTGAGTGTAGTCTACGTTTCATACTTGGCTTCGGCAGATGGTAGTTCGGCTTGTAGACAGGCTGTCTCTACGATTCTGAACATGACTTCCTCAGCACACTACTATCCCGAGGAAGCTCTTCTCGACACTACTCTGATCTTCTTCGTTTCCCTAGAAGTCTACACGAACTCAGAGATCTCACTATCTTGCATACTCCTATTCGCCTCAATAGCTCCGAGTTGACTCGACTCTCTGGCGGACTCACGACTTTTGGTGCAGTGCTCGACGATCAGACAAGCCTATCTATTACAACATAAGATCAACCTAACATGCTTGATCTTTCTATATTTATAGTCCTTGTACATCATTTCCTTTTAAGGACTTAACAAAGTTGTTTTGCTTATGTAGGATCAACCTAACATATTTGATCAATTCATTCTAAGTCATTGTACATATATTTCTATTATCTATCAAATGACTTTACAACTTTTCTTTATGCAAGCATACTTGCATATTCATTCATATATATATCATAATCAAATCATATATTAAATAGGAATATCATTCACATGTTTATTCCTGACACACCGAGTAAGGGTTAATTCTATAGAAGAAGGAACAAAAACGGACATGTAACGAACAAGTTACGTTAAAAACGAAAACAACGTTTTGTTAAAGAAATTGTGAAGATGAGTTTTCTAATTCTGTTTGAATTAAGATTTTGGGTGATGATATATTTTGATGATTAAAAATATGTTTTGACATATATAATGAGTATAGATATGTGTTATCATATTCTATGCATAATTAACCATTTAAGAACAAGAGTTGAGATAAGTTAATGTGTGCACATAACGTGCTCGATAAAATGCCTAAGAGTAATAGTGTTTTCTAAACTTTGGTATACAAAGTGTCTAACTAATGGCTAATATTGGATATCTAAGTATGAAAAGATGATAATACAAGAATAATAATGGAAATAAATCGAAAAGGGTAATTTTTGATTTATGAAGGAAAATTGAACATGTAAACAATGTGTTGAATATGCATTTTTGAAACCAAAGTGGTATAATAAAATGGTGTGATATACGCACATTAAACTACAAGTGTGATAGTCTAGCATGTGTGGTGATGAAAATGAAAAATAAAACCGAGTTGCATATAAAATAGTTAGATGTCTATAAAGACGTTATAAAGGATAATTATAAGATAAAGTAAGGTCTTAGAATAAATTTGACTATGAGATTGAGTATTGATTTTATTTATTATCAATCTCACATACAGTGTAGGTTGTGGAACGACGTGAAGTATTAGCATATTGGTAAAACGCTGGTAAAGGCAAGTCTTTCAGTTCCTTTTTGCTATGTGAACTTGATGATGATCTGCTTTAAAATTTTAGTGTATGATGTATTATATATGTCAAAAGTATGAAATGTGAAAGTCAATCTATGACTATGATGATTGAACTATGAATGTTGATTGAGTAAGGAACTCAATCTTTATAGTTGTTATGTGAACTAAAACATGTATGCTATGTTTGTTTATGATTATTCTTGTATGTTGAGCATGTTATTATATGCTACGTGATGCATGAAAACTGTTAGATTTTGTTGAGCTGTCGAGCTCATTCTTGCAAATAACCATTTTTGCAGATTCAAGAATTGAATGTAACGCTATGTGCTACTTGATTGTTATGGATCAAAAGTGTTATATGAAGATTTAATATCCTAGCTAAATCGTTATTCTTGTAAACCATGTCTAATGTTTCGAATAATGTATTAATGTTGAATTGTAATATTGTTTTGTGAATGTAAACTATTGTAGTATTAAAATGATTCTGAGATATTTAGATGTAAAGGTTGAAGGTTTTGGGAACGAGGATAGTTTGTAATAGAAAATTTTAATTATTCCGCAAATTTCAATTGTTGTATGATCGTTTAATGATATAAAATTAGAGGTTGAATGTATTATTAACGACCGAAGTCGAGAATTAAATTGTATGAATTTTGGGGTCGTTACAGACTCCAGGGACCCACGTAATGATGGAAAATATACGAGTAAAACTGACTTTATTCGATAAAGTTAAAGCTGCTCAAGCTACGAGACCTAGAGCTGATGCGTATGAAGAAGAAAGTATAAGAATGTGCTATTTCAGAAGCAAGAATCGATGAAGAAGGAATAATACGAGTCAACTCCAGACTTTGTGTTCCAAACGACCCTGATCCTAGGAGTACCAAAATGTATTGTGATCTTCGACATACATTTTGGTGGAGCAATATGAAGAGAGAGGTAGCGGAGTTTATCTCAAGGTGTCTAACTTGTCAACGAGTCAAGGCGGAGCATCAAGTGCCAAAAGGTCCATTGCAACCACTTGAAATTCCAAAATGGAAGTGGGAGTATATTACCATGGATTTTGTTACTAGTCTTCCCAAGGTTTCTCAAGGCATTTATGCAATTTTTGTCATTGTTGATAGATTGACCAAGTCTGCTCATTTTTTACCTATACGAGAAACTTATTCACTTGAACGTCTTGCTCGTATGTACATAAATGAGATTGTAAGACTGCATGGCATGCAAGTATCCATAGTTTCTGATCAAGACCCAAGATTCACTTCACAATTTTGGGTTAGTTTGCAAAAAGCTATGGGCACAGATTTATGATTTAGTTCGGCATATCATCCTCAAACAGACGGGTAGTCAGAGAGGACTATTCAAACTCTTGAAGATCTATTAAGACTTTGTGTCCTTGACTTCAAGGGATGTTGGGACAAGTTCTTGTCATTAGTGGAATTCTCCTACAACAACAATTATCAAAAGAGTATTGGCATGGCTCCATTCGAGGCGTTGTATGGACGCAAGTGTCGTTCTCCAGTATACTGGGATGAGGTGGGTGAAGCAACATTGTTGGGTCTGAAATTGGTACGCATGACAACAAAAAATATTCAAATGATTCGGTAATGTATAAAAACCTCACAAGATCGACAAAAGAGTTATGTGTATCTTTTTCGAAAGGACGTGGAGTTCAATGATGGAGATCATGTGTTTTACGTGTTGCTCCATGGAAAGGAGTTATAAGATTTGGAAAGAGAGGAAAGCTCAATCCTCGATTTATTGGGCCATTCGAAATCCTCAATCGAGTAGGAACTGTGGCCTATAGACTCGCCTTACCGCCAAGTATGTCTCGTGTTCATAACATTTTTCATATATCTATGTTATGTAAATATGTGGAAGACCCGAACCACATTATTGAATTAGAATCGAACGAGATAGAGAAAGCTTTAACGTATGAAGAAGTACATATTAAAATCTTGGATAAGAAGGATCACATTCTACGCTCCAAGGTTATACCTCAAGTCAAAGTTTTGTGGAGAAACCACGATGTTGAGGAAATGACCTGATAGTTAGAATCGGAAATGAAGTCAAGGTATCCTCACCTCTTCGACATACTAGGTACGTACCCTAATTTCGAGGAAGAATTTTCATAAGAAGTGGAGGTTGTAAGACCCCAACTTTCATAAAAAATATTTTTTTTTCTCGAATCATATTTTTGAATATTATGGTGTGGTTTTGATATAATGTTTTAGTTGTGGGTAATATTTATAAATTTTGCAAAGTATGCAAGTTGTTATAAAATATTCGATTGGTCGGGGAATATTCATTTTAAACATAAAATATTTGTATGATGGCACAATCATTGTTGGACCCCACAACGAAATTATTGTCGGAGTTAGAAAACGACAGAAATATCTTTTTATAAAAATAACAGAGAAAGTTTTATTGTTAACTGTTTAACTACCTGGTGGTAAAAGTATAGTAATACGAGTGGTTGCATAGTAGCACACGATATTGATTATTGATGTTACGTGAGAAGTCACTCAATTATTGCTACAGTAATTGATGCATAATATCTCTTATATTATTGATTCAATTATTGTCACAGTATCATTTGCATAATATTTATTATTAGTAAATCAATAATTGAGACGACAAAGTTATGCATATTATTATTTGCAATATTGACGATGTCTAGAAAGTTCTGTCGAGGAGAGGTTTGGTCACCTAATTGCGCGTAAATAGAGAGAAATCCTTATCGAAAAGCCCCATCTTTCCTGGGAATGATCTGGTTGTTAAATATTGTGAGTTATAATATTAATGATGACTAATTGTTGAAATATTGAAAATGTGTTTATTAAAGATAAATGATTTGTGGTAAATATTTATTCAATTTTTGATATAAATATAGGGATTTGTTATGAGGCGTTAGTTGTAAGTTTGACTTAATATTCCATGGGATGATTTACTAATTTTATGGACTGTCGGTGGTGGTTTTAAAAGTAAATCAATCTGGACCGTCGGTGGTGGTTTTAAAAGTAAATCAATTTGGATCGTCGGTGGTGGTTTGAAAAGTAAATTAATATTGACCGTCGGTTGTGGTTTTAATTGTAATCAACATGGACCGTTCGTTCTAATAGTAAATTAATCTAGACCGTTCATGAATCAGTTACTATTTAGTCCATTCTCCTATAAATAGAAGCTTAATTCTTCTTTCATTCTCACCAATTCACTGAGACTCATAAGAGAAACTACAAAGAGAGAAATTATTAAGAGCAAGAAGAAGAGTATTCTGCTACTTTACTATTGCAGTATCCAGTCTTCTACTAAGGTAAGGGGTATTATTTCTTTCGTATTCATAAGGAATACTATTTTTCATCTTCATCTTTTAAATATGTCTGAATAACCTGTCTACGCGGATTACGTAACGCATGACAGAAGAAAATCCATTTGCAGTTTCGTATATTATTTCTTTTCATATTCTTAAATCTAAACTTACTATGGTAAGTATTGCTTCTATAATTCCTGAAAGTAGTGAAATATCCTTGAGTTTTGCGCTTCATCCAATATCGTTTCATTGGAATATGTATATGAACTTTCTTATTAAATATCAATATTTTCTCCTTGGGTACTATTCACGGGTTACTATTCACTCGATTACTATTCATTCAAATATTATTCACCCGAGGATTCGGGGTACTTTTAATTCCAAGTTACTATTCACGGGTTACTATTCACTCTAGTACTATTCACTCGGGTATTAATCACTCGGGTATTCGGGGCATTTTTTATATCGGGGTACTATTTACGGGGTACTATTCCCGAAGTTCTATTACAGGAATATTATTCTTGAATTTTAGTCCACAAAGTAGTATCATGTTGACAATTTGGATGTTTTTAAACTTTGGATAAATTTAAAGTCTTTAATATTTATCCTTGATCTCGTTTGATTGAATTCTTATATCATCGTCATCATCCTCATGCTTATATTGTGATTAAAGTCATCTTTCGCCGTAGCGTATAGATGGACTGTTGATTGGTATGATTATGACCAGGGATAATTCTATATAATCATGACCTGTAATGTTACAAATGATAAACGTCATCATTGGCCCATAGTGCATTGATAGACAGTTGTTGGCATGATCAGGACCATTGATGATTACATGAATATCATTGACCCGTAGTGCAGAGATAATTCGTGGACGTGATACTTATGAATATCCTTGGCCCTTAGTGCAGGGATGATTCGATGATGTGGTTTATTTATTTAACTGAGTCCCAACGATAAAATTGATAATAAATTGTTTAAATCTTAGAAGATATTAGAAATCATGCTCTACGTGACTCTTCTAATAGATTTCTTATTCCGCTGCAGTTAAACTTGATATTTAATTTTATCAGTTTAACACTGTTGAAGGCTAATGATAATTTATTCTACATTATCTTAGTCATAATATTTTCTAATGGGCTAGTTGAGATCACCCTTTTGCTTTCAATATTCTCATCAAGAAATGAGAACATAGCCGAGACTAGTCGGGGAACGGAGTGATGGTCCGATATGGCTGTTTTAGTAATCCTCACTATTTAGTGTGATAATAAATGTAATGAGGATTGAATTTGAGTTTGGATATTGTCTATGAGATAATGTTTGTGTAAAAACTCTCAGCTCATGTTGTATAAATAAATTTGTATTTGTATTCAGTACCATGTATTTGGCGACCCAAGATGGGTGATGTATACCTATTTTGGGGGCGTCACAACTTAAGGCGGAGATGTGGATAAAGTAGGTCACCAAGATATTTGATGTCTTGTAATGCTCAGAGGAGCAAAAGGTTTCCTTTGCAACCTTTATGTTCCATGAAGAGGCAGATTACTGGTGGGAATCTATAAAACATACTCAACCTATCGCATTTAGGATTCCTTGGTAGAAGTTCCAAGAATTGTTCAATGACAGGTACTTCCAGAAAGTATTCGTCACATGAAGGAGGTTGAATTCATCAATTTAGAGCAAAACAATATGACCATATCGAGGTACAAGGCTATGTTTGTCGAGTTGTCCTGGTTTGCATCCCATTTGGTAGTTAATGAGGAGCGTATAACGCAGATGTTCTTAAGAGGTTTGAAACCCGAATTACGCCAATACCTCATTTCTCACAAACTTTGTTTATATTTCGATGTTGTGAATAGGGCTCAATTATTGGAGTGCGATAATGAGTCATCCCAACTAAAAGGTAACGACCAAAAACCCAATAATAATCGTACCGGTGGCAACGACCATCGAAACAACGATAACCATCGTGGAGGAAATTATCAGGCAAGAAATGGTAACCACTTTGGTGGTAATCATGGCCAAGATTATAGGAAAGGTGATCTAGGTGAGAACAATTTCAAGAAGAGAAGGTTCAACAATGATGGAAAGATAGCAGCACCAACACCCATTTTCAAGGAAGGAGAACGACCACCAATAGTATGTTTCAAATGCGGAGGGGAGGGACACGTCAGTCCAAACTGCACGATGCAGTCCAAAGATTGTTACAATTGCGGAAGAGAAGGTCACCTAGCTCGATTTTTTCGTGTAGTGAAGTCAAGTCCATCTGGGATGGTGACGCCAAAGGCTGTCCCAGATAAGTCAAAACCGATAGTTTAAGTGAGAACATTTGTCGAGGAACCCGAACGAAGTTATCACGGGTAAGTTAATCATAAATGCTTACGAAGGTTATACCTTATTCGATACCGTTCTACCTACTCTTTTATTTCTCCTACTAGCGCTCAACGTTTAAATTTTACTCCGGAGAAATTAGACTTTGACTTATCTATTGAAACTCCGTTGGGAGAAACCTTCGTTACATCCACTATTTATAAATCTTGTTTGATTTAAATCGACACTTTCATGTTACTTGTCGATCTTATCTCTTTGAAAATACTTGCCTTTGATGTGATTTTAGGAATCGACTGGTTAACTACTCATCATTCTAAAATTGATTGTTTTTATAAAGTTGTTACCTTTTATATTCCTAACCAACCTGTTATGAGAATTCGAGTAACCAAACCACTAAAGTCAATCATTGTCATATTAAGCCATAAGTAAAGAGCCCCGCCTTTCTCTGGTGACTTCCAAGTCTTGGAATGCACCGAAGCCAGAATCTCCGTAGGAGTGAATAACGATGGCAAGTTGATAGGTATCAATGTGATGTGCTCTCTGAGTCTTGGATGAGAGTCATAGTTTTGAATGATAGTTCTATCGTTAATAAATTTCTTGACGTATTCCTTGAAGAACTTCCTAGCGTACCCCTAGAGCGTGAAATCAATTTTGTATTGACCCCAGTACAAAACCTATTTCTAAAACCCTCAAATAGTTCTTCACCCAAAATAAACGTAACATGCGCCGAAGACGTTGGCTCGAGCTATTGAAGATTATGATAATACGATTCAATGCCATCCTAGAGAAGCGAACGTGGTAGCTGACGCATTGAGTAGAAGATCGTATGCGTTTATGAGTGCGATATTGTTAACACAAAGACCCATTTCATATGACTTACAAATGATAGAGATCGAGTTAAAGACTCTAGGGACCTACGTGATGATGTCAAATAATACAAGTAGAATCGATGTTAATCGATAAAGTTAAAGCCGCTCAAGCTACACACCCAGAGCTGATGAATGTGAAGAAGAAGGTTCAAGAGGACGTTATTCTAGAAGCAAGAATTGACGAAAAGAGTAAATCTTAACCGTCGATTTAATTGGGCCATTCGAAATCCTCGATCGAGTAGGAACTGTGGCCTATAGACTCGCTTTACTGCCAAGTATGTCTCGTGTTCATAACGATTTTCACATATCTATGTTACGTAAATATGTGGACGACCCGAACCACATTATTGAATTAGAACTAGACGAGATAGCAGAAGATTTAACGTATGAGGAGATACCTGTTAAAATGATAGATAAGAATGAATATATTCTACGCTTAAAGGTTATATGTCAAGAGTTAGAATCTGACAAGGTATCCTCATCTCTTCGACATATCAGGTACGTACGTAAATTTTGAGGGTGAAATTTCATAAGGATGGGAGATTGTAAGACCTCGAATTTTATGAAATAAAAGTATTCAATTTTCTTATAATTATTATTTTATTTAGTAAATGGTTAAATTGATAAAGGTTAAAGTTATGGGTAACATTTGAAAATTTTGCAAAGTAAGCAAGTTGATATAAAATATTTGTTGTGTCAAGGAATATTAGATTGTTCAGGGAATATTTGTTTTAACAGAGATTATTCGTATGACGGCAAAATCATTGGTGGACCCCACACCGGAGGTACTATAGTAGTTAGAAAATGACTGAAATATTTTTAAAAATAACGGCGAAAAGATTTACCGTTAAACTGTTGAACTACGCGGTAGTAAAAGTACAGTAATATGTGTGGTTTCATAGTAGCACACGGTATTGATTATTGATGCTTACGTGAGAAGTCACTCAGTTATACTCAATTATTGCTACAATAATTACTGCATAACATCTCTCATATTATTGATTCAATTATTGTCACAGTATCATCTGCATAATATTTTATATTATTAAATCAATAATTGAGATGTCAAAGTTATTTATATTATTATTTGCAATATTAACGATGTCTAGAAAGTTCTGTCGAGGAGAGGTTTGGTCACCTAATTGAGCGCCAATAGAGAGAAATCCTTATCAGAAAGCCCCCTCTTTCCTGGGAATGATCTGGTTGTTAAATATTGTGAGTTATAATATTAATGATGACTAAGTTCATGTTGATTAAAGATGAAATTGATATTTTCATTGTGTTGGAATTATTAGTGTTAGTGAAAATTGACATCTATTCCGATAATAATTGATGTCTGGAGGTTATATTGACTAATCGGGTAATTAATTGGATAAATGAACAATTAATTGCTACTAATTCACATGCTTATAACTATTTGTTCACATGTGTGTATTATTAATTACATGCATGTACTATTAGGGGAGGTGGTGCAAGATTGATAATACTTGCATGACTAAATTAAAAATAGAGGTATAGATGAATATACTATACTGTAATTATTTTTTCACATGTATAGAACTATTGATTCACATGAATGTACTATTGATTCACATGTACTATTAGGGGAGGTGGTGCAAGTTTGATAATACTTGCAGGACTAAATTAAAAATGAAGAAAAAGATGAAGGTATTATACTATAATAATTCGAGCCCCAAAACGTGCAATTATCAAAAATATGGTTTCCTATAAATAGAAGCTCGTTCTTCTTTCATTCTCACCAATTCACTAAGACTCACAAGTGCAATTATAGAGAAAGAAGCTATAGAGAGGAAGAAGAAGAGTATTCAGCTACTTCACTATTCTAGTATCCAGTCTTCTTCTAAGGTAAGGATGTTATTTATTTCTTATTCGTAAGGTATATTATTTTTGTTTAGTATTCATAAGGAATAATATTTTCTTCCATCCTCTGTAGTATATGAGTAATATTATTTCATCTCGTATTCCTGATTATACCCTTATTTTGTTAAAGTATTGCTTCTATACTCCATGAAACTAGTTGAATATCTTTGAAATTTTTGCTTCATCTAGCATCATTTCACAAGGATATTTTCTACACATTCTTGTTAAAATTTTAAGCTTTTCATGCCGGGGTACTGTCCATGAGTACTACTCATTTATACGGTACTATTCACAAAGTATTATTCACGGGGTACTATTCACAAAGTATTATTCACGGGGTACTTTTCACAAAGTACTATTCATGGGGTACTATTCATGAAGTACTATTCACAAGATACTATTCACATAGTATTGTTCACGAAGTACTATTCACGGGGTACTATTCACTTGGATACTATTCATCCAGGGTACTCTTCATGATAAAAATTGATTTCTTTCGGTCCAAAGAAGTATCATGTTGACAATGTGGATATAATTGAATGCTAGATAAATTGAATTATAAATCTTTAAAATTTATCCTTGATTTCATTTAATTGAATTCATATATCATTGTCATCATCCTCATCCTTATATTGTGATAAAAGTTATCTTCGGCCAAGGGTGCAAAGATGGACTGTTGATTGGTATGATTATGACCAAGGAACATTCAGTATAATTATGACCTGTAATGTTACAAGTGATGTGGATTATTTATTGAGCTGAGTCTCAGCGATATTTGTTGGTATGATCATGACCATGAGTTCTCTTCGGCCAAGGGTGCAAAGATGAATTGTTGTTTGGCATGTTCATGACCATTGGTGAAAACACGAATATCCTTAGCCCGTAGTGCATGGATAATTCTTGGTCGTGATACTAATGAATATCCTTGGCCTGTAGTGCAAGGATGATTCGATGATGTGTTTTATTTATTAAGTTGAGTCTCAACGATAAAATTGATGATAAACTTTTTAAATCATAGAAGATAGTAGATATCATACTCTACTTAACTCTTCTAATGGATTGCTTGTTTCGCTGCAGTTAAACTTGTTGTTTATTAGTTTAACACTGTTAAAGGCTAACGATAATTTAATCAACATTATCTTAGTCATAATATTTCTTACTGGGCTAGTTGAGCTCACCCTTTTCTTTCATTGTTCTCTTCAGGAAATGAGAATATAGCTGGGACGAGTCGAGGAATGGAGTGATGGTCTAGGATAAGTGGCTATTGTGACAGCCCCAAATCCCGGTGCTTCATTACCTCAAGATTTGGTGTTCACGTAATCAAAACATTCATATCTAAATACCCAATCATATTATAATTAAATATTAAAAACCTGCCCATACAGTATTACATTAATAAAAACATTATCTCCCAGGTTCTCTAACCTTTAATACAATCATTCAAGTGCAGAAATTAAATTATTACATCACATCATTATTAAAAGTCTATCATCATAACGATAAAACAAAATTACAAGTCTTCATCACTTGTACATTTTTCCCTTTCCTTTGCTAGTTATAGGTTTATCTACCTTCTCAACCATAGCTGCAATAAGTGTATAAATATGCAAGAGTGAGCAAACAAAGCTCACTTGAAATAAGAATAAATATCTTTACAACATTTGCCAAATAATAGGCTCAATAGAACTGAATGATATATTCTAATAACATTATAACATTTGTCAATTCATAGGTTCAATTGAACTGAATGATATGTTCTATTAACATTCTTAAATATACTACTGAGGGTCAAATGACCATGAACCATGTCCACAGTTATAAGTAATCTTTCAACTTTAACTTTAACAATCATATGCCTATAAGGACTCCACGTACTTAGGGGGATCAATCCTTCGTACAATGTATTGTGCACAACCATTAATAAAGATTAAGGCTGGTCAAAGTAAGGGTCACGGACTATTCTTGAGAAATATGGGTTTCCCAGATTTCGCCAAAAGCTGGTGGTCAACGGTACTTTGACCAAGGTTATTTATGAATCTGTTAACGATATAGGTGATCTAAGGACACTATTGTGTAGTCCTCATGTCATACTACAACACTAGAACAACAACATGGCTAAACAAGCAAACAACTGCAAGAACAGAAGCCATAAAAACCTTGTCAGACAGGTTCTGGGTTTCTGGGCTGCTCAGAAACTCAGTCCTCGTGAACGGTCAACGGGTTTTGACTGTCTATATTTTTCAATCTACACGTGATTTGGACTTGATACAAGTACCGGATCAAAGACCATACCACATACTACAAATAGAAAAGCTTAAAACACAAAAAACAGTTAACAAAGAAGAATCTAGAGGCTTTGACTTTCGGTTGTCAGGCTAATTTTTTTCCAATTTTCTAGATTTGTTTAAATCTTGATTTCGTGCATTATGGATCTGGGTTTTAACAACCCAGATCACTAAATGACACGTTATAACACATCTTTAACCAACAACTTACAACAACTAACATCAGACTACATGATTTCAAAAATTAAGGTTCTTATACCTTCTTATGCTTTTGATCTCTGCTTTCTGACTTTGATTCTGATATTGGAAAATTGATAGACTAACTTAGCTTTGATTCTCACTCTCTCTCACTCTTAGTCCCAAAAATGAAGAGAGCTAGATAAGGCTTGGAGAAAATAAAAATTTAAGTGAACATTTTCTCTCTTTTTAAACTATATAAATGTTGCCAAGTTGCTAGCATCTGAAAATTTCGGCTAGTTGGCTGTGATTTGTAGAACATGGATGTGACGCCCCCAAAATTAGGTATACGTCACCCATCTTGGGTCGCCACTTACATGGTACATAAATTCAAATACAACTTACTAATATAACTATCGTATAATATACGACATAAAACTGTGAGTTTGAATACAAATATTGTCTACTAGATATTATATAAACTCAAAAGGAGTCCTCATTACAACTATTATCACACTATTTCACATAATAGTGAGGACTACTAATGCTATCCTCTGGACCATTACTTACGTTCCCCGACTCATCCCAAATATGTTCTCATTTCACAAGAGAACGATGAAAAGAAAGGGTGAGCTCAACTAGCCCAAAGAAGAAATATTATGACTAAGAAAATGCGTAATAAATTATCATTAGCCTTCAAATGTTGTTAAGCCGATAAAATACAATATGACAACCCGGTTTAATCTGCAATGAATATGCAATCCATTAAAAGAGTCAAGTAGAGAATAAAATCTACTATCTTTTAGGTTTTAAAGGTTTTCATCAATTTTTATCACGAGACTCGACAACAAATAAACCACCACATCTAATCATCCATGTACCACGATCAAGGATTTTCATCAAATTATCAATGGTCATGACTATACCGAATCACCCCTCGGGTCATAATCATACCAAAAACTATCCATTCTTGCATTACAGGGACACCGAGGACTTTTATCACATCATTTATAACAAGCCATGATTATCTTTGAATGATCCTAGTCATAATCATATTAAGTTCATCTATGCACGTAAGCCAAAGATAACATAATATATCATGAGGATGATGACAATGACATAATAATTCAATAAAACAAGTTCAAGAATTATTTTATCCGAGAATTAAGTAACGTCCAAATTGTCAACAAGATACTTTGTTTTGTAGAGTAAAATTCAAGAATGATCGAAGAATATTTCCATGAAAAGATCTTTGGATGAAACGCAAATATCAAGGATATTCTACTAATTTCATGGAGTATAGAAGTCAAAGTTTTAACCAACCGGGTATAATAAAGAATGGAATAACAAAAGAAATCACCATGCATGCGGTACTTTCGCATGAGGCAGAGTTATTCCAATGTAATTATAATAACGGAACCAGTGTCGAAATTCAAATTCACCAAGCATGATGATCCAACATAATAATAAATGCTGAATAATAAACAATGGAACCAGGTCCGTAAAACAAACGAGATGTGATATTCCAATGTAATAATAAATGCGAATAATAAACAATGGAACCAGTCCTGTAAAACACACGCATGTGATATTCCAATGAATAATAAAGAATGGAATAATGTAAGAAGATCACCAAGTATAGGGGATTCACATCTGAGTTATTCCAATGTAATAAATAAGAATGGAATAATATAAGGATTTCACCAAGTATAGGGTAAGCCGCATATACAGGTTATGTATAGGGTATACCACTTTTACAGGTTATTCCAACAGAATAATAATGAATGGAATAACAAAAGTTCTCTTCATGAATAAGAAAGAATAACACCCCTTACGGGTACAACAAATAATATCCCTTACCGTAAAAGACACTGGATATCAAAGTAGTGAAGTACCAGAATACTCTTCTTCTTTCTCTCTATAGATTTTCTCTCTATAGCTTCTCTCTATAATTTCTCTCTCTCTAGAGTTTCAATGAATTAAGTAAGAAAATAATGAAGGAATGAGCTTCTATTTATAGGAAATAGAATGCATAGTAATTAATCCATGAACGGTCCGTATTGATTTACTTTAATCGGACGGTCCATATTTAAAGCAAAATCTTTTAAATAAAATATCATATATTCTATTTATATAAAAACATTTTACTATGCAAACACTATGCAACACTATGCAAAACACTATACAAAAACACTATGCAACACTAATAAAATATAATATAATATATTCTATTTATAGAATAACTTTAATAAAGTATTCTGCATTTTATATAAAAAGATGTTTCGCTTTTATTACGTTAATAATACGAATAAAACAAAACATCATTATCACTATAATAATTTCATATTATTAATCGACAATAATGGAATCAAACCGAGTGACTTCTCACATAAGCATCAATAATCAATACCGCAGTGCTACTATGCAACCACACGTATTCTTTGTACTTTTACTACCGAGTAGTTCAACAAGATCAATGGTAAAACTTCCGCCGTTATTTCAATAAAATATTTTTGTCGCTTTTCTCAATCCGATAATAATTTGCGTTGGGGTCCACCAATGATTGAGTCGTTATGTAAGAATATTCCCCGCTAAACCTAATATTCCCCACCAATCGAATATAATATAACCACTTGCATACTTTGCAAAATTTATAAATACTACCCACAACTATAATATTATCTCAAATTCACACCATAATATTAAAATTATTTCGACAAAATTTAAATCTTTATTGACAAAATCTGGGGTCTCACAATCTCCCTCCTTATGGAATTTAAGCCCTCGAAATTAGGGTACGATACTGTATGATAAAGATGTGAGGATACCTTGAATACCTTTATCGTTAAAAATATTAAATTCATCTTCGCAATCCGGCCAAAGATATTCATTAACAATTCATCTTTGCACTACAGGCCAAAGATATACAACTATTAAACCAATAATGCTGAGACGCAGCCTAATAGTATCACGACCACGAATTATCCATGCACCACTGGCCAAGGATATTCATGTTTTCAATTACGGTCATGATTATACCGAATAATCCTTGGTCATAATCATACCAAGTCTATCAATGCACTACGGCCAAAGATGACTTTTTCCACATCCATGAATTAATATTTCATTCTTTGAGACTCACTTCTATAATTAATCCATATCATCGAATCATCCCCGCACTACAGTGCCAAGGATATTCATTAGTATCCACCACGAATTATCCATGCTCTACTACTACCAAAGATAATCGTGTATTCATTACTATCACGACCACAAATTATCCATGCACTACGACCAAAGATAATCGTGTATTCATTAGTATCACGACCACAAATTATCCATGCACTACTACCAAAGATAATCGTGTATTCATTAGTATCACGACCACAAATTATCCATGCACTACTACGACCCGAAGATAATCGTGTATTCATTAGTATCACGACCACAAATTATCCATGCACTACTACCAAAGATAATCGTAGTATTCATTAGTATCACGACCACATATTATCCATACACTACTACCAAAGATAATCGTGTATTCATTTACGGTTATGATTATACCGAACAATAATCGGTGGTCATAATCATACCAAGTCCATCTATGCACTACAGAAGCCACGATGACTTTCAACATAATATAAGCACGAGGATAATGATATAAAGAATCAATCAAATGAGATAAAGGATAAATATTAAACATTTATAATATAATTTATCCAGATTCAAGAATATCCCCATGTTATCAAGCACTTAATAATCTCATAATCTAATATCCTTAATATTATAACAATAGTTTAATCACTTCTTAAATTTATAAACAATTTATTTTAATTGTTTACGCTTTACCATATAATGCATTTAATCATTCAAAATGCCATACTCATAAGATATCATCACCAATTATCAAATCCTCATCAAAAAAAATATGCATATACTCTATATAGGATTCTCTAGCCATAAAATCCTATTTTCAATCACATTACTTCACATAACATATTTAACTTATATGTTCGTAATTAAACTATTTTCATGAAAATACCAAATCAGTCCCAAAAATATATTTTTTCCTAGGATTTAGCATAATATAGTCCCATAATGAAAATATATTTTTCTCGGAATTTTTAAAATTCATTTACTATTTTTCAAAATCAATTTCTAATTAATTCCTTAAGAAATTAGCTACCTCAAGTTTAACTCCAAAATTCCCAAATCTTGGCAGGATCTTACACATGTTAACGTGAGCTTCCAGTTTAAATTTCATGGTCATCGAGTTATAGAACTCCTAAGGTTATAAGCGTTTTTTTCGAAAAACCTAAATATTGAAATAGTCATAACTTGCTCATTTTAAGTCGAGAATGAGCTCATTTTTGGACAGGAGGTACTTTATACCATATACTTTCATGTCCCAAAAGGCCAGAATTTTTCTCATAATTTAAGTGGCCGAAACAGCCCTCTAAAATCATGGCAGCAGACTTTTTTGGTTTTTGCAGCTTTGCACTCCTTTGCTAAAATCAGTCCACACAAAAATCTACAACACCTTTTCCAGTAATTCCACTTGGATTAGTTAGGTAACTCATAGATCTAACTCTAGGACTTGACCACACTCAAAAATTCAAAATATAATAGGAGATATGGTCAATTGAATTTCATGTTACGTTTTCACCAAAATCGATTTTCAACTCTTTGTGATTTCTAAGAAACTTTCATGTTTTCACATACTAACCAACATAACTCATCATAACACTTACTAATACCACGAATACCCATGATTTTCATTAGTCCAATGCTTTTATTACGACTTTCATCATAAACCACGTAAAGCTGCTCATTTTAGTTGAAGAAATATTTGAGGGTTTAAGAAATGGGTTTTGTCTTTGGGGTCAATACAAAATTCGATTTCACGTTCTAGGGTAGGCTAGGAAGTCTTCAAGAATACGCCAAGAAATTTATTAATGATAGAAATATCATTCAAAATCATTACTCTCGTCCCAAGACTTGGATAATACGTCACATTAATACCAACTGTGACTTCTATCCCTTAACCTCGATAACACCTCACAATGATACCTATCAACTTGTCATCTTCAAATCACGGCGTCGCCTACGAAAGTCCGGCTTCGGCATTCCACACAAGGAAGTCAACGACGAAAGGATCGGGCTCTTTACTTATGGCTTGATATAACAAAGATTAACTTTAGGGTTTGGTTACTTTGAATTAAGTATAATGTGAGTTGGTTAGAATATGAAAGCTAACAACCTTACGAAAAGCATGATGAGTAGTTAACCAATCGACTCTAAAATCTCATCAAATACAAGTATTTTCAAAAGATAAGATCGACAGTAACGTGAAAGTGTTTATTTGAATCAAACAAGATTTAAAAATAGTAAGCGATAACGAAGGCTCCTACTAATGAAGTTTCAACCAATAAGTCAAAGTTTAACTTCTTCTGAGTCAAATTTAAACGTTGAACACAACTAGGTGAAATAAAAGAGTGGGTAGAACTAGTATCTAACACGGTATAGACTTCGCAAGAGCTTATGATTAACTTACTGCGTGATAATTTTATTGTGTTCCTCGTCACGAGAAAAAAAAACGCTCTCTCTTAAACTCTGAGCTTTGGTTTGTCCAGGACACCTTTGGTGCCTCCATCCTAGTTGAATTTGTCTTGATGTAAACGACAAAAATCGAGCTAAGTGACCTTCTCTTCCACAATTATAACATGCTTTGACTAGATGGCACAGTTCGGATGATGTGTCCCTCTCCTCGCATTTGAAGCATATGATAGGTGGTCTTTCTCCTTCCTTAACAACGGTCTTTGGTCTTTGGCGTCTTTCCATCATCGTTGAATCTCCTTTTCTTGAAATGTCCATTCTTATTATTTTGGCCTCGATTACCACCGAAGTGGTTACCATATCTCGCCTGTTGATTCCTCCATGCTTGTTGTCACCGCTTCGATGACTACTCTCACCGGTATTATAATTTTGTCTACACGCTCTCTTTTAGTTGCGTTGACTCGTTATCGCGCTCCACTAATCGAGCCCTATTTACAACATCCAAATACAAACACAGTTTTATGAGAAATAAGATGTTGACGTATCTCCGGCTTCAAACCTCTTAAAAACATTCGCGCCATTCTCTCTTCATTATCCACCAAGTGGGACGCAAACCGTGATAACTCCGCAAATTTTGCCTCGTATTGCGACACGGTCATATTGTTTTGTTCCAACTTGATAAACTCCACCTCCTTCATGTGGCGAATACTTTTAGGAAAGTATTTGTCGTTGAACAGCTCCTGGAACTTCTCCCAAGATATCTTCAGTACAGCAGGTTGAGTACGTTTTACCGATTCCCACCAGTAATCTGCCTCTCCGCGCAACATAAAGGCGGCAAAGGGAACCTTTTGCTCCTCGAGCATCCCAAGATATCAAATATCTTGGTAATCTGCTTTATCCATGCTTCCGCCAAGTGGTTTTTGTTTCTCCCTTAAACTCCGGTGGTTCCCAACTCCTTAAATTGTTTAGCGGTGACCGCCTCGAGAGTTTTCGTGTTTCCACCTCGTTTTGGGCATGTAAGTCGCTTTACCGATGTTGCATGAATTCTAAAAACCTCTTAAACGCATCAGTCGTTCAATCGATTGATCGGTGTTGTTGTTTATAGGAGGATTATCGCCATCCTGTTGCACATTGTCACGATTATTTATCTGTGGAGAATCAACAGTCTCTCACGTGCTCTATTGCTATTCTCAACATTCTGGATGCCATTTTCAAACACCGCCACAAAATAAGGGTTAATTGACATGCAACATATTATCACTATACTCGACCAACCAATCAAATACCAAATAAACTTAGGTAGGTCATACTAGCGAAGGAATTCTATCTCTCCCTCCCTAGTTCTAGTCTCACATCTTAGCCGTGGATCATATCCTAAGCTTTGATACCAACCGTGGCGCCCCAAAATTAGGTATACGTCACCCATCTTGGGTCGCCACTTACATGGTACATAAATTCAAATACAACTTACTAATATAACTGTCGTGTACAATACGACATAAACTATGAGTTTGAATACAAATATTGTCTACTAGATATTATATAAACTCAAAAGGAGTCCTCATTACAACTATTATCACACTATTTCACAGAATAGTGAGGACTACTAATGCTATCCTCTGGACCATTACTTACGTTCCCCAGACTTCGTCCCAAATATGTTCTCATTTCACGAGAAAAAGGTGAAAGAAAGGGTGAGCTCAACTAGCCCAAGAAGAAATATTATGACTAAGAAAATGCGAATAAATTATCATTAGCCTTCAACAAGTTGTTAAACCGATAAAATACAATAGACAACCAGGTTTAATCTGCAGTTGAATATGCAATCCATTAAAAGAGTCAAGTAGAGAATAAAATCTACTATCTTTTAGGTTTTAAAAGGTTTTCATCAATTTTATCATTTGAGACTCGACTTAACAAATAAACCACCACATCTAATCATCCATGTACCACTGGCCAAGGATTTTCATCAAATTATCAATGGTCATGACTATACCGAATCACCCCGGTCATAATCATACCAAAAACTATCCATTCTTGCATTACGTGACACCGAGGACTTTTATCACATCATTTATAACAAGCCATGATTATAATTGAATGATCTCTTAGTCATAATCATATTAAGTTCATCTATGCACGTAAGCCAAAGATAACATAATATATCATGAGGATGATGACAATGACATAATAATTCAATAAAACAAGTTCATGAATTATTTTATCCAGAATTAAGAAACGTCCAAATTGTCAACAAGATACTGCTTTGTAGAGTAAAATTCAAGAATGATCGGAAGAATATTTCCATGAAAGATATCGGATGAAACGCAAATATCAAGGATATTCTACTAATTTCATGGAGTATAGAAGTCAAAGTTTTAACCAACTGGGTATAATAAAGAATGGAATAACAAAAGAAATCACCATGCATGCGATTTCTTGATAGACAAAGTTATTCCAACAGAAATTATAATAACGGAACCAAAGTGTGAAATTCACACAAGCGGTGATGATCCAACAGAATAATAAATGCTTTGAATAATAAACAATGGAACCAGTCCGGTTGTAAAACACACGCATGTGATATTCCAATGTAATAATAAATGCGGAATAATAAACAATGGAACCGTGTCCTAAAATACACATGATGTGGATATTCCAAATGTAATAATAAAGAATGGAATAATGAAGAAGAAGATCACCAAGTATAGGGGATTCACATTATACAAAGTTATTCCAACGAATAAATAAGAATGGAATAACACTACAAGAAAATGCTCTAACAGCGACCAACAATATCGGCGACGCACATCCTGTTCATGAGATATTATAATCGTGACCGCCATTTTAATCGCATGAAATGTAGTCATTTGTTATATTTTAGCTTGACCATCTGATTATTAAGTGGTCGCTTACTACAATTTCACCGCCTAAAAATTGGTGAAATGTTGGCGCCTTATTTTTTTATGCGACCTCTCACTATCGGACGCACACGATTCATTGAAAACTTCCACATCATTAAATATTCAAATGACCGCATGCGGTACGCTATTATCGTCATTGATTCTTTTAATCTATCAGCCACACCTCGCTCGACGATGAGTTGAACCGTAAGAGAAAAAAAGAGGGAGAAAGAAAAGGGAGAAGAGGGAGAAGGGGAAGAAGAGGGAGAAGGTCACGCCGCAGGAGAGAAGCCACCGCCGCCACTGTTGCAACCGACGCCCACCACCGCCACCCACCGCCTTGAGGTATTGATTTCAATGTATAATGTTTCAATATTGAATATGAATTTTATTATATATGCATTAGATTGATATATATGGATTTGATTATGTTTGAGTAATATGATTATGATTTTATTAGTATTTGAAGTCGATTTGGGTAATATGATTATGTTTGGTTTATAAGTTTTGATTAGAGTAAAATTTATTTGGGTAATACGCAGTACTTTGGGTAATTTGATTTTGTTAATTTTCTAGATGAGAGGGGAGGATTCACAAATGATGGTAATTCACAATTACACCAAAGTATAAATTTTGGGTGTATGTTACTATAATGAATGTGGGACTAATTTTACTTGTTTTATTATACTCCCTCGGTACCACTTTGCATGTCATAGCTTTTGAGATCTATTTTTGGCACGGATTTTAAGGCATACTTGAACTATACTTTTATACTTTCTAAAGAGTCCCATTTTGACTTTCTAAAGTCGATTTTTGTGAAATCTTGATGTTCAAAATTGATAAAATGGATATGAATGTATTAGATTGTAGTTAGTATAAAATTTATATTTTGGGATTCTTTTGTGCAATAGAGGTAATATGCAGTTTGGTTATTATAGGAAGTCATGCACATGATATAGACTAAATGAATCCCATGTTTATGTTTGTAGTTTAACCAATTATATTGGTCATTGTGAAAAAATCATTTGTAGATCGAGAACTTGACATTGACATCATAATGTGAATCAAAGCGTGAATAATTGCTCCCACGAAAAATGATTGGGTTTCAAAGTTTACAAGTTTGATCCTCACATCATGGATACCGCAAAACTCTTTTGTAGTAAAATCTCTAGATTAAAACCGCTTTGCGGATAGTAATTCTTTTTATGAGCATAGGGATTCGATAAGTTCATAATTTCCATCCAATTCCTATGGTATCTCATATGGATTTGTTGGTTTATGTCTTGTGTTCCTAGAAATGACCTTATATGCATCTTGTCGCGTGCATGTGGTTGAGTCCATATTACGGGGAGACTCTGGCGAAATTTTTTTATTGGTCGGGTTATTTGCGAACATTTATACTATTAACGAGCCTATTGGTGATCCACTAGAGCCTATTAAGGGATGTTAGAGCGGATGGGTTGGGCTTGGGGCATGAGGCCACACGAGGCTACGCCAAGCTTAGCCAAGCCTCACAGGGCCAAGCCAAGCTTGGTTGTTATGGAATTGGTTCTGTTGATTGTGTTATTTGTTCCTATATATAGAAATTAGCTTATTGGTAATGTTTTGATTGATATGTATGCTAGATTGGAATAGTTTGATTTCAGGGTATTGTTCAAATAGATATTGGAAGGAAGCATTGGGAATATTTTAGCGATTAGGAATCTTAGGGTATTGTTCAATGAAACTTTTCAATTGTTATCATTTCTGATATTATCATTATGTGTTCATTGTGTTCAATCATGTTGTGACTATCCCAAAACATAAAAGATTATAGAAATGGACCGTGAGGGTATAATCTTAAAACATGTTAGGCGCCTTTAGCACACTAGTTGATATGAATGAATCTCCAAGATACTCAAACATGTTAATCATATGCTTACAAGTATGCTCAAGTCATATGGTTACAAGTATGCTTAAGTCATATGCTTAGAAGTATGCTTAAATGTTAATCATATGCATACTTACAAGTATGCTCAAGTCATATGGTTATAAGTATGCTCAAGTCATATGTTAACATTTATAATGTTGTCTCGTAGTATAGGTACCGTGTGAATCATGGACCTCTATTCGCACCATAGTTGGATGGCACGATGAAAGTCAAGTACCCGGATAGGTGCTACAGTTGAATTTAGAATTTGGTTGCCAAGTGTTTTTTGAGTATCGTATAGTCACCCGTAATGTATGAATGGTAAAATCATGAATCGATGTCCATGTTTAAAGTGTAAAATGTAAATTATATGAACAGAGACATGGTAAACTATCATTTACTTGTTTCGGGTTCATGAGAAATTACGAAGAATGTTTGGTGGGCACATGGGCGAGAGAAGAGATGGTGGCATCACACAAGTACACAATTCGAGCGAAGTACTCATCGTATGAATGAAATGGTCCATGATATTGCGGGGCGATTTTGATTGGGAGCAAGGCAGAGCAACCTATGAATTCTGATGCCAAAGACTTCTTTAAGTTGTTAGACGAGGGTAAAGAAGCCATTGTGGCATGGTTGCACCAAACACACTACATTGTGCTGCGATGGCGACATTACTTAACATCAAGGCTGATCACAACATGAGCCATGAGTGTTTTGAGTCGCTCTTGAAGGCAATTAAGAGTATGTTGCTGACGGTGAGAAATTACACGGTAACTATTACTTTTGTAAGAAAATGGTGAAGAAGTTGGGTCTTGGATACCAAAAGATCGATGCATGTCCCAACGATCGTATGTTGTTTTATAAGGAAAATGACAAGATGATAAGGTGCACGCTTTGCGCCATGATCGGTTTAGGCCTAATAAAGAGGTGTGACTACAAAAAAATCAAGTATACCGCTTAAGATTCTAAGGTATTTTCCAATAACACATCGACTAAAAAGATTGTACATGTCTTGAATCACCGAACATATGAGTTGGCATGCGAAATCTCCGACTAAAGATGGAGAACTAAATCATCCCGCAGATGGGCAGGGCTTGGAAGATTTCAACTTAGCACATCCCGAATTTGCATTGGAACCTAGAAATGTGAGGCTTGGATTGTCCACCGATGGTTTCAATCTGTTTAGCCACTCAAATGTTCCGTACTCATGTCAATCTTCGTGATTGTTATCCGCATAACTTGCCTCCTTGGATGTGTGTATGAAATGAACCATACTTATTTCTTTCACTCGTGATTCTGGTCCTAAGAGTCCTAGAAAGAACTTAGATGTTTACTTGAGACCTCTTATAGGCGAGTTAAAGGTATTGTGGGAGGATGGAGTCAGACTTGGGATGTTGCAACGAAAACAAATTTCAACCTTAGGGCAATGTGGTTATGTGGACTATAAGTGACTTCCAACTTATGGTATGTTAATTTGGATGGAGTACACACGGAAGTTGGCTTGTCCGTATTGTATGGAGCATATAAAAAGTCGTTTAATCTATCAAAAGGTCGAAAGCCTTGTTGGTTTGATCGTCATCGCTTCTTCTTACCTAGATCACCCGCTTGAAGAAATAGAGAACACTTCAGAAAGGGAAAGTAGATAATGATATGCCTCGCACTGCGATTGTCGGAACGGAGATGCGAGATCGTGTGATGAGATTGCCGGTTATCCCATTTGGTAAGGTTGATCGACAAACATAATCAATGGGTTTGGTGAATCTCATAACCGGGTTCGGAGAAGCATCTTTTGGGAATTGCCTTATTGGTCTACAAATTTGATTCAATCATAATCTAGATGTGATGCATATTGAGAAGAATGTGTTTGACAATGTGTTTAACAACGTGATGAATGTTACGGGGAAGACAAAAGATAACGATAAGGCACGCTTTGGACATGAAAGATATTTGTAAGCGTCCTGGATTAGAACTTTATGAATCTCCTAATGGTAAGATTGTCAAACCGCATGCAAGGTACACATTGTCCAAAAAGAAAGTTAAAGATGTGTGCACATGGGTTAAGTCTCCGAAACTACCAGGATGGATATCGTCCAAACATTGCAAGGTGTGTTCTGGTGGGAAATTGCAAGGGATGAAGAGTCATGATCATCGTGTGTTCATGGAGAGACTCATGCCTATAACATTTCGGGATCTCGCTTGATAAACCAATATGGGATGCTTTGACGGATCTTAGTCGTTTCTTCAAAGACTTGTGTTCAAAATCATTGAATGAGAAGGACATGTTTGTACTTGAGAAGAACATCATAGAGATCACGTGTAAACTGGAAAAAATATTCCCACCTGGTTTTTTTGACTCCATGGAGCATTTGCAAATCCATCTTCCCTATGAAGCTCGTGTTGGGGGTCCAAGCTTAAATATAGATGGATGTACCCTTTCGAGAGGGTGATGGGAAACCTTAAGAGGAAGGTGAAGAATAGAGCTTATGTCGAGGGGTCGATATGCGAGGCATCTGCTTTTGATGAGATATCTACGTTTGTCTCGGATTATTTTCCTGATGAAGTCTTGTGAAAAGGCCAATCGAGTATCGAGACATGATGATGGGGAAATGTTGAACTAAATGGTCGGCTCTCAGTATTTGGTCCCTCGGGCGCGCTTATGGAAAAGGGAAGCGCATATTCCTCTCTGAGCAAGAATTACATGCCGCACATACTTACATTCTTCTCAATTGTGAGGAGATTGACGAATTTGTGAGGTACACATGTAAACTTGATATTTTATCTTTTAAGTTAAAAATTTATTCTAATATGTTAATGTTTATAACATGGTATAGATTGTACGATGACGAGTTAAAAGTGAAGCATGCCGACATAACTGATAAAGATATTCAAATCAATCGGGATAAAAACTTTGCACTTTGGCTAAAGGACAAAGTAAGTTCAATTTTTAAGCACGTAGTGTATATATATATAATATATATACTTCATATGTTAACTATGACTTCATTTAATAAGATGGAGTTTTGTAGAAGCTTTGATTGAGGGATCAACGATTCCTACTTAATGTCTGAAGTCCTAGCTATGGGACCGAACGAGGATCAAGTCACCATTGATGGTTACAAAATAAATGGTTGTGAATTTCACACAAAGGAATATAGGCGCCAAAAAGAACAACGAACTCCGGAGTGTGTGTCCAAGGAGATTGTTACAATGAGCTTGGTCGTTACCTTTTATGGGGAGTTGAGGAAATCGTGAGAGTTGTCGTGCAAGGGCACGTCGAGGGTCATATTCACTTGTTCAAGTGCCGTTGGTTTGATTCGAGAAAAGGATACGTGTTGACGGACATGGAATCGTCGATATTGACCTCCATAGATCACTGCGTGCTCCAACGAACCGTTTGTTTTACTAACTCAAACGAAGACAAGTATACTACACTCTCTAGTCCTGTTAGAAAAGGGATAGACCGCTTTCTGATTGGCAAGTTGTAATTTATACTCCGTGCCGTAGTCGTGTAGAATTAGTTGATGGGGAGATTTACCAAGAAGCGGATGCTTCATAGTCGACTATAATAAATGTGGAGGACGACAATGAAGTAATCCAGCTTAGATGGTGGAGATGAACCACATGAATTAGATCCTGAGTCAATACTTATGTCGGATGACATTGATCTTTGAGGAGGAAGAGTTATTGTACCGAATCGACATAGAATCAAGGCGGATGATGGTTATGAATCTGCAACACGCGTATACAAGATGATTACTGAATCGGACATTGACACTTGAACTCATGCAATGTATGTTTAGCAATACATGTTTTTATATCATTGTCATGTTTATGTACTAAACTATTTAAATGCAACTTTTGTTTATTGTCATTTTATATTCATATATATACATGTTTATATCAACATCATGTTTATTGTCATATATACATATAATCAAATATGACTCTAATAACATCTTGAAATTTGTAATATACTGATGATTCCTTGAAGCGGTAGCAGAAAAAGCGCGGCTTGGGTAGGGGGCCTAATAATGTGCCCAAGGCCCCTACTAATCCCGATGATCGGATTCTTATTCAGATTCGCCCTCCTCCGAAATAGCACGTACGTCCCGCATATATCATTTATATAAAAGCATTTAAGATTCCATTTATTGTATATTGGTAATGTTTTGATTGATATTATATTGGTAATGTTTTATTTTGGTCTTATTGTATTGAAAATTTGTATATTTCTCTTGGTTTGTGTCTTGGGTGCCTAGAAATGTCCATATATGCATCTTGCCGTCGCGCATGTGGCTAGTCTATATTATAGGGAGACTATGGCAAATTTTTATAAGTATTATAAGTATAAGTTTGAAAAATGTTCACAAATATTATAACTTAGATATAAATTGCTTTAATATATGCTAATTGATGTTGTATATTATAGTGATTTTTCGTGATAATAAGATCGTCAAGTGCATATCACACCGTTTTGAGTAATTGCCTACACACTGCAGATTACGTGGTAGACACACTATATCCCCACAAGGATCTTTGTTTGGTGAAATTTCGTGTATATTTTTTTAATTATGACAAATAATATTAATATAATATTCAAAGGATAATTATTTAGTAATGTTATTATTGTTTTTTTATTTGCGAAATGGTATAGATGGGAGGACGCGAGGCTTGATGATTCGAGACATTATTACGGCAAAAGTGCGCGTCCGCACTAAGGACAACTTGAATAAAGAACGACAAAAAGCCATTCACAATGCCGAGATCGACCATCCGGGCCGTGGAGAGGATTATATGCACGAGCATAGCCCTCAGTGGTGCACCCAGTCCATATGAAATTTGAGATGTGTGCCCAATGGAGAGCCGAGAGTCAGGGTGAAAAGACGAAAATCGCCGCCACCAACGAGCCTCGGGTGTATCCGATGGCGAAAAGGCTAAAGAACATACAAGGCGCGATATTTCACAGATTCTGATATCACCGTCCGCACGTATTTACAAGTTTTAATATGTTTACAATCATGAATTGTAGAAAATATCCCATTTTACTTAGTAATATTGTCTTTGTTTTTGTATAGGAGTCTCGGTCTCAAGGTCACCCTTTATCCATTGGTTTGGATGTATACGTGGCAACCCGTGATGGTTCCGCCTCGAGGCTATCCGATAGCTTGCAATAAGTTTTAACAACCTAATCTTGTTTATTAATACTTACAAAATATTATTTTAACTATTTAAGTGTTAACATGATGACAGGATACTTATAAACGTTTATTGAATGAGCCCTATCCTCAAGGCACTCCACGTCCGCTTTATTGATCAAGAGTTGTGGGAGAGGGCGTCATTGTGAAGAAGAACTACATTAAAGGTCAAGGACAACGACGACGCCCATCCTTCAAAGGCTCAGCGACTCTGCTACCCAGTCTTCATATCATCGAGTCATCCAATTGTTCATACTCCTTACCGACCGTGAGAGAGCTATATGTCAAGATCGAAATCTTCAAGATATTTGGCGGGCACACAGGGGCTCTTAATCCTCGAGGAGTTAGTTGAGCGATGGCGGCGGCAGCAGCAGAGGAGACGTGGGGATGGCGACGAGTATAAAATCAATTTGTTGTATGTATTGTCGTAATATATACCAATGTCAACATATTTATTATATTTGTAACTTGTTTTATTATTTTGTTAATTACTGGTGATCAAGGAGGGATGACGCTTGACATAACCTTGTACTTGTATATTCATTATTTGGATGTTTGTATATATGTTACTTAAACAAGTTTTGAAATGTTATTATATTTATTCAAATCATATTGGTTTTAAAGGTTTATATACTAGTTTGGTGTATGTGTTGGTGGACGATGGACGTTTATATTGTTTTGTATGTTGTTTATCTTGGTGTGTATGTGTGTTGGGATAAAGGTAGAAAATGTGCAGGTTTTTTGGGAATTACGCAAAAATGACAAAAAATCTGGTCAGTAATGTTTTTATATCATGCGACGCATGCGGTCATTGAACGCGATTAGCGACGGCATCTCATCCGACCGCGACGCGTCATGATAATGGTCGGCCGACACGTGACCACGTCATCTTTGGCCTCGACCATGTTGATTCATTTCAATGCCGAATCGTATTTGTCATTTCTTGCGGCTTTAGCGATCAGCAGATATCTCGATCGCTAATAGTGGTCACGATGGGCATCCCAAATGACCCAGATTTTATCTGACGACTATCGGTGACCGCATGCGATCATGAGATATTATCTGCGATCGAAATGCGATCATTGATAGTCGATCGTTGATAAGCCTTTTTGTTGTAGTGTAATATAAGGATTTCACCAAGTATAGGGTATCGCCGTATATGAAGTTATGTATAGGGTATACCACTTTTACGAAAGATTCAAATGAATAATAATGAATGGAATAATGTGTTCTCTTCATGAATAAGAAAGAATAACACCCTTTACGGGCACAACAAATAATATCCCCTTACCGTAAAAGACACTTTGGATATCAAAGTAAAGAAAGTACGAATACTCTTCTTCTTTCTCTCTATAGATTTTCTCTCATAGCTTCTCTCTATAATTTCTCTCTCTGAAGTTTCATTGAATTAAAAGAAAATAATGAAGGAATGAGCTTTTATTTATAGGAAATAGAATGCATAGTAATTAATCCATGAACGGTCAGATTGATTTACTTTAATCGACGGTCCATATTTAAAGCAAAATCTTTTAAATAAAATATCATATATTCTATTTATATAAAAACATTTTACTATGCAAACACTACATAACACTATGCATAATAAAATATAATATATTCTATTTATAGAATAACTTTAATAAAGTATTCATTTTATATAAAAGATGTTTTTGTTTTATTACGTTAATAATACGAATAAAACAAAACATCATTATCGCTATAATAATTCATATTATTAATCGACAATAATGGAATCAAACCGAGTGACTTCTCACATAAGCATCAATAATCAATATCGTAGCTACTATGCAACCACACGTATCTTGTACTTTTTTACTACCGAAAGTAGTCAACAAGATGTCAACGGTAAAACTTCCGCCGTTATTTCAATAAAATATTTTTGTCGTTTTCAATCCGACAATAATTACATTATGGGTCCACCAATGATTGAGTAGTTGTCATTTAATATTCCCCGCTAAACCTAATATTCCCAGACCAATCGAATATAATATAACCACTTGCATACTTTGCAAAATTTATAAATACTACCCACAACTATAAAATTATCTCAAATTCACACCATAATATTAAAAATTATTTCGACAAAATTTAAATCTTTATTGATAAAATCTGGGGTCTCACAATGGAGTTGGTGGAGTTGGTAGCCAACTCACATTTAGCATAATGCAAGAAGGGCAAAAATGTTATTTCCATGCAATTTTTATTCTAGAATTGTCATTTGATGAAACCCTTACGGTTTAGGGTTTGGAACCCTTATTATTTAGGGTTTAACTCTTAACTTTGCAATTTAATTTCTAAGATTTCTGAATTTCGGTTTTAAAAATAGAAAATGCATAGTAATTAATCCATGAACGGTCCAGATTGATTTACTTTAATCTGACGGTCCATATTTAAAGCAAAATCTTTTAAATAAAATATCATATATTCTATTTATATAAAAACATTTTACTATGCAAACACTATGCAACACTATGCAAAACACTATGCAAAAACACTATGCAACACTATGCATAATAAAATATAATATATTCTATTTATAGAATAACTTTAATAAAGTATTCTGCTTTTATATAAAAGATGTTTCGCTTTTATTACGTTAATAATACGAATAAAATAAAACATCATTATCGCTATAATAATTCATATTATTAATCGATAATAATGGAATCAAACCGAGTGACTTCTCACATAAGCATCAATAATCAATACCGTGCATTACTACTATGCAACCACACGTACATCGTACTTTTACTACCGAGTAGTTCAACAAGATCAACTGTAAAACTTCCGCCGTTATTTCAATAAAATATTTTTTTCGCTTTTTCAATCCGACAATAATTTCATTATGGGTCCACCAATGATTGAGTAGTTGTATGCGAATATTCCCCGCTAAACCTAATATTCCCCACCAATCGAATATAATATAACCACTTGCATACTTTGCAAAATTTATAAATACTACCCACAACTATAATATTATCTCAAATTCACACCATAATATTAAAAATTATTTCGACAAAATTTAAATCTTTATTGATAAAATCTGGGGTCTCACAATGGAGTTGGTGGAGTTGGTAGCCAACTCACATTTAGCAAGTCTTGCAAGCAATCACACCAATAATGCAAGAAGGGCAAAAATGTTATTTCCATGCAATTTTTATTCTAGAATTGTCATTTGATGAAACCCTTACGGTTTAGGGTTTGGAACCCTTAGTATTTAGGGTTTAACTCTTAACTTTGCAATTTAATTTCTAAGATTTCTGAATTTCGGTTTTAAAAATAGAAAATTAATATTTCTAAATTATAATTAGTATTTTCTAATTATATTAAAATTTCTTAATCATAATTTAAATCTTGCTAATTAGGATTAGTATTTCCTAATTAAAATTGCTAATTTAGAAATTAGGGTCAAAATTGGTCATTAGTGTTTACAACCCAAAATTAGGGTTTCTAAATAAAAAAATTATTTTTTCTAAATTAGAATTAGGTTTCCTAATTAGATTAGGGTTTCCTAATTACTTAACTTGAAAATTAGGATTAGGGTTTTTTAATTAACATTACAATTATTAAATTAACACTTAGGTCTTCCCTAATTATAAATTACGGTTCTAATCCAGAAATTAGGGTTTAAAAATTTAAAATTAGGGTTTGCTAAAGAATTAAGCTTTACCCTAATTAATATTATATTTAATAGCACTTGAGCATTATAATTATCCTTTAAGTTCCCAGATTAGGGTTTTAAATTTCTGAATTAGGGTTTCGGATTCCCGAAATTGAAATTAGGGTTTCAGAACCGGTTTCTAAGGTTTCTTGTAATTCGCTAGGGTTGTCTAAGCGAACATTGACGCTTCTTAATATATACCTAGTGTTTGTTACAGATATTGTTTATCTGGTCAACCCTTGACCCTTAACTACATTCTGAACACATAAACGCAGAATATATTCACGTATTTCTTTAATCCTTAATAATTCACCTAAATCCTTTACAGAATTTTGAAATCCTCAAAATTCCTTCTCAAAAATATCACACGCATACACTTATTTTCTGTCTAGGTTCTAATAATGAACCTTAAATTAATTATTAAAAATTTTAAAAATTTTCTAAATTCTCGGGTTGTCACATTCACCCCTTCTTCTAAAAATTTCTTCTTCGAAATTTACCTTACACCTTACACCATACTGCTTACACCATTCACACACATTATCACATGCTACCCAATAACCACTCGCAAGAGTAATAATTTTCAAATTTTGCTGAGGAGTCATATAGACTATTTGTCTATCATTTTCACAAAGGTTATACGGAAATTCATCCACAAACCGGCATAACTTACGAACACAAAGGGTGATTAGCCTAATATGTCTTGTACTGATCAAGTACTGCTTTGGCCGGCAAATTCATCAGATTGATTCTTCTTCCTGCTATCACCTTATCAGATCACGGGGTGATCTCATCATATATATTACGATTCATTTTTATATCTTGATCGTTTTGTTTTACGATCTCCTATCACTGTACTTTTAGTCATTTAGACTCGATTTATTCATCACTACTGTTCAACTTTATTATCAGAGTTAGGGAATTCTGTGTCTTTATTACTCACGAGATTCGTCTTTAAATCTTACCGACCGACTAACTTTATGTGAGTTAGATCTTATCCTAAACACTGCAGTTATTAGTCTAAGGTATCACTACCTTAGGTTTATAACCAACAACTTTGATACCAACTATGACGGCCCCGAATCCGAGGTCCCGAGTCACCGCGGATCCGGTTCGATCATTCTAACACTATTACTATATTTACAGAAGATATAAACATAAATTGTTTATACAATACATTACACACTATTCCCCAAGGTCGAGTAACCTTAACTTATACACAATACATCACTTGTCTAATACATAACATTATCATCATACAATACTTATACAAATCTAATCGCATTACATTAACTTTCTACTGAACTGCCTTTTGACCTTTCCTTGTATCCGACGTATTCGCCTTAATCTGCAATGTTTTATCATGATATAGCATGGGTAAGCATAAGAATTGCCAACAAGTTTTATCATGATATATCATGATTGAAAGAATCTAAATAATAAGCAGGCTATAATTCAACAATATAATTGTGAACTAGCAGGAACAAACTTTTGACTGAACAAGTATTGAACATGAACAAATATATCTGAACCAACTGGTAATGAAGGTGATCAGCCTTTCATAACTGACTTATACATGCAATATGTACATAGTAAAATTCATGGCAACCAGCAATGATTAACCATAAGCTTATCCGAATGAAACAATTCTTAGTAGAGTTAAGTAAAAAACAAACTTGCATGAATCGTTGATTACCGCTACGCAATTTATAACGCTTTATCTGAAGACCTAATATTAGTAATATAGATTTCAAATATTAAAATAATATCATCACAATATAATACTATAATATATATATATATATATATATAATAACCTAAACACATTATACATAACCCTATCAGTCTATAACACACATAGGACTCGGTATCAAGTCAAACTATTTCAGTTTGAGTTGAACCCGACACAAATCTAACATCCCAACGATCTATTCAGACAAAATTTTGAGTTTAAGTTCAATTAAACTCTGTCTAAACGCTTAACCATTATCTAAGATAATTTATTAACAGTCGAAATATTTTTCGTAAGCTCGTAATAATTTTTAAATAATTATTACTATTTATCGTGAATTTTCAATTATTAATATCGTATTTAAATGAATTAAATACCACATAATTCTTTTATCAAATATTAATGAAATACATGTCATTATATTATAATATATTTATAATATTACAAAGTATTTTTAATACTTTAAAATCACTTTTATATGATTTTTAAACAATTAAATTCATTATCCGGTAATTTCTAATAATATTAAAATATTAATATTTTCATGACAAAATATTAAAAGTTATATTTTATAACTTAAAATATTTTTATAACACTTAAATAATTTTTATATGATTTATAAATCATTAATTCTATTTTTCATAATTTATTTAATATAGTTATTAAATAAACTAATTATCATTAATATTGATTAATTAATGAAATTAATCTAAAATATTAAAAGTCACCGAAAAATATCTTTAAAATTTTTTCTAATACCATAATATTATTTTTCATGTATTAAAATTATTTTAAATAATTTATTTAATATTATAATTAAATAAATTAAATACCATTTATATTCCAAAATATTAAATATTTATGAAATATACTCTAAATAATTAAAAACTATTTTTCAGACTTTAAAATAATTTTTCAGAATTTATTTAGTATTTGTAATAATTAAAAATCATTTTTATCTATTTATTTAATTAAAATAATCAATTTCCGAAATTAAGTGTCGCTATAGGGGCCTTAGGTGACGAATCCATCGCTAATGGTGTTCTTGGCCCTGTTCTGGAGCTTCATCACCAGTTATAAGGTTGCTACTTTGACCATGATTATGTCTGAGTTCCTAATGTATTCTGGGCTTGTAAATGCGTTAATGTTGTAGTGCTGATGTAGTACTACAACAATAAACAAATTCCATGGCCAAATCACAACATAACAGCAAGATATAATCTAGCAAAATGTTTAACAACGTTGTTCTTGAGTTTCTGGGTTGCCTAGAAACTCAAGTAGTGTTAGGGTCCTACTCTGCAGCCTTGAATCTCTAGGTTCCCGACTTGGTTAGTGTGTTCTCTTGATTTTACCCTGAATTATAGATGTCAGGGTACATGTAAGTAACATCATAACATCATAATATCATTACACAATAAAGATTAAGGCTTGTCAAAGTAAGGGTCACGGATTGTTCTTGAGAAATCTGGGTTTCCCAGATTTCGCCAAAAGCTGGTGGTCAACGGTACTTTGACCAAGGTTATTTATGAATCTGTTAACGATATAGGTGATCTAAGGACACTATTGTGTAGTCCTCATGTCATACTACAACACTAAAACAACAACATGGACAAACAAGCAAACAACTGCAAGATCAGAAGCCATAAAAAGCTTGTCAGACAGGTTCTGGGTTTCTGGGCTGCCCAGAAACTTAGTCCTCGTGAACGATCAACGAGTTTTGACAGTCTATATCTTTCAATCTACACGTGATCTGGACTTGATACAAGTACCAGATCAAAGACCATACCACATACTACAAGTACAAAAGCTTAAAACATAAAAACAGTTAACAAAGAAGAATCTAGAGGCTCTGACTTTCGGTTGTCAGGCTATTTTTTTCAAGTTTTCCAGATTTGTTTAAATATTGATTTCGTGCATCGAGATGTTATAGATCTGGGTTTTAACAACCCAGATCACTAAATGACACCTTATAACACATCTTTAACCAACAACTTACAATAACTAACATCAGATTACATGATTTCAAAAATTAGGGTTCTTATTCCTTCTTATGCTTTTGATCTCTGATTTCTGACTTTGATTTTGATATTGGAAAGCTGATAGACTAACTTAGCTTTAATTCTCACTCTTATTCCCGAAAATGAAGAGAGAGAGAGAGAGAGAGAGAGGGCTTGGAGAAAATAAAAATTTAAGTAAACATTTTCTCTCTTTTTAATCTATATAAATGTTGCCAAGTTGCTAGCATCTGAAAATTTCGGCTGGTTGGCTGTGATTTGTAGAACATGGAGTTGGTGGAGTTGGTAGCCAACTCACATTTAGCAAGTCTTGCAAGCAATTACACCAATAATGCAAGAAGGGCAAAAATGTCATTTCCATGTAATTTTTATTCTAGAATTGTCATTTGATGAAACCCTTAGGGTTTAGGGTTTGGAACCCTTAGGGTTTAGGATTAACCCTTAACTTTGCAATTTAATTTCTAAGATTTCCGAATTTCGGTTTTAAAAATAGAAAATTAATATTTCTAAATTATAATTAGTATTTTCTAATTATATTAAAATTTCTTAATCATAATTTAAATCTTGCTAATTAGGATTAGTATTTCCTAATTAAAATTGCTAATTTAGCAATTAGGGTCAAAATTGGTCATTAGGGTTTACAACCCAGAATTAGGGTTTCTAAATAAAAAAATAATTTTTCTAAATTAGAAATTAGGTTTCCTAATTAGATTAGGGTTTCCTAATTACTTAACTTGAAAATTAGGATTAGGGTTTCCTAATTAACATTACAATTATTAAATTAACACTTAGGTCCTCCTTAATTATAAATTAGTGTTCTAATCCATAAATTAGGATTTAAACATTTAAAATTAGGGTTTGCTTAATAATTAAGCTTTACCCTAATTAATATTATAATTAATAGCACTTGAGCATTATAATATCCTTTAAGTTCCCAGATTAGGGATTTAAATTTTCGAATTAGGGTTTCAAATTCCCGGAACTGAAATTAGGGTTTCCAGAACCGATTTCTAGGGTTTCTTGTAATTCGCTAGGGTTGTCTAAGCGAACGTTGGCGTTCTTAATATATACCTAGGGTTTGTTACAGATATCGTTTATCTGGTCAACCCTTGACCCTTAACCACATTCTGAACACATAAACGCAAAACATATTCACGTATTTCCTTAATCCTGAATAATTAACCTAAATCATTCACAGAATTTTGAAATCCTCAAAATTCCTTCTTAAAAATATCAAACGCATACACTTATTTTCTGTCTAGGTTCTAATACTGAACCATACATTAATTAATAAAATTTTTCTAAATTTTCTAAATTCTCGGGTTGTCACAGCCGTCGTACGAATATTCCCTATTAAAATGAATATTCCTCGACCAATCGAATATTATATAACCACTTGTTTACTTTGCAAAATTTATAAATATTACCCACGTACAACTATTATATCAAATCCACACCATAATATTCAAAAATATATTTCGAGAAAATTATTCTTTATTCATAAAAGTTGGGGTCTTACAACCTCCCCTTCTTATGAAATTTCGTCCTAAAAAATTAGGGTACGTACCTGGTATATCGAAGAGGTGAGGATACCTTGATTTCATTTCAGATTCTAACTCCCAGGTCATTTCCTCAACATCGTGGTTTCTCCACAAAACTTTGACTTGAGGTATAACTTTAGAGCGTAGAATATGATCCTTCTTATCCAAGATTTTAACATGTAACTCTTCATACATTAAATCTTCCTCTATCTCGTCTGGTTCTAATTCAATAATGTGGTTCGGGTCTTTCACATATTTACGTAACATAGATATGTGAAAAATGTTATGAACACGAGACATACTTGGCGGTAAGGCGAGTCTATAGGCAACAATTCCTACTCGATCGAGGATTAAAATGGGCCAATGAATCGAGGGTTGAGCTTTCCTCTATTTCCAAATCTCGTAACTCCCTTCCATGGAGCAACACGTAACAACACATGATCTCCAATATCGAATTCCACGTTTTTTTGATGAAGATCAGCATAACTCTTTTGTCGATCTTGTGAGGTTTTTATACGTTGTCGGATCGTTTGAATCTTTTCCGTAGTCATACGTACCAACTCCGGTCCCAACAATGTTCCTTCACCCACCTCATCCCATCATACTGGTGAACGACACTTTCTTCCATACAATGCCTCAAATGGAGCCATGCCAATACTTGCTTCATAACTATTGTTGTAGGAAAACTCCACCAATGGTAAGAACTTGTCCCAACTTCCTTTGAAGTCAAGGATACAGAGTCTTAATAAATCTTCAAGAGTTTGAATAGTCCTCTCCGACTGCCCGTCCGTCTGAGGATGATATACCGAGCTAATTCGTAAATCCGTGCCCATAGCTTTTTGCAAACTAACCCAAAATCTTGAAGTGAATCTTGGGTCTCGATCAGAAACTATGGATACCGGTATACCATGCAGTCTTAGAATCTCTTTTATGTACATACGTGCAAGACGTTCAAGTGTATAAGTTTCTCGTATAGGTAGGAAATGAGCCAACTTGGTCAATCTATCAACAATGAACCAAATAACATCTATGCCTTGAGAAACCTTGGGAAGACCAGTAACGAAATCCAAGGTAATGTGCTCCCATTTCTATTCTGGAATTTCAAGTAGTTGCAATGGACCTTTTGGTACTTGATGCTCCACCTTGACTCGTTGACAAGTTAAACACCTTGAGATAAACTCCGCTATCTCTCTCTTCATATTGCTCCACCAAAATGTATGTCGAAGATCACGATACATTTTGGTACTCCCAAGATGGATTGCAAACGGTGTGTTGTACACCTCCATCATGATTTTATACTTTAAATCATGGTTGTTAGGAACACAAAGTCTGGAGTTGACTCGAAGTATTCCTTCATCATCGATTCTTGCTTCCGGCATAGCACCTTCTTGCACTTTCTTCCTCATACGCATCGCCTCCAGTGTCTCAGTAGCTTGAGCAGCTTTAACTTTATCGATTAAAGTCGGTTCTACTCATATATTTACCATCATCACATGGGTCCCTGGAGTCTTTAACTCTATCTCCATCCTTTGTAAGTCATATAAAATGGGCCTTTGCGTTGACATTAATGCACTCGCATTCAAGATATGATCTTATACTCAATGCATCGCCTACTACGCCGCTTTTCGGATGGTATTGAATGGTATGATCAGAATCTTTCAAAAACTCAAGCCATCGAAGTTCTTGCATGTCGAGTTCCTTTTGAGTGAAGAAATATTTGAGGCTTTTACGATCCGTATGTATCTCCACCTTCTCTCCATACAGGTAATGCCTCCAAATCTTAAGCGCAAAAATGACTGCTGCCAACTCTAGATCATGAGTAGGATAATTCTTATCATATTCTTTGAGTTGTCGTGAGGCATAAGCTATGAATTTCCCAAACCTTTGCATGAAGCATCAGTGTAGATGACAAATCCCTCCGAGCTAGATGGTATTGTCAGAACAGGTGCTGAAATGAGTCTCCTCTTGAGTTCAAGAAAACTCTTCTCACATTCTTCGCTCCAACCGAATTTTGTATCTTTTCGAGTCAGCTGAGTTAATGGAGTAGCGATTCGAGAAAACCCTTCTATAAATCTCCGATAATAACCAGCTAAGCCGAGAAAGCTACGTACTTTGGTCACTGATTTAGGTTACTCCCAGCTTTGAATTGCTTTAATCTTTGTCGAGTCAACATATATCCCATGATTTGATATCACGTGCCCAAGGAATGCAACTTCCTCAAACCAGAACTCGCATTTCTTCAACTTGGCATATAGCTTGTTTTCATGAAGCTTTTGGAGTATCAGCCTCAAGTGTTGCTCATGGTCTTCACGGGTTTTGGAGTATATGAAGATGTCATCAATAAAGATGACCACAAAGTGATCCAAATATTCTTTGAATACTCGGTTCATCATATTCATGAAGGCAGCAGGAGCATTAGTCAATCCAAAAGACATGACTAAGAATTCGTAATGCCCGTACCGAGTTTTGAAAGTAGTCTTTGGAATGTCATCAGTTTTAATCTTCAACTGATGATATCCAGAACGAAGATCAATCTTTGAAAAGAATTTGGCGCCTTATAATCGGGTCAAACAGTCATCAATGTGAGGCAACGGCACCTTTTTTTGATGGTGACATGATTCAACTCCCGATAATCAATACAAAGTCGCATACTTCCAGCTTTCTTCTTCACGAATAGAACAGGGGCACCCCAAGGAGACGTACTAGGACAAATGAAACCGATGTCTAACAATTCCTACACTTGGGTCTTTAACTCCTGAAGTTCAATAGGAGGCATTCGATATGGGGCTTTGGAAATGAGTTTTGTATTGGGTTCAAGTTCGATAAAAAATTTAATTTCACGCTCTGGGGGTAGGCCAGGAAGTTCTTTAGGGAATACGTCAGGAAATTTATTAACAATAGAAATATCTTCCAAATATGACGTATTTTTGTTTAAATCTATGACATGAGCTAAGAAAGCTTGACATCCATTTTTCAATAAACGAATAGCTTTATGGCTTGAGATGACCGTGATTGATTTTAATGGTTTGGTCGCTTGAATTTGCATAATAGGTTCATTAGGAATATGAAAGCTAACAACCTTACGAAAATAATCAATTTTAGCATGATGAGTAGTTAACCAATCAATCCCTAGAATCACGTCAAATGTAAGTATTTTTAAAGAAATAAGATCGAGAGGTAATGTGCGGTTACCGATTTGAATCAAACAAGACTTATAAACAGTGGATGTAATGAAGGTTTCTCCTAACGAAGTTTCAACCGATAAGTCAAAGTCTAATTTATCCGGAGTCAAATTTAAACGTTGAGCGCAAGTAGGAGAAATAAAAGAATGGGTAGAACCGGTATCAAATAAGGTATAAACTTCTCTAGAGTTTATGATAAGCTTACCCGTGATTACCTCGTTCGGGTTCCTTGCTTTCTGGGAGGTTACGATAAACGCTCTCCCTTGAACTACCGGCTTTGACTTTTCTGGGACGGCCTTTGATGCCTCCATCCCAGCTGGACTTGTCTTTGGTGCATGACAAAATCGGGTTAGGTGACCTTCTCTTCCATAATTATAACACGCTTTGGACTGCATCGCGCAATTTGGACTGATGTCCCTCCCCTCCTCGTTTGAAGTATATGATAGGTGGTCGTTCTCCTTCCTTAACAACGGGTGCTAGTGCTGACGTCTTTCCATCATTGTTGAATCTCCTTTTCTTGAAATGTCCATTTTTAGTGTCTTGGCCATGATTACCACCAAAGTGGTTACCATTTCTGGCATGTTGATTCCCTCCATGTTTGTTGTCACCGCTTCGATGACTGCTACCATTGGTATTATCATTTTGTTGGCTGCTTTCTCTTGGTTGAGTTGACTCGTTATCGCGCTCCAATAACTGAGCCCTATTAACAACATCTGAATACAAACACAGTTTGTGAGAAATTAAGTATTTACATATCTCGGGTTTCAAACCTCTTAGAAACATCCGCGACATTCTCTCCTCATTATCAACCAAATGAGACGCAAACCGACAACTCCTAAAAACTTAGCTTCGTCTTCGTGACACCTGGCCATATTGTTCTGCTCCAACTTGATGAACTCTACCTCTTTATGTGACGAATACTTTTGGGAAAGTATTTGTCATTGAGTACGCTTTACCGATTCCCACCAGTAATATGCCTCTCTTCGCAACATAAAGGTGGCAAATGGAGCCTTTTGCTCCTCGGAGCATCCCAAAACATCAAGTATCTTGGTGATCTGCTTTATCCACGCTTCTGCCTTAAGTAGTTTTGGCTCTCCAATAAACTCCGATGGTCCCAGCTCCTTGAAATGTTTAGCGGTGACCGTCCGAGAGTTTCCAGTGTTTCCACCTATATTTTGGACAGGAGTTGCTCTCGCCTGATGTTGCATGAATTGCATAAAGCCTCTAAACATTCCATCGTTCATCATTTGGTCAGTGTTGTTGTTTACATGAGAATTGTCACCTTCCTGATGCACATTATCCTGATTATTAATCTATGGAGACTCAACAGTCTCCTGTGCTCCATTGCTATTCTCAACATTCTCGGATGACATTTTCAAATACTGCCACAAAACAAGGGTTAATTGACATGTCACATATTATCCCTATACTCTGACCAACCAAATAAATACCAAATAAACTTAGGTAGGTCATACTAGCGAAGGAATTCCCTGTCTCTCCCTTCTTAGTTCTTGTCTCACATCTCAGTCAGGGATCATATCCCTAAGCTTTGATACCAACTGTGACGCCCCCAAAATAGGTATACATCACCCATCTTGAGTCGCCAAATACATGGTACAAAATTCAAATACAACTTAATTATACAACAGTCATGTAAAATACGACAAAACACAATCTAAGAGTTTTAATAAGAATATTATCATCTAAACAATATCCACACTCAATGGAGTCCTCATTACATTTATTGTCACACTATTTAATAGAATAGTGAGGACTACTAATGTTAACATTTGGACCGTCACTCCATTCCCCAACTAGTTTCGGCTACGTTCTCATTTCCTGAAGAGAACAGTAAAAGAAAGGGTGAACTCAACTAGCCCAATAAGAAATATTATGACTAAGATAATGCAGAATAAATTATCATTAGTCTTCAACACTGTTAAACTGATAAAATATAATAAACATCAAGTTTAACTACAGCGGAACAAGCAATCCATTAGAAAAGTTAAGTAGAGAATAAAATCTACTATCTTCTATGATTTAAAAGGTTTTTCATCACTTTTATCGTTGAGACTCAAATTTAATAAATAAACCACATCATCCCCACACTTTTCGACTCAAGGATATTCATTAGTATCACGACCACAAATTATCCATGCACTACGGGCCAAGGATATTCGTGTATTCATCAATGGTCAAGATCATGCCAACAATCGTCCATCAATTCACTACGACCAATGAGGACTTTTACCACATCATTTGTAACATTACTACTAATGATTATACTTAGAATAATCCTCGCCATAATCATACCAAGTCCATCTATGCACTACAAAATACAAATGACTTTCAACATATTATAAACACGAGGATGATGACAATGATATAAGAATTCAATAAAACAAGTTCAATGATAAATTTGTAAAGATTTATAAATTAATTTATCCAGAAATCAATAACGTCCAAATTGTCAACATTATACTGCTTTGTGGAGTAAAATTCAATAATACTAAGAAGAATATTTCCATGAAAAGATATTGGATGAAGCACAAATATCAAGAATATTCCACTAATTTCATGGAGTATAGAAGCCAAAACATTAATCAACTGAGTATAATAGAATATATGAAACCGTAAATGGATTTTTTCCGCCATGCGGTAATCCACGTAGACAGATTATTCCAATAAAATAATAAAGAATGGAATAATAGAAGAATTCACCAGGCGTGTGTAATCCGTACAGATAGGTTATTTCAATAGAATAATAAAGAATGGAACCAGGTCATGCGTAATCCACACGCATGTGAAGTTCCAATGTATAATAATAAAGAATGGAACCAAGTTTCAAAGAATAATAAAACGTAATAATAAAGAATGGAATAACAACAGAATTCACCAGGTGTAACACCCCAAATTTTTGAATAAAGATGAATTTTCTATAAATATCATTTTTGAATATTATGGAATGAATTTGATATAATGTTGTAGTTGTGGGTAATATTTATAAATTTTGCAAAGTACGCAAGTTGTTATAAAATATTCGATTGGTCGGGGAATATTCATTTTAACAAGGAATATTCGTACAACAACACAATCATTGGTGGACCCCACAATGGAATTATGGTCGGATTGAGAAAACGACAAAAATACTTTATGAAAATAATGGCGAAAATTTTACCGTTAACTGTTGAAACACCCGGTGTTAAAAGTACAGTAATATGCGTAGTTGCATAGTAGCACCCGGTTTTGATTATTGATGCGTACGTGAGAAGTCACTCAGTTTTGTTTAATTATTGCCATAGTATTTGATGTAAATTTTGCCTATTTTATGAACCCCATTTACCATTTTTAAAATTATCGGTGAAAAGTTATCTCAGTTTTTGTTTTATATATATATATATATATATATATATATATATATATATATACACACATATACATAGGTATTATATATATATGAAACATGTCACATGGATTGAATTTGGGGGGAGGGGGGAGGAGAAATGGCGTAGGAAGGAAGGAAGTATCTTTATTTAATATATATATATATATATATATATATATATATATATATTTGATGATAGAGGATTTTGGTGGGAAAGTATGATTTTTGGTGGAAAAGTGGGATGTTGATAGTTAATGTTGGTTGTTTGTTTATATAAATGGATTGTGGGTGGGAATCAAGTTGCAAATCTGTAGAAATGGTATATATATATATATATATATATATATATATATATATATATATATACTATATATTTATATTATCTTATTATAGTTAAGTTATTTTATTAGAATATTTTATCAGATAGTTTCCTTTATATTTTTCTTCACATGTTATATATATATATATATATATATATATATATATATATATATATATATATATATATATATATATATATATATAACTCTAAAGAGAGAAAATTTTATTAGAATATTTTATCAAGAAGAATTCTCCTATAAATAGAAGTCATTCCTTCATTATTTCTTACTTTTCACTCTTATTATAGAGAGAAGAAGAAGAAAAGTTTATGCTACTTTTCTACTCTTATATCCAGTAGGGGTATTATTTCTTTTATATTCATGAAGAGAACTTCATTATTCCATTATTTATTATTCTATTGAATAACTCAGATAATGCGCGAGCTACCCTATACTTGGTGAAATTCTTCATTATTCCATTCGTTATTATTCTGCTGGAATATCTTGTCTATACATTTTACACCGGACCTGATTCCGTCTTTATTATTTTGTTGGAATATCCTCACATGCATGCGCTTTTACGCCGGACCGATTTCGCCTTTTATTATTCTCGTTGAATATCATGTCTCAGACGCTTTTACTGTGGGACCGGTTCCGTTAATTATTATTCTCATTGGAATAACCTCGCCTGCAAGGGTCTATCGCATGCCCGGTGATTTCTTTTGTTATTTCATTCCTTATTATATTCAGTTGGTTAAAGTTTTGACTTCTATACTCTATGAAATTAGTGGAATATTCTTATTATTTGCGCTTCATCTAGTATCTTTTCATGGAAATATTCTTCTGAGCATTCTTGAATTTTACTCTACAAAACAAAGATCATGTTGACAATTTGGATGTTATTGGTTCCTGGATAAATTAATTCTTGAACTTATTTTATTGAATTCTTATATCATTGTCATCATCCTCATGTTTATATTTTGTTGAAAGTTATCTGTGGCCTATATAGGCATAGATGGACTTGGTATGATTATGACCATTGTGGATTATTCTTGTAATCATGACCGTAATGTTACAAATGATGTGAAAAAAGTCGTCATTGGCCCGTAGTGCATTGATGGACAGTTGTTGGCATGATCATGACCACTAATGAATACACGAATGTCCTTGGCCCGTTGTGACAACCCGAAAATCCAAATTTTCCAGAAATTAAGATTTAAAGAATTAGTTATTAATAAAATGAATTTTATTAATACTATCATGTGTTATGTGTTTATTAATCGTTTTATAACCTAGAATGATTATTAATCGGGAGGATTTTTGCTACGAGCTAGATTGAACGAGTAAGAATTTTCAAGACGAAAATAAAAGTTTTCCGAGAACAAAATATTTTCGGGGAAAAAGACGAAATAGGCAATATTCATCCGTTTCTGCTCGGAGATTTATTTTGAAATTCCGAGAAGTTATTGATTACGTTAAATGTTGAGACGTGATGGAATATTCAATAATATTTAAATTATGGCAAAAACAAAGTTTTCACCTGCGACTCAAAACCTAAGGGTTAGGAAAAGTGAGTTCCGCGAATGTAATGAGTACGTATAATAACTAGGGTTATTATGCGTGATAAATATGAGTATAATACGAGTTATTATACGAGTATAGAAGAAGAATAGCACAACGTATAATACGAATATTGTAGCGCCCCGAATCCGGGTCCCGAATCACCGCGGATCCGGTTCGCTATATCAATAACTGTTGCGGAAGATATAAACATAAATTGTTTATACATTACACATTATACACTATCCCCAAGGTCGAGTAACCATAACTTATACACATTTCATAACTTATCTGACACATGATATTATCATCATACAAGACTATTACAAATCTAATCGCGCATATTAACCCTAAGCTAGATCTGCTTTTTAACTTTCCTCAGATCCAAGCATTCGCCTTTATCTCGCAATGTTTTATCATGATATAGCAAGGGTGAGCATGAAAGTTGCCCAAAGAAGTTTAAATACAATTTAAGGATATATCATGATCGAAAGAGTCTGAATAATAAGTCGGCTATAATTCACAATGTAGTTGTGAATTAGCATGAACAAACCTTTGACTGAACAAGTATTAAACATGAATAATATATATCTGGACAAACTGGTAATGAAGGTGATCAGCCTTTCATACCTGACTTATACATACAAGATGTACAGAGTACAATTCTACATGGAAATCAGTAACGATTAACCATAAGCATATCTGAATGAAACACTCTTAGTAGAGTTAAGAAAACAAACTTGCCTGTTCCGTTGATTACCGATACGAAAAATAACTTAGCTTTATCCGAAGACCTAATACAGATAATACCGATCTCCAAATATTAGAATAATATCATCACAGTATAAAATAACCTAAACACATTATCACATAATCCTATCAGTCTATACAACACATAAGACTTAGCATCAAAGCAGACTATTTAAGTCTGAGTTGAAACCGACACAATTCAATCATCCCGACTGGTTAAATCGGACAATTATCGAGTTTAAGTTCCATTAAACTCGCGCTAAAACACTAAACAATATCATAGTATCACCAAAACATTTTTCATAAACTTGCAAAAATTTTCTTTATAATTAATATCATTTAACAACATTTTCAATCATTAATACAGATTTAAATGAATTAAATACCACAATATTCTAATATCATTAATATTTATTTAATATTAAACATTAATGAAACATATGTCATAATATTATAACATATTTGTAATATCTCAAAGTATTTTCAATACTTTATTATTTCCTTTAAATGTTTTTAAAGTAATTAAAAACATAAACCAATAACCGATATTAATATAAATACCACATTATTCCTTGATCATTAATATTAATTTAATACCAAATATCAATGAAAATCATAACATAATATTATAATATAATTATAACATCACAAAGTATTTTAATACTTAAAAATCATATTTCTATGATTTTTAAACAATCAAATTCATTATCCGATAATTGCTATAAATATTAAAATATTAATATTTTCATGACAAAATATCAAAAGTTATATTTTATAACTCAAAATATTTTTATAACACTTAAATCATTTTTATATGATTTTTAAAGCATTAATTCTATTTTTTCATAATTTTCCAAGTTCCTTTAGTATTTTTTAAAAATCATTTCTAGTTAATTCCTTAAGAAATTAGCTACCTTGTGCTTAACTCCAGAAATTCCCATCTTTTGACACAATCTTACACATGTTATCGTGAGTCTCCAGTTTAAATTTCGTGGCAATCGGAGTTGTAGAACTCCGGTTATAGCCGTTTTTGTCGGAAAATCACAAAAATTGAAATGGTCATAACTCGGTCATTTTAAGTCGGAATTAGCTCATTTTTGGACACAAGGTACTTAATACCATATATTTTCATTTCCCAAAAGGCCGGAATTTATTTCATAAATTAAATTACCGAAACAGCCCTCACAAAATATTAGCAGCTTACTTTTTGTCAAAAACAGTTTTGGAGTCCTTTACTAAATCTTAAATAAAATGAGATCTATAACTCCGATTAATGATCCGTCAATTTTGTTGGATTCGTATCTTTCCGATCTACAATTTTCATCTATCACAATCCATATTTGGACATGTTAAGCTCTCGTAAATTAGCCCGGAAGTGGCTGTTAAAAACTGTTGCTCTAACAGTTTTTCTTACCTTTGAGTAGTTTGGGAGAAATTCCATAACTTGCTCATTTTTCAACCTAATTGAGTGATTTCAAAGGGGTTTTATCCTTAACACATATATCTAGCTCCACAAATTGACCACACCCAAAATTCAAAGTAGAATGAGAGATAAGGTCATTTCCATATCATGCTTGGTTTCTCCAAAAATTTTGTTTTCGCAGTTTTGATTATGCTTCTTCCTAACGCCATAACTACTTCATCCGAGTCCGAATTAGTCCGCTCCGAGTCTATGGAAAGCTTATTTAGTGTACTACAACATATCAAAAGTCCAGAATTTTTAGACCATCCAAACAAATCCGAATTTTCTGTTTAGGGCAGCAGTTACCAATTCATTTAAAAAACTGTTTTGGTTCTTCTTCTTTGTTCAAGCTCATCAACCTTAAAAATAGCAAGATCTAACCATAAAATATCATATATTATGTAGACCTTCCCTCATATGGTTCAAAATCATAAGTTCAACACTTGGTCTAAAACAACCATAACAAAAACTAACTAGAGTTTTGAGTTTAGGAAATTTTCATACATTTAGTTATAATCCTCTAGCTTTTGGTGGCCCTCTTTCTTTGCTTTCCAAAGTAGGAGATTAAATTATTGGACATCCAAGGACCCTCTCTTCTCCCTCCATGGGAGTGGCCGAACACCACCTCTCCTCTCTCTCATGATTTTATTTTGCTAGCTAACTTGAAAATAATAATATGAGAGAAAATAGCTTTAATGTGACTTTGTAAAATGTATAGATATAATTGTATATCTAATAATCATCTCCCCACTCTCTCTCTCTCTCTCTCTCTCTCTCTCTCTCTCTTTCTCTCATTAAACCACCAAGCTTTTACTTGGAAGAAATGCCAAAGTGTTGGCTAAATTAAATGAGGACACATAGGGGGAGTTGGTAGGAGTGGGTGAACCACTAAAGTAGGAAATCATTACATTCCCCCCTCCTTTTTTTTCTCTCTAATAACCGCCACTTGGCCTTAGACTTGCCCAAAATTAATCTCCTTTTATGCTTTATTTGATTTACTAAATGTCTAAAAAGTTCTCTCCCACTTGGGCTAAAAGTTGGGCCATTCCTTAAATGTTTTGGGCTTTCCAAATTAATCTATTGGACATAAAATAATTAATTCTTTGGGCCATGTAAATCAATCATAGTCCAACACTCTTAATATTATCAAATGTCCATCATGCCCTTCCTTCAATTGGGCTCCAAGTTTGGGCTACTCTTAAATCTTTTGGACTTAACAATAAAATATTTGGGCCATTCCTTTAATGTATTGATTGGGCCTCTAACCAAATTTCATTGGGCCAACACTTGGGCTATAAAATATACATTGTCCAATACCTTAAATTCTTATCCAACCCAAATAATTTAATTAGGGTTTTCATTTCCTCAATTATAACATAAATTCTTACTCATGCACATTTATTTCCTTAACCTAATTAGACTTGCTAGATTTGCAAGATTGCTTCTAATAATTCACAAATAAGACAAAAGGGTAAAATGGTAATTTCTATACCAATAATTGATTACTACCTTTAATAATTCACAAGGGTAATTTAGACTTCTCACTTTCAACCTCAAGGGCATTCTAGACATTAGCTACAACCCTTAGGGTTTAGCACTTTAGATTTTTGCAATTAAAATCCCCATAACTCGTATATTAGGGTTCCCGATAGAACAATTAGGGTTCCAATAATTTAAAATTAGGGTTTGCTAATTTAATTAAGCTTTACCCTAATTAATATTATAATTAATAGCACTTAAGCATTATACTTATCCGATAATTTCTGGATTAGAGTTTTCAAATACCGATTTAGGGTTTTGGATTTTAACTAAAATTAGGGTTTCGAATCGATTTCTGTGGTTTCTTATAAATCGTTATAATTTTCTATCTGAACGCCGACGCTCTAAATAATATTAGGGTTTGACACGATATAATTTATCCGGTTAACACTTGATTTTTATCCACATTCTGCATACATGATACCGTAATCCCGAACATATACTCATATACCCTTAATCCTCGAATAATTCACTAAAAGAAATTTTAAATCCTCAAAATTCCTTTCTCAAAACATCATACACATACACTTATTCTCCTGCTCTAGGTCAAATATTTGACCTTAAATCAATCATTTAAGATTTTAATAATTTTCTAATTTCTCGGGTTGTCACATTCACCCCTTCTTATAAGAATTTCGTCCCCGAAATTTAACTTACACATTACACCATACTGCTTACGACATTCACACATATCATCACATGCTACCCAATACACCTCTCACAAGTGTAAAAGTTTTCAAATTGTGCTGAGGGGTCATATAGACCATGAACACATAGTTTTAATTCAGATTTATACCGCAAGATAATACATTACTTGGTATGCTTACAATCACGAAGAAGGTATACTACCATTAATAGTACTTTAGGTGATTAGCCTATTGTACCCTTACGTCATGCATAACGTATTAATCATGTTTAGCGAATATTTACGCTACTCGATTGGATTATTTATCCAAACAACATAGTTCACCTCAGTCTTATCATAGGATTCCGCACCAAAACAATTTGGTTCGGGAAATTTCTTTCAATGAACACTTAGAGTTTTCATAACATTAGTCTAGCTGAATCAAATAGCATAGACTCATATCGATAATTCAATTCAATCGAATTATTTAGGTGTAGCCAAACCCCGTTGGCAAATTAAACTTTTTTGAAAACATTTTCGAGAATGACGTCATGATGCCGCATCAGATTAACAATTCTATTGAGGATGCCATTCATTGATGACTTTTGTCGTAACACATCATACAATAGTGGAACAACGACTTCAGTCAAATTCACACTAAGTATTCCTCAGTATTTATAACTCCATCACATTTTATCATCTCTCGCACTCAAAGTATACGGTACATGAGTGATAATTAAAACAAATTTTGATATTTCAAATCATTTGCGTCTAGTCAAATAAGTAGCATAGATCGTACTTTAAACCGTTTCAAAAATGATTACGAGTCTACATTTTGTTTTTAAAAGCACATAGTGCGTATTTAGCTTGATGTAAAAATTTCGAAGTTTAGCATAGCGCTAGGAGTTTAGGAAAACCTAACACCTTCATTAATAATCATTTACTTAACAATCTATCTGTACCTATAATCCATAACACTTCATTCACACAAAACTATTCCCAGTTCGTCAAACCACACTTATAAGTTCATAACTTGCCACAATCATATGAGTTTAAGAACTTACCTTAGTCGACCTTTCAAGCCCATTCACGAGGGGTTCATAAATATTTCATATAATTATGAGTCAAGAATGTCACATAAGTATGAGTTTTAAGAACTCGTATTTAACCTTATATTCTCTACCTATGACCTATCTATTTGTTATACACACGAAAGGAATCACCTCTTAACACGCATATAGCAAATAGCGCGACACAACATTTCAATGATTATCGCTTGCGTAAACTAAGTGGTTGTCAAACCAAACTCTACTACTAATCAATATAGGAAGCTGCGACAATTCCCCGCCCATACAAAGAATCGGTCAACCTAACCACTACATCGACCAGGAAGCAAAGTGATTCTAAAACCAAGTACAAATTCCTAGCCCATACAAGGAATCATACAACTCAGCTGCCGACATGAGTCCTCAATTGAAACCCCCAGCTAATCTTAACACCCTTCTCAATACGAGTTTTTTTTAATCCGTATTCATAATCCATAACTCTTTCATGAGCTTTTCATAGTACAATTTCATAGTACAACTTACACACAGCATCTTGGTGTAACTTTTAAATCATTCGCTTGATCCTTCTCCATACTCTAACCTTATCAGATCATGGGGTGATCTCATCGTATATATTACGATTCAATTCTATGACTTGATCGTTTTGTTTTACGATCTCTTATCACTGTACTTTTTGTCTTTTAGACTCTATCTATTCATCACTACTGTTCACCTTTATTATTAGAGTTAGGGAACTCTGTATCCTTATAACTCACCGAGATTCGTCTTTGAATCTTACCGACACACTAACTCTATGTGAGTTAGATCTTATCCTAATCATTGCGGTTATTAGTCCAAGGTAACTCTACCCTAGGTTTATAACCAATGACTTTTTGATACTAAATGTAATACCTAATCCGGGTCCCGAATCACCGAGGATCCGGTTCGCTATTTCTATAATCATATGCGTAAGATATAAACATAAATTGTTTATACATTACACATTATACACTATCCCCAAGGTCGAGTAACCATAACTTATACACATTTCATAACTTATCCGACATATGATATTATCATCATACAAGACTATTACAAATCTAATCACAAGATATTAACCCTAAGCTAGATCTATCTTTAACTTTCCTCAGATCCAAGCATTCGCTATTATCTCGCAATGTTTTATCATGATATAGCAAGGGTGAGCATGAAAGTTGCCCAACAAGTTTAAATACAATTTAAGGATATATCATGATCGAAAGAATCAATAATAAGCTGGCTATAATTCACAACTACGTTGTGAATTAGCATGAACAAACCTTTGACTGAACAAGTATTAAACATGAACAATATATATCTGGTGTAAGACCCCAACTTATTATTAATGAAATTTTATTTTCTCTATTTATTATTTTGAAATAGTAAGGGTTGATTTGATTAATGTGGATAGTTAGGGGTAAAATACGCAAATATTTCAAAATAAGCAAGTGGTTATAAAATATTCATTGTTGTCGTGAATATTCATTTGGTCGTGGAATATTCTGCATCATCTGGGGAATATTCGCATGACGACGCAGCCCATGTGTGGGCCCCATAACGGAAAGCGATCGGATGAAGAAAACGACAAATATAAGTTGTTTAAAATAATCTGTAGTAGTTGTTACTGCTATCATCGTTAAAATACTCGCGTGGTTAAAACACAAGAAGACACCAGTATTGCACCAATTATTGATTCTTACGTAGAAGGCACTACTCAATAATGGTTACAGAATTACTGCTCAAAGATTTTATTGAGTTAATAATTGTTGCGTTGATATTTTATATTGTTGTTGTTTCAATAATTGTCATTACACAATATTTTTATTATCGAAGCAATAATTCATATTATCCTAAATAATATTATTAGATAACATTATTGGCAATGTCTAGAAAGTTCTGCCTCAGGAGAGGTTTGGTCACCTAATCAAGGCCAAAGAAGAAGAAATTCTTATTGAAAGCCCCTCTTCCCTGAACCGCCGGTCATCAATATTGTGATTCAGAATATTATTTGTGAATAATTAATTATTGATTCATATGATGAGGAAAATATTGATTTTATGTGATATAGATGGAGAAAATTTTAATGTGACAATTGTTGAAAATTGAAATTTTATCTTTTTCTAATAAAATAATTCATTTAAATATATTATTATATTTTAATAATATAATAATGGTGATATTTTTACAACGAATATGGGATATATGAGTATACGAGGAGGAAAGTATATTTTGTTGCAATAAATATTTAAAACATGTTAAACATGCTTGTGGACCCCATTTATCGACCGAAATTTGATTATAGCTTGTAAAATCGCCTGCTTTGTGGATTTTGGTCAATTTCTATTTGGAATTTAGAAAACCTTTCTTCCGCAAAGTTGTAGAGAATTGAATTTCCTATAAAATTTCATGCGAGATTCAATTTTCTCGATGAAAGGGCTATTTATTATGAATTATTGAAGTTCAAGTTCAAAATAATTGATTTTGGAAGTTTAAAATATTTAAAATTAGAAAACGTTTTTACATTATGGTGTGTTACACATGTGGGTTGAATGAGCTGAATTCAGTTCTTGGAAGGTTAGGCGTAGAAAATTTTATTATAAATAATAATATTATATTAAATTTTCTCTTTGGTGTTCTAAGCATTTTCCTATAAATAGGTGCTTAGGTTAGAATTGAAAATCACACCGTAAATCAAGTTTTCTCTCTATATTATCGAGTGTATTCTTGTGAGTATTTTGAGTATACTTTGAGTATTGTTAGACGGTCGCAAGTTCCTTCAAAGACTATACCCTATTCCAAATTAAAGTACTAATCTTTCGAGGTAAGGGATGTTATTTTCTTCTCAAATGATATTATTTCTTCAATATCATTATGTCAAATATTGGTTGAAACTTTTATCAAATTTAGAACTTTTCCATGCTCAAGGTTACTATTCATGAGTTACTATTCATGAGTTACTATTCATGAGTTACTATTCACGAGTTACTATTCACGAGTACTATTCATGAAGCGTGAAGATGTTTTTTTTGGGAAATTTCTATCTTTAGTGTGTCGAGTTAATATTCACGTATACCAAGGCACTATTCACCAAAAAATAAAATTTCTTCTTTTTTTTGTCCAAAATATCTATTCGGATACTAGCTTTGATTGTATCCATGTTTTGATCATTCTTGAATTTTACACCACTATGATTATTTTTGAGGTATTTTTGAACATGGATAAAACAAAGTACGAATCCTTAATCCTTAATCCTTGTCATTTTGTTTCACCGGATTCGTTTCTTTAAAATATTTTTTCATCATCCTCGGTCTTAAATGATGATATTATTGAATATCTTTGGCTCAGAGTGCAAAAGATGAATGATTTCTGAAGAATATCTTTGGTCGTAGTGCAAAGATGAACAGTGTTTAGATGAACACGACTAATCGATGAATATCTTTGGCCTCAGTAGTGCAAAGATGAATATTTGATTCTAGATGTATATTGATTGATGTTACAGGATAAAAGATAGATTTATGAACTTTTAAATTCATACATAAAAGATAGTAGTTTTCATTCTCTACTTAACTCTTCTAATGAATTATTATTTCACTGCGAATATTGATTTAAAATTTGTTGTCTATCAGATTCTATTAGATTTTCCCGTTGAAGACTAATGGTAATTTGTTGTATATTATCTTAGTCATAATATTCTTTATCGGGCTAGTTGAGCTCACCCTTTTCCTTTTTGTTCCATTTTTCTTCTCGGAGGCGAGAATATAAATGAAAATACGCAGCCTGGGTATGGAATGAAGGTTTTAGAAAGAATTGTTTAGTAGTCCTCACCATTTTGTAAAATAATGTATCAATAAATGTGATGAGGATTTATTTGATTATAGATATTGTCTAGAAGATAATATTTGTATTCAAACTCACAGCTTTCTTGTTGTAATAATAAAGTTGTAGTTGTTTACATACTCACGTATTGACAACTCGTAATAGGTGATGTATACATATTTTGGGGGCGCCACAGCTTGGTATCGAGCTTAGGGATATGATCTCCCATGAGATCGGGGAATAGAACTAGGAGGGGAGAGATGAGTAAATCCTTCGCTAAGTGTGTCCTACCTAAGCTTATTTTTTTTTAGTTGGTCAAGATATAAGGATATTATGTGATATATTGATTTCCTTAATTAACCCTTGTTTTATGACAAAGATTTGAGAATGTCGATCGAGAATATTAACAATGGAAATGAGACCGTGGAGACGCTCAGTACTCACCAACGAGGAGAACGTGCAACAGTCGGCAATGTTCCTCCCGTGAACAACACCAATCGAAAGCGTATGATGAATGAGGGATGTTTAGAAGCCTTTGCGCTTCATGCAAAAATCGACGAGGAGACTCGTGTTCAAAATACGAGAGGAAATGATAGCAATTCACGGGTTGTCATAGCCAAGCAGCTTCAAAGAGTTGGGACCACCGAAATTTAAGGGAAAGCTAGATCCGATCATGGCGAAAACATGGGTCAAGCAAATTACCAAGATATTCGATGTCTTGGGATGCACGAGAACAGAAGGTTCCATTCGCCACCTTTATGTTCCGTGGCGAGGCAGATTCATCGGTGGAGTCTCCATGAAGCGTACTCCATTCACCGCACTCAAAGATGTCTTGGGAAACGCTTCAAAAACTATTTAATGACAAATACTTTCCGAAAGTGTTCGTCATATGAAGGAAGTGGAGTTCATCGATTAGAGCAAAACAACACGACGGTGTCTCAAAGACGAGGCAAAGTTTGCGAGTTATCCGTGTTTGCACCTCATTTGGTGGAGATTGAGGAACGATGACGCGATGTTTCTTAGAGGTTTGAAACCCGCATACGCCAAGATCTCATTTTTCATAAACTTTCTCTCTATTCAGATGTTGTAAAATGTGGCTCAATTATTAGAGAGATAACGAGTACGGGCCAACCGAGGGACCATAACCAGTGGATCGTACTCGTAGATAGCGGTCAATGTAATAATGATAACCAAATGAGAAAGAAATAGATGGACAAAAATGGTAACCACTCCGTGGTAATCATGGACATGAAAATAGAAGAAGCGAGTCGAGGAGATTTTAAAAGAGGAGATTTAACAACGACCATGTGAAGACGCGACAATGCTTGCAAGAAGAATCGGTTCTAAGTGGAGGAGAACGACCACCCCATTATATGCTATAAATGCGGAAAGAGGGACATATCACCAAACCGCCCACAACAGCTCAAGGTATGCTATAATTATGGAAAGGAAGGACATATCGCTCGAGATCAGACAAAGAGCAAAACCTAGTTCGCTGGGGGACGGTGACTCAAAAGACCGTCCCGTAAAAGTCAAAGTCAACGATTCTCGGGAAGAGCGTTTGTTGTGATCGTCAAAATGCGAGAACCCAAACGAGGTGATCACGGGTAAGCTATTTATAAATTCTTGCGAAGTTTATACCTTACTTGATACCCGTATACCCATTCATTTATCTCTCCTCCGCTAGTGCTCAACGCTTAAACTTGACTCCAGAGAAATTAGACTTTGACCTATCTCGTGGAAACTCCGTTAGAGAAACTTTCATCACATCCAATCGCTTATAAATCTTGTTTGATTCAAGTTGGCACCATTACCTTACCTCGCTGACCTTATCTCTTTAAAGATACTTGCTTTTGATGTGATTTTAGGGATTGATTGGTTAACTACTCATCATGCCAAAATTGATTGTTTTCGTAAGGTTGTTAGTTTTCATATTCCTAACCAACCCGTCAGATGCAATTCAAGCAACTAAACCATTAAAATCAATCACCGCTATATCTAATCATAAAGATATTCGCTTATTTAAAAACGGATGTCAAGCTTTCTTAGCCCATGTTATGGATTTGAATAAAGACACGCCAAATTTGAATAATATTCTGTTGTTATCGACTTTCCGATGTATTTCAAGAACTTCCTTGCCTACCCCTCGAACGTGAAGTTGAATTCTTTATTGATCTTGAACCGGTACAAAGCCCATTTCTAAAACCCCATATCGAATGGCTCCTATTGAACTTCAGAGAGTTAAGGTCCAACTACAGGAATTGTTGGACATCGGTTTCATTCGTCCTAGTACATCTCCTCGGGGTGCTCCTGCTTTATTCGTAAAGAAGAAAGACGGAGTATGCGACTTTGTATTGACTATCGGGAATTGAACCATGTCACCATCAAGAATAGGTATCCTCTACCACGTATTGATGACTTATTTGACCAACATTGCAAGGGGCACAATTCTTTTCAAAATCGATCTTCGCTTCCGGATATCATCACCAAGATTAGAACGAGGATATTCCAAAGACCGCTTTTAGAACTCGAAGACGGCATTATGAATTCTTAGTCATGTCTTTCTGATCGACTAATGCTCCTGCGGCTTTCATGGATATGATGAACCGAGTATTCAAGGAATATTTGGATCGGTTTGTTGTTGTCTTTATTTATGACATCCTTATATATTCCAAAAGTCGTGAAGATCATGAGCACCATTTGAAGTCGGTACTCCAAAGGCTTCGTGAAAACAAACTATATGCCAAATTAAAGAAATGCGAGTTCGGCTTGAGGAAGTAGCATTCCTTGGGCACGTGGTGTCGAAACATGGAGTATCTGTTGATCCGATCGAAGATTGAAGCAATACAAAGTTGGGAGCAACCAAAGTCGATGATCGAAGTACGTAGCTTTTTGGGCTTAGCTGGTTATTATGGGAGATTCATGGAAGGGTTTTCTCGAATCGCTACCCCATTAACTCAGTTAACTCGGAAGGATACAAAATTCGTTTGGAGCGAAGAATGCGAGAAGAGTTTCCAAGAGCTTAAGAGGAGACTTATTTCTAACTGTTCTAACAATACCATCCGGTTCTATGGATGGATTTGTTATCTATAGCGATGCTTCGTGCAAAGGGTTAGGATGTGTTCTCATGCAACGTGGGAAAGTCATAGCCTATGCCTCGTGACAACTTAAAGAGTATGAGAGAAATTATCCTACTCATGATCTAGAGTTAGCGCAGCCATTTTTCGCGCTAAAGATATGGAGGCACTATCTATATGGGGAGAAAGTGGAGATATATTCGCACCATAAAAGCCTTAAATATTTCTTCACTCAAAAAGAACTCAACACGCGGCAATGACGCTGGCTCGAGCTATTGAAAGACTACGACCACACTATTCAATACCATCCTCGAAAAGCGAACGTGGTAGTGACGCGTTGAGTGAAAAAAAAGATCATATGCAGAACGAAAAGTGCGATGATGTCAAGTATACGACAGAGCCAACTTTAATAGAAAAGTTAAGGTTGCTCAAGCCACCCAATTCGGAAATGATGCGAATGAAGAAGAAAGTACAAGAAGGAGCTATTCCTAAGCGAGAATTGATGAAGAAGGAATACTTGAGTCCACTCTAGACTTTGTGTTCCTAACGACTCGATTTGAAGTACAAGATTATGATGGAGGCACATACACACACCATTTGCAATCCATCCTCGAAGTACTAAAATGTATCGTGATCTTCTACATACATTTTGGTGGAACAATATGAAGAGAGAGATTACAAAGTTTATCTCAATGTGTTTAACTTGTCAACGTGTAAAGGCGGAGCATCCGGTACCTAAGGGTCCGTTGCAACCACTTGAGATTCCAAATGGGAGTGGGAACACATTACCATGGATTTCATTACGCAGTCTTCCTACTATTTCTCAAGGCATCAATGCTATTTGGGTTATTGTTGATAGATTAACCAAGTCTGCTTTCATTTCTTGGTCGATACGGAGACTTATTCACTTGAACGCCTTGCTAGTATGTACGTGAATGAGATTGTGAGGTTGCATGGCATGCCTCAGTATCCATAGTTTCGGATCGTGACCCAAGATTCACTTCAAGATTTTGGGTTAGCTTGCAAAAAGCTATGGGCACGGATTTATTTATCTGGCTTCATACCATCCTCAAACGGATGGACAATCGAAAGGACTATTCAAACTCTTGAAGATTTATTAAGACTCGTGTCCTGACTTCAAGGGCGCTTGGGATAAGTATTTACCATTGGTGGAATTCTCCTACAACAACAGCTTATCGTGCAAGTATAGGTGTAGCTCCATTTGAAGCATTATATGGACGAAAAGTGTCGCTTCCAAAGATGTTGGGATGAGGTGGGTGAAGCAACACTCGTTGGGGACCCGAAGTTGATACGTATGACTACGGAAAAGATCCAAATGATTCGACAACGATAGAAACCAAGCACAAGATCGACAAAAGAGTTATGCGGATCATCATCGAAAGGACGTGGAATTTAGTATAGGGGATCATGTATTATCATGAAGTTGCTCCACGGAAGGGAGTTACAAGATTTGGGAAGAGAGGAAAGCTCAATCCACGATTTATCGGTCCATTTCAAATTCTTGATCGAGTAGGAAATGTAGCCTATAGACTCGCGTTACCTCCGAGTATGTCTCGTGTTCATAATGTGTTTCACATATCTCAGTATTTCAGAATATGTGAAAGACCCGAACCACGTTATAGAGTTAGAACTTGACGAGATAGTAGCCAAGACTTAACGTATGAGGAGGTACTGTCAAGATTTTGGATAGGAAGGAGCATGTCCCACGCTAAGAAAGGTCATACCACAAGTTAAAGTTTTGTGGAGGAATCATGCTTATAGAGGAAATGACCGGAATTGAAACGAAATGAAAGCGAGGTATCCTCACCTTTTCAAACACACAGTATCGTATCGCCAATTTCGAGGACGAAATTTCATAAGGAGGGGAGGTTGTAAGACCCCAACTTATTATTAATGAAATTTAATTTTCTCTTATTTATTATTTTGAAATAGTAAGGGTTGATTTGATTAATGTGGATAGTTAGGGGTAAAATACGCAAATATTTCAAAATAAGCAAGTGGTTATAAAATATTCATTGTTGTCGGGAATATTCATTTGGTCGTGGAATATTCGTCTTGTCGGGAATATTCGATGACGACGACGCATCCATGTGGGCCCCATAACTGAAAAGCGATTGATGAAGAAAACGACAAATATAAGTTGTTTAAAAATAACGGTAGTAGTTGTTACTGAATATCATCGTTAAAATACTCTTGGTTAAAACACGTAAGACATGGTATTGCACCAATTATTGATTCTTACGTAAGAAGGCACTACTCAATAATGGTTACGATAATTACTTTTCGGTATTTTATTGAGTTAATAATTGCTACGTTGATATTTTATATTCATCATTGTTTCAATAATTGTCATTACACAAGATTTTCATTATCGAAGCAATAATTCATATTATCCGAATAATATTATTAGATAACATTATTGGCAATGTCTAGAAATTTCTCCTAAGGAGAGGTTTGGTCACCTAATCATGCCACAGAAGAAGAAATTCTTATTGAAAGCCCCTCTTCCTGAAACTACCTCGTCATTAATATCAGGATTTCTCGTAATATTATTTGTGAATAATTAATTATTGATTCATATGATGAGGAAAATATTGATTTTATATGGATATATATGGAGAAAATTTTAATGTGACAATTGTTGAAAATTGAAATTTTATCTTTTTCTAATAAAATAATTCATTTAAATATATTATTATATTTTAATAATATAATAATGGTGATATTTTTACAACGAATGTGGGATATATGAGTATACGAGGAGGAAGAGTATTTTTGTTGTAATAAATAATTAAAACATGTTAAACATGCTCATGGACCCCATTTATCGATTTGAAATTTGATTATAAATTTGTAAAATCGCCTGCTTGTGGATTTCAATCAATTTCTATTTGGAATTTAGAAAAACTTTCTTCTGAAAAGTTGTAGAGAATTGAATTTCCTATAAAACTCAAGAGATTCGAATTTTCTGATGAAAGGGCTATTTATTATGAATTATTGAAGTTCCAAAGTCTCAAATAATTGATTTTTGGAAGTTTAAAATATTTAAAATTAGAAAAACGTTTTTTTCATTATGGTGTGTTACATGTGGGTTGAATGAGCTGAATTCAGTTCTTGGAAGGTTGGCGTAGGGAAATTTTATTATAAATAATAATATTATATTAAATTTTCTACTTTGGTGTTCTAAAGATTTTCATATAAATAGGTGCTTAGGTTAGAATTGAAAATCACACCGAAATCAAGTTTTCTCTCTATATTATCGAAATATTCTTGTGAGTATTTTGAGTATACTTTGAGTATTGTTAGACGGTTTGCAAGTTCCTTCAAAGACTATACCCTTATTCCAAATAGAAGTACTAATCTTTCGAGGTAAGGATGTTATTTTCTTCTCAAATGATATTATTTCTTCAATATCATTATCTTTGAAATATTAGTTGAAACTTTTTATCAAATTTAGAACTTTTCCATGTCGGGGTTACTATTCATGAGTTACTATTCATGAGTTACTATTCACGAAGTTACTATTCACGCAGTACTATTCATGAAGCGTGAAGATGTTTTTTTGGGAAATTTCTATCTTTTGCCTGAGTTACTATTCACGATGGCACTATTCACGTATACTCACTATTCACCAAAAAAATAAAATTTCTTCTTTTGTCCAAAATATCTATTCGGATACTAGCTTTGATTGTATCCATGTTTTGATCATTCTTGAATTTTACACCACTATGATTATTTTGAGGTATTTTTGAACATGGATAAAACAAAAGTACGAATCCTTAATCCTTAATCCTTGTCATTTTGTTTCACTTTGGATTCGCTTTCTTTAAAAATATTTTCATCATCCTCGATCTTAAATGATGATATTATTGAATATCTTTGGCCCAGTGAGTGCAAAGATGAATGATTTCAAGAAGAATATCTTTGGTCAGAAGTGCAAAGATGAATGTGTTTAGATGAACACGACCAATCGATGAATATCTTTGGCACCAGTAGTGCAAAAAATGAATATTTGATTCCGATGTATATTGATTGATGTTACAGGGGATAAAAGATAGACGATGAACTTTTAAATTCATACATAGAAGATAGTAGTTTGCATTCTCTCTACTTAACTCTTTTAATGAATTATTATTTCCCTCAATATTGATTTAAAATTTGTTGTCTATTGTATTCTATTAGATTTTTCCTGTTGAAGACTAACGGTAATTTGTTGTATATTATCTTAGTCATAATATTATTTACTTGGGCTAGTTGAGCTCACCCTTTTCCTTTTTGTTCCATTTTTCTTCTCAAGAGGCGAGAATATAAGCGAGTACGAAGCCTGGGTATGGAATGAAGGTTTTAGAAAGAATTGTTTAGTAGTCCTCACCATTTTTGTAAATTAATGTATCAATAAATGTGATGAGGATTTATTTGAGTATAGATATTGTCTAGAAGATAATATTTGTATTCAAACTCACGCTTTTCTTCATTATAATAATAAAGTTGTAGTTGTTTTTGTACCATGTATTGACAACTCAGAATAGGTGATGTATACCTATTTTGGGGGCGTCACATCTAGACCAACTGGTAAGGAAGGTGATCAGCCTTTCATGCCTGACTTATACATACAAGATGTACAGAGTACAATTCTATATGGAAATCAGTAACGATTAACCATAAGCATATCTGAATGAAACACTCTTAGTAGAGTTAAGAAAAACAAACTTGCATGTTCCGTTGATTACCGATACGAAAAATAACTTAGCTTTATCCGAAGACCTAATACAGATAATACCGATCTCCAAATATTAGAATAATATCATCACAGTATAAAATAACTTAAACACATTATCACATAATCCTATCAGTCTATACAACACATAAGACTTAGCATCAAAGAAGACTATTTAAGTCTGAGTTGAAACCGACACAATTCAATCATCCCGACGGTCTAATCGGACAATTATCGATTTTAAGTTCCATTAAACTCTGCCTAAACACTAAACAATATCATAGTATCGACCAAAACATTTTTCATAAACTTGCAAAAAATTTTCGGATAATTAATATCATTTAACAACATTTTTCAATCATTAATACTGTATTTAAATGAATTAAATACCACAATATTCTAATATCATTAATATTTATTTAATATTAAACATTAATGAAACACATGTCATAATATTATAACATATTTGTAATATCTCAAAGTATTTTCAATACTTTATTATTTCCTTTAAATGTTTTTAAAGTAATTAAAAACATAAACCAATAACTCGATATTAATATAAATACCACATTATTCCTTGATTATTAATATTAATTTAATACTAAATATCAATGAAAATCATAACATAATATTATAATATAATTATAACATCACAAAGTATTTTAATACTTAAAATCATATTTCTATGATTTTTAAACAATCAAATTCATTATCCGATAATTGCTATAAATATTAAAATATTAATATTTTCATGACAAAATATCAAAAGTTATATTTTATAACTCAAAATATTTTTATAACACTTAAATCATTTTTATATGATTTTTAAAGCATTAATTCTATTTTTTCATAATTTTCCAAGTTCCTTTAGTATTTTTCAAAACCATTTCTAGTTAATTCCTTAAGAAATTAGCTACCTTATGCTTAACTCCGAAATTCTCATCTTCCGACACAATCTTACACATGTTATCGTGAGTCTCCAGTTTAAATTTTGTGGCAATCGGAGTTGTAGAACTCCTATATAGCCCGTTTTATTGAAAATCACAAAAATTGAAATGGTCATAACTTACATTTTAAGTCAATTAGCTCATTTTTGGACACAAGGTACTTAATACCATATATTTTCATTTCCCAAAAGGCGAATTTATTTCATAAATTAAATTACCGAAACAGCCCTCACAAAATATTAGCAGCTTACTTTTTGTCAAAAAACAGTTTTGGAGTCCTTTACTAAATCTTAAATAAAATGAGATCTATAACTCCGATTAATGATCCGTCAATTTTGTTGGATTCGTATCTTTCCGATCTACAATTTCATCTATCACAATCCATATTTGGACATGTTAAGCTCTCGTAAATTAGCCCGGAAGTGGCTGTTAAAAACTGTTGCTCTAACAGTTTTTCTTACCTTTGAGTAGTTTGGGAGAAATTCCATAACTTGCTCATTTTTCAACCTAATTGAGTGATTACAAAGGGGTTTTATCCTTAACACATATATATAGCTCCACAAATTGACCACACCCAAAATTCAAAGTAGAATGAGAGATAAGGTCATTTCCATATCATGCTTGGTTTCTCCAAAAATTTTTTTTCAGCTTTTGATTATGCTTCTTCCGAACGTCATAACTACTTCATCCGGAGTCCGAATTAGTCCGTTCCGGAGTCTATGGAAATCTTATTTAGTGTACTAAAACATATCAAAAGTCCAGAATTTTTAGACCATCCAAACAAATCCGGAATTTTATGTTTAGGGGCAGCAGTTACCAATTCATTTAAAAAACTGTTTTGGTTCTTCTTCTTTGTTCAAGCTCATCAACCTTAAAAATGGCAAGATCTAACCATAAAATATCATCTATTTTGTAGACCTTCCCTCATATGGTTCAAAATCATAAGTTCAACACTTGTTCTAAAACAACCATAACAAAAACTAACTAGAGTTTTGAGTTTAGGAAATTTTCATACCTTTAGTTATAATCCTCTAGCTTTTGGTGGCCCTCTTTCTTTGCTTTCCAAAGTAGGAGATTAAATTATTGGACATCCAAGGACCCTCTCTTCTCCCTCCATGGGAGTGGCCGAACACCACCTCTCCCTCTCTCTCATGATTTTATTTTGCTAGCTAACTTGGAAATAATAATATGAGGGAGAAATAGCTTTTGTGACTTTGTAAAAATGTATAGATATAATTGTATATCTAATAATCATCTCCCCACTCTCTCTCTCTCTCTTTCTCTTTCTCTCATTAAACCACCAAGCTTTTACTTGGAAGAAATGTCAAAGTGTTGGCTAAATTAAATGAGGACACATAGGGGGAGTTGGTAGGAGTGGGTGAACCACTAAAGTAGGAAATCATTACATTTTTCCCCCTCCTTTTTCCTCTCTAATAACCGGCCACTTGGACTTAGACTTGCCCAAAATTAATCTCCTTTTATGCTTTATTTGATTTACTAAATGTCTAAAAAGTTCTCTCCCACTTGGGCTAAAAGTTGGGCCATTCCTTAAATGTTTTGGGCTTTCCAAATTAATCTATTGGACATAAAAAATTTAATTCTTTGGGCCATGTAAATCAATCATAGTCCAACACTCTTAATATTATCAAATGTCCATCATGCCCTTCCTTCAATTGGGCTCCAAGTTTGGGCCACTCTTAAATCTTTTGGGCTTAACAATAAAATATTTGGGCCATTCCTTTAATGTATTGATTGAGCCTCTAACCAATTTCATTGGGCCAACACTTGGGCTATAAAATATACATAGTCCAATACCTTGAATTCTTATCCTACCCAAATAATTTAATTAGGGTTTTCATTTCCTCAATTATAACATAAATTCTTACTCATGCACATTTATTTCCTTAACCCAATTAGACTTGCTAGATTTGCAAGATTGCTTCTAATAATTCACAAATAAGACAAAAGGGTAAAATGGTAATTTCAATACCAATAATTGATTACTACCTTTAATAATGCACAAGGGTAATTTAGACTTCTCACTTTCAACCTCAAGGGCATTCTAGACATTATCTACAACCCTTAGGGTTTAGCACTTTAGATTTTTGCAATTAAATACCCATAACTGTACATTAGGGTTCCTGATAGAACAATTAGGGTTCCAATAATTTAAAATTAGGGTTTGCTAATTTAATTAAGCTTTACCCTAATTAATATTATAATTAATAGCACTTAAGCATTATACTTATCCGATAATTTCTCGGATTAGAGTTTTCAAATCTTAGAATTAGGGTTTGGATTTAGGAATCGAAATTAGGGTTTTCAGAACCGATTTCTAGGGTTTCTTATAAATCGTTATAATTTTCTATCTGAACGTTGACGTTCTAAATAATATTAGGGTTTGACACAGATATAATTTATATGGTCAACACTTGACCCTTATCCACATTCTATACACATGATATCGTAATCCTGAACATATACTCATTTACCCTTAATCTTGAATAATTCACTAAAAGAAATTTTAAATCCTCAAAATTCCTTTATGAAAACATCATACACATACACTTATTCTCTGTCTAGGTCAAATATTTGACCTTAAATCAATCATTTAAGATTTTAATAATTTTCAAATTTCTCGGGTTGTCACAAATATCGTAAGAGTTAAATACAAAGAGATTACGAGAATACGAGAAAAAAATGCGTAGAATACGATTAGTCTTAATGGACTTTGTGTTCATGGACTTTGTAGAATCCAATTGGACTTGGATTATGTCAAGCCCAATGATTTGTGAAATCAAGCCCAAGTTAGGCACAATAAGAATTAGGGTTAAGGCCCAAACCAAGAAAAGATACCGCGGATCGAACCGATGGGTAAACGGATGGGTAAGAACCATTGGGGCAACCCATGGGGTGACCCATGGGCATGTGGGCCAGCCACTTGGCCACCAAGTAAGGGAGGTGGCCAAGTTAACTTGGTGGCTAAGTTGAAGAGGAGGTGGGAATAGTAACTTTAGGGGCGAAATGACTATTTTGCCCCTAGCTTTGGTTTTCTATAAATAGAAACCTAGAATTTCATTTTCTATGATTTTGAAAATCCTACACTTGAGAGAGATAGAGAGCTCGGTTGGGAGAGGAGAGAGGAAGGCGTGAGCATGAATGCTCGGATCAAAAGTGATCGTGAAATAGAAAAGCTAGCGAATCGCCGGCTTTGTATAACGGAAGAGAAATAAAGAAGAACGGTAATCCGAACACTAGTTCTACTAAATTTTCTTTAAGTTTTTATGTTCAAAAACATAACTTAATGAAGATAAGAAGTAGATTAAGTTAGAAATGATTTCATATCGTTGAAATCGTAAGAAAATGAAGAAATAAAAATAAGAAATTTAGTTTATAAATTTCTTAAGCAAGTATAAGATTCGTGAGGATTTTGAGCGATCCGAATGAATATTATGAACGAGTAGGTGAATTAAGTAAGGAATGGTGTTCTATAACATCAAATTCCAAGAAAAAGTAAAATCGTAATCCAAAATATCGATTAAAAATGAAGAACGAACGAAGAACGCGAAGAACACGAAGAACGTTGTTGATGGATAAATTTAAAACCATCGTAGTGTAATTGTTGTTGATGGACAAGTTTAAAACCATCGCATATAAGTTAGATTCTTATTGCTTGGTTAGGAACAGCAGAAACGTTCATGAAGAACGGATTAAAACTAAGCTATAACGAAGTTAAGGGAAAATTTTTGTAAAAGAAGAACGAAAATTTGAAAGTTAGTAAATGAACCCGAACATGTAGGGTTTTATAAAAATGTGAGAGAACGTAGAAAACGTGAGTCGTGGACTCAAGAACGAACGAATTCCGAGTTCGGATGATCGAATTACAGACGAACGAATGAAGAACGTTAATAACCTAAAAATGATCGAAGAGTGAAGATTAAGCCAATTGAATGGCATGTTAACGGATTCAGAATGAAGTTCTATCTATGGGTAATCGAAGTACGTAAGGTCAGGAAGAAAATGGCTTTGGAACGACCTCGTTCCGAGTTATAACGAAGAAGTTATGAGATTTCGAAATCGACGTCTCAAGCTTGTAAAAGACTTAGAAAATTTTTTAGGTTTCATACTCGGTAGCCATGCCAGTATGAAGTTGTGCCTTATGGCGATCGATGCATGACGACGTAACGATGTTCGAGTACACTATAAGAGTTCACCGTGTATGAACCGTAGTACAATTTGTGGTCTTGCCGCAGCCATATATCGATCTGAAAATCTTACGGAGTGTTATTGCAAGACATTACTAAGTAAGGACTCATGTATGACGCCATTCCGGAAGAAGAGAGAGAATTAGGTCACGCCAGTAGTGCGAGAGAAAGAAGAACGCACGGCGCCAGCATCTGCGGTCTTGAGAGCAATGCCCGTAAATGAGATTTTTAGTTCTCGATTCTTTGGAGGATGTCAAGAAAGAAGTATGAACATGTAGTTCACGTAATGTAACATTCAATCAAGTGGTGTAAACCTTTAGTGAAGGTTGAACGGAAAGATTTAACGAGATTAAAAGATAGAGAATGTAGGAGCTAGATTACGTAACCGATATCCGGGGACCGTAGTCGTAATGAACGAACGTTAGGGGTTACTATGATTGTGATTCCTTAGACGTTGAGTGATGAAGGTAACAAGTAACATTTCGATGTTATGTTGTGATAATGAGAGATAAGTGTAAAGCGTATAGACGCTGTGAATGCAATGTTGTTGCGATGAACGATCGGTCTTAGCATACAACTGACCGTATGTCTTCGATATTAAGAAAGAATAATGAACATAGGGTTCATGGGATGGATAACGATGAATGCAGTTGAAACCTTGAGTAAAGGTTGAGTGAGAGATTAAGAGACGAGCAACATGAACGTTGAATACGTAAACGATCTTCGTAAATCATATTCGCGTTTGACGAACGTTCTAAGTATAGCCTAGTTGTATGACTTAGACGTTGATGAAGGTAGTAAATAAGATGTGAATTATCGAGAAAGTCGTATGAACGGTAATAAGAGTATTGAAAGCCGAATGTGAATCGAGTAAAATTGAATCCTGAGGTATGGCATTTAGTTGTCAGAAAGCTATAAGGAATAAGAAATTAACTTAACGAACATTATAATTTAGTAGTTCGTATAAGTTAAGAGAAATTTAGGTTGTGGTACAATCGTAACCTTTGATGGTTGACATATGGGAGCTGGGCTAAACAATTCCTTCAGAGAGCGAAGGTATATACGAAACTAGCAACCGATCTAACTCACTGTGATGGCAGTGTAGATGAGACGGGAACTTGTTTGTTGGTTGTTTGTGGGAAACCACTCAGAGTACCATGTGGACTACTAGAAGAGAAGCGATGTGTGCTGAGTCCTTGAGAAGTATAAGAAGAAGATAAGAATGTAAATCATCGAAGATGATGAACATTTTGAGTAAGACATCTCCGTATGTCATAAAGCCGTAAAGCGGTAAAGAAAGTTGGTCGCGTAAACTTAGTTGTAAGAACGCGAACCTTAAGAAGTAAAGTTAAGTAAACCAATGCGTAAGTCAAGTATATGACTAATTGGTGTATTTGTTATTTCCTTATGTGTTATAGGGATTGGAATGAAGCGATTCGGCGTAAATGTAAGTCGAACATGCGTAAAGCTAGTTTCTAACTTCATTCATATTTTAAATGAATGCTAGTTTCTTAAACTTCTCAGATGTTGAACTTGAGAAGTTCTGTCTATGTACGATATTTGTGCAAGATGGTAGAACGTATGAGGCCTTGTGCCAGAATGTGAACACTCTGGTGTTTCTATGAGATGAACTGTTCTATGTTTGAACTGTTCAATAAAAGAATGTTCTGTTTATACATGAACCGTTATTATTAAGTCTGTCTTTATTGATTCTAGCTGAGACGAGAATGTGCATGAAAGAGAGTAGAGAATGAAAGTATTTCAAAGTGCATGTAACTAATGTTTTAAGATGATAGGAATCAAGACTATTCCTATTATTCAAGCTGCATCGTAACCTTTGTTCGGTTATTGAAGTCTGAAAAGAATGATTAAATTCTTGAAGATGTTTGTTCAACTGTTATGACTTGCTGGGCAATTGAATGCTCACACTTGCTTTAAATGAAAAACATTTTTAGCGAACGATGTTAGAAGAACTTAAGGATCCCGTATAGATCAAGCTAACGGTATCCAGATGAAATGCCATTCAGAATGTGAATGAGCGAGAAGATCAAGTGAAGACTTGTAATATAGAAAGATGAAAATTAAACTATAGACTAGTTTAATGAACTGTGATGTATCCTTGGTGGCGGATAAAAGTCACTCTTGTAAGATGAAAGGAATAATGTAATTATCATTATTTGTAATGAGAAAGGTTATAAGGTTTTAGAACCTGGGAATTTTAGAATGTATATTATTATATTTCAGTATATAATGATGTATGTTTGGATGAATGATGTACTTTCGTGACGTCTGAATTCGGTGTGAAGAAAGACCCGGATTTACAGGCGTTACTGAGTTAGTATCGAGTGATAGGTTATAAACCTTAGGTATGAGTACCTAAGACAATAATCGTAAAGAGAAGGATAAGAAGATCACCACGTGATCTTAGTAAATCGTAGTAACAGATGAACTGTTAAACGATGAATGATTTATAGCTAATGCTATGAAGGAATGGTACTACGAAGTAGTATGGAAAGAAGAACTCAGATTGAGTTATAAAGGATAGCATACGAATTAAAGAAAAATCGTATTAAGTAAAGAGAAAGTTAGAAGTTCTAAGATTTCGATTGAGGACTCATGTGATAGCTGAGTAGTACGAACCTTCGAATGTGAGGGGGTTTGTGATTACTTAGTTATTACAGTGATAATCATTGGAATAGTATGTCGTGCTATCAATATTTATATGACGAGAAGGTGAATCTTTTCTCATCTATATACTTGATAGGTAGAAAATGATAAGATAGGTGCGGGTTCTTGAAACTCATACTTATGAAAAGTTTGTGACTCATAGTTATATTCTATGTTTCTGAGCCCTAAGCATATGGATAGTCCTTGATTTGTTCTTGGATTACCTATTGCGAAGATAAGTTCTAAAACACATATGGTTGTGGAAAGTTCCTAAACACATAAAGTGTGGTAAATTGATGAACTATACTAAGGTATAGGAAGGTTTAGACTGAAAGTAAGTATTTTCAGTAGACTTAGCATTGAAGGTGCTAGAGAAGATTAAGTATTGTCGCAAGTAAGACAATGAAGGAAGATGGAGAATAGGATATTCCAAGTCATCTAGCTATGCTAGATTTCAAAATTTCTTAAAATCGTGCTAATGTGCGCATTTTGAAAATGAAAGAATTGGTTCGACTTTTGGAACCAATGGATTTTAAAAGAACTATTCTTGGTATGTCTATGCTAATTGTTTAATTTGAAGATGAAATTGATTTGAACTATCAAAATGAATTTTATATCATCAATGCATTTGATGCAAGGATGGTAAAAGGATGGAGTTATTAATGCAATTAAACCTGGTGTTGGATTTGATCTTAAGATCAATAACCCACTATGGTATGATGCATAATGATGAAGTCATAAACTGACGAAGTCCTCAATGTACTGTGAAAAGTGCGGTATCATGACGTCATGAAACGTTTTGATGTATTACAAATGAATTTAAAGAATTAGTCGATGCCAAGTGAGTTGACTAGACGGATGTTTCAAGTTGATGTCCAATTTATTGGTATGGTCTAAGCTACTTTATTTGGCTAAGACGAACGGTATGACATGATTAAAAGAAAATCGTGCTTTCTTTGAAGAGCTATGCCGAACCAAATTGTTTTGGTGCGGAATCTAATGATTTAGTCTGAGGAGAACATGGAAGAGGTAGTTACTTTCTTTGTAATTGTGAACTTATCGTGTAAGAAAGGTTTACGGCGAGAGGCTGTTTAACCTAGTAAGAGTTCATGGTCAATTTGACCCCTCAGCAAAAGTATGAAATGTTTTAAAGGAATTCTTACAGTCCTCGTTATTCCTTTCACTTCATGATTCTTGATAAGTTATGAAGGGTAGGGAATGTTTGAAAGATAATAACTTCTTTGAAGAGAAGTTGAGAAAAAGAGAAGGTTAAAATTTTGAGGGCGAAATTCTGTGAAGAAGGGGTGAATGTGATGACCTGGGTATGGGTATAGGTATGGTTTGAAGAAATTCCGAGGACGAATTTTTATAAGGGGGGAAGGATGTGACAACCCGAAAATCCGGATTGTCCAGAAATTAAGATTTAAAGAATTAGTTATTAATAAAATGAATTTTTATTAATACTATTATGTGTTGTGTGTTTATTAATCGTTTTATAACCTAGAATGATTATTAATCGGGAGGATTCTGGCTACGAGCTAGATTGAACGAGTAAGAATTTTCAAGATGAAAATAAAAGTTTTTCGGGAACAAAAATATTTTGGGGAAAAAGACGAAATAGGCACTATTCATCCGTTTCTACTCGGAGATTTATTTTGAAATTCCGAGAAGTTATTGATTACGTTAAATGTTGAGACGTGATGGAATATTCAATAATATCAATTATGGCAAAAACGAAATTTTCGCCTGCGGACTCAAAACCTAAGGGTTAGGAAAAGTTAGTTCCGCGAATGTAATGAGTACGTATAATAACTAGGGTTATTATGCGTGAGAAATACGAGTATGATACGAGTTATTATACGAGTATAGAAAGAAGAATATAATCTGAATAATATCGAAAGAGATTACGAGAATACGAGAAAAGAATGCGTAGAATACGATTAGTCTTAATGGACTTTGTGTTCATGGACTTTGTAGAATCCAATTGGACTTGCATTATGTCAAGCCCAATGATTTGTGAAATCAAGCCCAAGTTAGGCCCAATAAGAATTAGGGTTAAGGCCCAAACCAAGATAAAAAACCACGGATCGAACCGATGGATAAACGGATGGGTAAGAACCATTGGGGCAACCCATGGGGTGACGCATGGGCATGTGGGTCAGCCACTTGGCCACCAAGTAAGGGTGGTGGCCAAGTTAACTTGGTGGCTAAGTTGAAGACGAGGTGGGAATAGTAACTTTAGGGGCAAAATGACTATTTTGCCCCTAGCTTTGGTTTTCTATAAATAGAAACCTAGAATTTCATTTTCTAGGATTTTTGAAAATCCTACACTTGAGAGAGATAGAGAGACCTCGGTTGGGAGAGAAAGAGGAAGAGCGTGAGCATGAATGCTCGGATCAAAAGTGATCGTGAAATAGAAAAGCTAGCGAATCGCCGGCTTTGTATAACGGAAGAGAAATAAAGAAGAACGGTAATCCAAACACTAGTTCTTCTAAATTTTCTTTAAGTTTTTATGTTCAAAAACATAACTTAATGAAGATAAGAAGTAGATTAAGTTAGAAATGATTTCACATGGTTGAAATCGTAAGAAAATGAAGAAATAAAAATAAGAAATTTAGTTTATAAATTTCTTAAGCAAGTATATGATTCGTGATGATTTTGAGTGATCCGAATGAATATTATGAACGAGTAGGTGAATTAAGTAAGGAATGGTGTTCTATAACATCAAATTCCAAGAAAAAGGGAAATCGTAATCCAAAATATCGATTAAAAATGAAGAACGAATGAAGAACGCGAATAACACGAAGAACGTTGTTGATGGACAAATTTAGAACCATCGTAGTGTAATTGTTGTTGATGGACAAGTTTAAAACCATCGCGTATAAGTTAGATGCTTATTGCTTGGTTAAGAACGGTAGAAACGTTCACGAAGAACGAATTAAAACTAAGCTATAACGAAGTTATGGCGAAAATTTTGTAAAACAAGAACGAAAATTTGAAAGTTAGTAAATGAACCCGAACGTTTATGGTTTCATAAAAATGTGAGAGAACGTAGAAAACGTGAGTCGTGGACTCAAGAACGAACGAATTTCGAGTTCGGATGACCGAATTACGGACGAACGAATGAAGAACGTTAATAACGTAAAAATGAACGAAGAGTGAAGATTAAGCCAATTGAATGGAATGTTAATGGATTCAGAATGAAGTTCTGTCTATGGGTAATCGAAGTACGTAAAGTAAGGAAGAAAATGGCTTTGGAACGACCTCGTTCCGAGTTATAACGAAGAAGTTATGAGATTTCGAAATCGGCGTCTCAAGCTTGTAAAAGACTTAGAAAATTTTCTAGGTTTCATACTCGGCATGCATGCATGAAGTTGTGCCTTGAGGCCGACATCATAGAGCGGTATAACAACGGTCCAAGTACATGCAAGAGTTCACCGTAGGTGAACCGTAGTATTAATTTATGGTAGCCAGTGGCCATGTATACGATCTGAAAATCTTACGAGTGTGAAAGCGTAGTGACTGCCCCACTAAGTAAGAACTCACGCCGCAACGCCAAATCGAGAAGAGAGAGAGAGAGGTCAGTCATGCATGTGCAAGAGAGAAAGGAAGAGACGCGGTGCCCATGACAGCGCGGTGCAGAGCAATGCCCAGAAATGAGATTTTTAGTTCTCAGTTACTGGAGGATGTGCAAGAAAGAAGTATGAACATATAGTTCACGTAATGTAACATTCAATCAAGTGGTGTAAACCTTTAGTGAAGGTTGAACGGAAAGATTTAACGAGATTAAAAGATAGAGAATGTAAGAGCTAGATTACGTAACCGATATCCGGGGACCGTAGTCGTAATGAACGAATGGAGGGGTTACTGTGGTTGTGATTCCTTAGACGTTGAGTGATGAAGGTAACAAGTAACATTTCGATGTCATGTTGTGATAATGAGAGATAAGTGTAAAGCGAATAGACGCTGTGAACGCAATGTTGTTGTGATGAATGATCGGTCTTAGCATACAACTGACCATATGGGGTTCATGGGATGGATAATGATGAATGCAATTGAAACCTTGAGTAAAGGTTGAGTGAGAGATTAAGAGACGAGCAACATGAACGTTGAATATGTAAACGATCTTCGTAAATCATATTCGCGTTTGACGAACATTCTAAGTATAGCCTAGTTGTATGACTTAGACGTTGATGAAGGTAGTAAATAAGATGTGAATTATCGAGAAAGTCGTATGAACGGTAATAAGAGTATTGAAAGCCGAATGTGAATCGAGTAAAATTGAATCCTGAGGTATGGCATTTAGTTGTCAGAAAGCCATAAGGAATAAGAAATTGACTTAACGAACAATATAATTTAGTAGTTCGTATAAGTTAATAGAAATTTAGGTTGTGGTACAATCGTAACCTTTGATGGTTGATATATGGGAGCTGGGCTAAACAATTCCTTCAGAGAGCGAAGGTATATCTGGCGCGGGTAACCGATCTAACTCATTGTGATGGCGATGTAGATGAGATGGGAACTTGTTTGTTGGTTGTTTGTGGGAAACCACTTTCGAGTACCATATGGACTACTAGTAGAGAAGCGATGTGTCTTTGAGTCCTAGAAAGTATAAGAAGAAGATAAGAATGTAAATCATCTAAGATGATGAATATTTTGAGTAAGACATCTCCGTATGTCATAAAGCCGTAAAGCGGTAAAGAAAGTTGGTCGCGTAAACTTAGTTGTAAGAACGCGAACCTTAAGAAGTAAAGTTAAGTAAACCAATGCGTAAGTCAAGTATATGACTAATTGGTGTATTTGTTATTTCCTTATGTGTTATAGGGATTGGAATGAGCAGTTCAACGTAAGCTGTAGCTGTGCGTAAGGCTAGTTTCTTAACTTCATTCATATTTTAAATGAATGCTAGTTTCTTAAACTTCTCAGATGTTGAACTTGAGAAGTGATGTCTATGTGCGATATTTGTGCAAGGTGGTAGAACGTATGAGGCCTTGTACCATAATGTGAACACTCCGGTGTTTCTGTGAGATGAACTGTTCTATGTTTGAACTGTTCAATAAAAGAATGTTCTGTTTATACATGAACCGTTATTGTTAAGTCTGTGCTATTGATTCTAGCCAGACAGAATGTGCATGAAAGAGAGTAGAGAATGAAAGTATTTCAAAGTGCATGTAACTAATGTTTTAAGGTGATAGGAATCAAGACTATTCCTATTATTCAAGCTACTTCGTAACCTTTGTTCGGTTATTGAAGTCTGAAAAGAATGATTAAATTCTTGAAGATGTTTGTTCAACTGTTATGACTTGTTGGGAAATTGAATGCTCAAACTTGCTTTAAATGAAAAACATTTTTAGCGAACGATGTTAGAAGAACTTAAGGATCCCGTATAGATCAAGCTGACGGTATCTAGATGAAATGCCATTCAGAATGTGAATGAGCGAGAAGATCAAGTGAAGACTTGTAATGTAGAAATATGAAAATTAAACTATAGACTAGTTTAATGAACTGTGATGTATCCTTGGTGGCGGATAAAAGTCACTCTTGTAAGATGAAAGGAATAATGTAATTATCATTATTTGTAATGAGAAAGGTTATAAGGTTTTAGAACCTGGGAATTTTAGAATGTATATTATTATATTATAGTATATAATGATGTATGTTTGGATGAATGATGTACTCGTGACGTACGAAATTCGGGTGTGAAGAAAGACAGATTTTGGGCGTTACACCCGTAGTGCATGGATAATTTGTGTTCATGATACTAAAGAATATCCTTGGCCGTAGTGCAGGGGTGATTCGATGTTGTGGATTATTTATTAAAATGAGTCTCGTGATATTGATGATGAAAAACCTTTTAAATCATAAAAGATAGTAGATTTTATTTTCTACTTGACTCTTTTAATGATTTGCTTGTTCCGCTGCAGTTAAACTTGATGGTTATTATATTGTATCAGTTTAACACTATTGAAGACTAAGGATAATTTATTCTGCTTTATCTTAGTCATAATATTTCTTACTGGGCTAGTTGAGCTCACCATTTCTTTCAACGTTCTCCTCGTGAAATGAGAATATATAGGCGGGACGAAGTCGAGGAACGGAGTGATGGTCCAAAGGATAGCATTAGTAGTCCTCGCTATTCTGTGAAATAGTGTGTTAATAAATGTATTGATGACTTATTTTGAGTTTTAATACTGTCTAGAATACAATGTTTGTATTGAAACTCACAGCTTATGTTGTATATTTAAAGATTGTATTTGTATTCTGTATCATGTATTTGGCGACTCAGAATAGGTGATGTATACCGATTTTGGGGGCGTCATACCGTGCATCGATAGATCAGCACATATAGGTTATTCAAATGAATAATAAAGAATGGAATAACGAAGAATTTCACCATGTATGCGGTGCCCATTATGCCAAAGTTATTCCAACATAATAATAAAGAATGGAATAACAACCCTTACGAGTATTGAAAGAAAATAACTGTCCTCATGAATATGAAAGAATAATACCCCTTATATTAGAAAAACTGGATACTGGAATAGTGAGGTAGTAGACTTCTCTTCTTCTTTTTCTCTATAATTTCTCTCTATAATAATTGCTCTAAAGCTTTTGTGAATTGGTGAGAAATGAAAGAAGAATGAGCTTCTATTTATAAGAAAATATAGTTTTGATAATTGCACGTTTTGGGACTCAAAATATTACAGTATAATACCTTCCTCTTTTTCTTCATTTTTAATTTAGTCCTACAAGTATTATCAAACTTGCACCACCTCCTTTAATAGTAAATAATGTGAATTAATAGTTCATTCATGTGACTCAATAGTATAATCATGTGAAAAAACTAATTACAGTATAGTACTTTCAACTATACCTCTATTTTTAATTTAGTCATGCAAGTATTATCAATCTTACACCACCTACGCTAATAGTACATGAATGTGAATCAATAGTACACACATGTGAACAAATAGTTATAAGCATTTGAAATAATAACAATTAATTGCTCATTTATCTGATTAATTTCCCGATTGGTCAATATAACCTCCAGACATCAATTATTATCGAAATAAATGTCGATTTCCTCTAACACTAAAAATCCCAACACAATGGAACTATCAATTTCATCTTTAATCAACACAACTTATTCATCATTAATATTATACTTCACAATATTTAACAACCAGGTTGTTCCCAAGAAAGAGGGGGCTTTCCGATAAGGATTTCTCCTTATTGGCGCGCAATTAGGTGACCAAACCTCTCCTTTACAAAATTTCTAAACATTGTCAATATTGCAAATAATAATATGAATAACTTTGTAGTCTCAATTATTGATTTAATAATAATAAATATTATGCGGATGATCTTGTGACAATAATTAAATCAATAATATGAGAGATATGATGCAACAATTCTCGTAGTAATAATTGAGTATAACCGAGTGACTTCTCACGTAAGCATCAATAATCAATCTGAGTGTGCTACTATGCAACCACGCCAGATTCTTCGTACTTTTACTACTAAGGGTAGTTCAACGGTTTTAATGGTAACACTTTTCGTAGTTATTTTTATAAAAGATAATTTTGTCTTTTTTAACTACGACAATACTTTCGTTAATAAGGTCCACTTAATGATTGTCTGCGTAGTCGAATATTCCCCTCATTAAAACGAATATTCCCCGACCAATCGAATATTATATAACCACTTGCTTACATTGCAAAATTTGTTAATATTACCCACAACTATTATATCAAATCCACACCATAATATTCAAAAATATATTTTGAGAAAATTATTCTTTATTCATAAAAGTTGGGGTCTTACTGTAAACCACTAACATAAGGTTGTTCATCTCAGTATTTAGAGTACAAGTCCGCACCAAAGAAAATTTGGTTTGGATAATCTTTCAAGGGTAATTGAAATTTAATAATCAACAACTAGGGAACTAGTTGAATCAACAACGCTTGATAACACAACAGTTGTTTAATAATAACATAACTTAGAATATTTGAGAATCATAAATGAACTGATTCTACATATCAAACTCATGCTTGAAATAACTATAGAGCATAAGCATTCAATAAATTGAATAAAATGGTTAACCTTTGCTTGAACAGTAAAATAAGCTAAGGTTTGAGTCTTATAACATTAGAAACAAAATTCCTGACGTACATTTAACTGATAGCAAGTTGGAAACTAAAAACTTGCCCAACAATGTATTAACTAATGCAAAGAATTAAAACAATTCAATAATAGAGACGAGAGTTCAAAACTACGTTCCTTATACAATAATAGAACTTAAGAAACTTGCATAACTGTAAATAAGTTAGAATGAATCAATCTATAAGAATTTCCAATAACATTAGAGTTAGAGTTTGCTCGAAAGAATTTTAGGAGCAATTGATTTATTCAATAACAATTAAGATAAAAAGCTTGCTCAATCAAAACCATGAAGTTATACAATGTAATAATAGAACTAACTCAATGAAAGTGTAGAGTTAGAAAACCTACCCAATGTAAAAAGAAAGTTTAGAAACTTGCTAAACGTAAAAAGAAATTTTAGAAACTTGCTAAATGTAAAAAGAAAGTTTAGAAACTTGCCTCGAGCGTAAGCTACAATATTAAACTCACGTTCACCTACACATTGGTTTAGAATCACATTGTCTATTAGATATGCTAACATACCATAATATATACATTTCTAGCTAAGCTTATCATCTTAGCACAAGTCTTATGCTATTATATATATTTCAGAATTCCCAAGTGTTAACATCACAACACCTATCTAACATTCATTGTATAAACTAAGTTATCACACAATGCGTCCGTAACCTACTAATCACTTTTATAACTTTGAATTCATAATACATATAACACAACTATGTATTAGTCTTGTTGTTACATGTTGGACACATTACCATAACCTTTAGTTAAGCTACAAAGAATGACCAAAGTCTGCAAAATTAGCGAGACTTGATTAATCCGAAATGGGCCTTTGAGCGAACGTGCCGATTTATATTTGGGATGCTAGGTCGCGCTTAAGAAATTCTTGTGATCGTATGACGATATAGAACTTCGATTTGTGCGATGAGCTTGGCACTTTTCTTAAGCCAAGTAACACGAATTTTACCCACCAAATAGTGATAATAACACGTAAGATAAATATAACAGTATCATAAACATGTTTTCTAACATTTACAACCAATTAACACAATTTATCAACAACTAGAACTATTTTAATTTCTCAAAGTTCATGTTTTTCATAAAAACTCAATTTTCTTAACATTCATCCTAAAAATCATCACTGTGAATTCATTAGTTGGCCAAATCACCTCATTTAAATTACGTTATGCTCGTATCTCATAGAACTAACATATATAAGCCTCAATTTATACTTTCACATAAGAATTGACCATCTAAATTGGTACTTACCTAAGCCATACAAAGAATACATATGCTGTCAAAATTTTCTACTGTCAAAAATGAAATTAGCATCCAATTGTTGTTTAATTATAATCACTAATCATAACTATATCTAATTACCATTCAACAGATTATATAACCACAATTCACAGAAAACTAGAATTCACAGATTTTGAAACTTTATGCCGTAAACTAATCCATATATATATATATATATATATATATATATGTGTGTGTGTGTGTGTGTGTGTGTGTGTGTATATATATATAATATGGAGATTATGGAGATTATAGAGAATTACCTTCAATTAGCTTGCACAACCTTGCTAAACACTGAACTTGCTGTGAAATTTCTTAAGACTCCTCTCCAATTCTCTCTCAAGTTCTTTGAACTTCTTAGTTTTCTTCTCTTAGGCTTAAACTAAACAACTAACGAGTATGCGTAAAAATAAAACTGATATAATACTAATACGTATATTTATGAGGATATCAATTATAAAAATAACGTATAAGTTATAATTATATTATATTTATTATTTTATTTGTTTTATTTATTTTATTTAATTTAAAAAAAACTAGAAATCCCAAAAGCCATAAGGCTTGTTTGGCAAAAACCCTTTAAATATTAAAGAATTAATATATTAAGTCTTGTTTGGCAAAAACTAAATTAAACTACTTTAATTTATTTTAATAACTCCTTATAATATAGTTATTTGTCACACTATATTTAATCAAGCTTTTGTATTTATTTTAATTAATTCGGATCACACTTAATTAAATAAATCCTTTAATCACATAACACAATACAAATAATTAACCATTAAATTGAAATATCAATATAATAATCATTTCCTTAATTCATCAATTATTTATTTAACAAATAATTCTCCAAATAAAATTAAATCAATTAAATAAATATTTATTCATCGATAATAACATCCATTAAATATTTATATAAATCAATAAATATTTAATATTACATTTAAAATTCTGGAATGTTACATCATTCCCTCCTTAAAAGGATACTGTCCTCAGAATCACAATTCAAACAATTAAATCGTCACATTCTTCCCTACTTACAAAGATTCTGTCCTCAGAATCGAAGACATAGATTAAACAAATAACTCAGGGTAATTTTTCATCATTTCAGCTTCGAGTTCCCACGTTGCCTCTTCGACATTGTGGTTTCTCCATATCACCTTCACTGAAGGTATCACTTTATGTCTGAACACTTGTTCTTTCCTATCGACTATCTGGATAAGAACTTATTCCTAAGACAAATCTTTATCGAATTGCAATGATTTGTACTCGATCACGTGTTTGTAATCGGGTTTATACGGTCATAACACCGAAATGTGAAAAACCTTATGAATGTTTTCCAATTTTGGAGGTTGAGCTACCTCATAAGCCACTTCCCCCACTCTGTTAGGTTTGTAATATTCATAACGCAATCAAATTGCAAAAATTAGCGGAAGCGTGGTAAAAATCAGAGTTTTAAAAATTTACAAACCATATACCCGGATCATCCTTTATGCATAATTATTAATTAAACGAAAAGATAAAGAATAAAATCATACCAAAGATCGAGCTTCCTCGTGTACAAGTTCACCTCCAATCCTTTTCGCGTTCAACTTGAATCCACTGGGTTTGGTTCCTTCCTTTGATCAACGTTAGCCACCCATGTGTTTGGCCTCTGAGGTGATCCACCAAGAAGAAGAAAAAATTCAAGAAGATGGGTGTTTGGCTAAACCCTAGTTTTCTATCTCTATAGAAAAAGGGGTACTCTCCCAACAATTGGAATTATTACGTATGTTGAAAAATCAACAACCCATACCCACCCATAATAAGACTCCTCTTATTTATAGATGTGGGCAACCCACCTCAACAATTAAGGAATTAGGTTTTAATTAATTAATTAAATTCTTTTAATTAATTAAGCTCCCTAATCTTATTAGGGATAATTAATTAAACTCCTTTAACTAATTTTCCTTCCTAATCCAATTAGGAATAAATGAGAGTACTTATATTAAATTAATTCCTAAACTCTTTTAGAAATTAAATTAATAATAATTGTAATAATATTAATAAGACTCCTCTTATTAATTTATATTTAATATTTCTAAAATATTAAATAATAAATATTAAGCTATTTAATTTATTCTATCACCATAGATTAAATTAAATATACTTAACATATAATTATTACGATTATGCCATTAACTTCTTAAATAATTATTCTTCCTTTTATGGTGTGACCCTTTAGGTTCTCCATATTAAACCGGTTGTGAATAAATCAATTAGAACAATTCTAATCTTATTTAAATAAATAAATTAAACAATTAATTTATTTAAATAATATTTATTCTGATAGGGATAAGCCTCCCAATAGCGATCAACGACTTTCCGGATAATATAGATTTCAACATTAATCATTAAAGAACCTTTGAGTAAATAGTTACTTAGACAATTCAATCCTTCCACCATACAATGTCCCGATTAAATATAAGACATTGGAATTCTTTGTCAAGTCTTATTTTATTTAATTATATGTATTTCGATCCTTAAATGCACACTCCAAATAATGCAAATTAGAAACTCCTTTCTAATTTCATTACGCCGCCAACCCGAGGACTCTTGGGTTGTCATTTATCGAATCACATAGGACATTTCTCTTCTTTTATTAGAAGTGGTAGATTCTTTATTGATCATACATTATCTCCATGTACAACTTATTATACCCAAGCATACCCTTTGATATACCCTAAGGGTCTTAAGGAATAAGTCAAAGTATAACTCATCATACACAAGATACTATGATGATCTCAAGTCCAAGGATCACTTGTACTACTATCACTACAGGAATTCCTATTGACAGTAAATAAAACTCCATTAGGTATTCCTTAGCGAGCCACGCTCGATGAACTTATTCTCTAATAAGCACCTACATACTTGCTTTAGTGTCTCCACACAAATGATCATGAGATCAATCATCCTCATCCAATGAGCAAGCAACGTATGTACCAATCTATCCGGATTCACTAATCCCCAATTTAGTAATCCAATGATTGGGAACTATTTTAGTTTTAAGCTTTCTAAGAATTTAGATCTCATTAGAATGATCATCATCATTATTCTAAAAGCATTGCTTAAAACTATGGGTTTATCACATATTATAAAAAAGACATCATGTAGATAATTAAAAGCCTTTAATAAATTAATACTTTTATTAATAAATGAATAAGATTGTTACAAAGTATATGCTTTATCATCAAACATGATTGGCTTGTATGCATACTACTTTCAATCTCCCACTTGCACTAAAGCCCAATCGTCATGGTATCTCATACTCTTCTTCTCTAAGTGACGATTATCCTGTTTGTTGGATAAGCTTTAGTTAATGGATATGTAATGTTGTTCTTGAGAGTCCACCATCTCTATAGTGATTTCCATCTTTCAATGATTCTTATAATCAAATGAAAGTGCCACAACACATGTTTAGATTCAAGATGAGACTTAGAACTATTCTAGTTACGTAATGAACTTTTAATCCAAACAATCAACTTGCGGCTTCATTTATAGCTATATACTTTGTCTTTATCACTAAACCAAAGAACTCTTTCTTTGTTTGGAACCTTTCCAATTCAACGCACCACTGATTCAAGGTAACACTTTACCTTAAAGTGGATTTTTACTCACATCTTAGTCCGTCTCGAAAAAAAACTTGAGTCTGTTAAGCCCTCTAATTTTAATTAAGACCCACCATGAATATGATCACATCCTTAGTGTTTGGTTAAGAACTTTAAGATGTTTTCAACGACTCATAGTGAACTTCTCCGATTATGATGATCAACATCGTGTCTCGTATATTTCATTGCATACATGATAGTTACTCATGTGATCTCTCTTTTTTAGAGTCAATGGGGACTATTAAGAGAGATACACTCCATAGCTCATCTACATGAGACATCTCTTGAGTTTGCCATGCTAAACGACTTTAGCATCAAATGAATATATCGTTCCTTGGGTTAAGTCGAGCATCCTCTTAAATCTATCTATATAGATTTATATCCCCAATTAAGATACTCTTCCAAATCATTCATGGAGGAATGTTTAGACAACTTTATCTTTTACTTGATTGTAGCATTGATATGTCATTCCTTATCCGTAGTATATCAATATATAATACTAGAAATGTCACGACGCTCCCATCGACCCTTTTGTAGACACTTAGGTTCATTCTTATTTTTGATAAAATCAAACTCTTTTGATTGCCTCATCAAAACGAATGTTCCATTTTGAGAGTGTCTATAACTCTTACCTCATCGTATGTAACCTCGATCATCATCTTCTATGATGTGTACCTCATCATCATCATCCATGATGAATCCATACCTCCTAGGTATCTTTGGTACTATTCCATTCTGATTCAACCAGGGTATAATAGGTCCATCTACGATTCCTCTTATTTGACTTATAGTGTTTTGTGGTTCTTGAACTCTTCAAGATCTATTATCCTCCCACTAGCCCCTTCAATGATAAACACACCTTTATCTTTATCTTAGAAGGCGCCGTGTTTTACAACAAACACCTTTTTGCTAAGTAGAATTATAGAACATATATCCTAAACTTACTTTAGGATGTCCCACAAATTATACTTGTCAAATCTTGTCCCAAGCTTATCCTTTGAAACCTTTTCACATAAGTTGGACAACCTTTTATCTTAACATACTTAAGATTAGGAATCCTCCCCGTCCATAACTTTTATGGAGTCTTGGGGTTTGGATTTTGAGGTTACCATTTTAAGTAGATGTATGACCATTTCTAGGACATTATCCTGTAAGAATCTTTGGAATGCTCTGTGAAAATCATTTTGGACCGTGTACCATGTCCAACAAGGTATGATTTTTCCTTTCGGATACATCAATCAATTATTGCGTATCGTGATGCCCGTCCATTATGAGAAAACCATTTGAGATGATCTAGAAACTTATTGCACAAGTATTTATTCCTTGATCTAATCAAAGAATCTTAATACTTTGTCAATTTGTTTCATTTTTCTTTGAACCTTTCAAATAATTCACACTTGTATTTCAACAAATACATACATTCAACTCTTTGAATGATCATCTCCTTTTCTTATACTAGTTTATTCAATTTGTAAAATTATTTTCACGTAAGTCAAGTATACTAAATCCATTAAGTAATATTTCATTTATATACAAAACATTATTATTATAAATAGAACAATTGTTCTTAATTATAATACCAAAGATTTCATCATCCAACAATAAAATGGAAATAATATTTTAACAAGTCTTATTGACTTAATAGATTTGCCCGTAGGCATTGCTAAACTATAAGTTTCTATGGCTAATCGTGAACTTGTTACATTTCCCACACTTAGGATTACTTATATTTGTTTAGCTTTCTACTTACGCTTGGTCCCTTCATAAATCTATATTTATGATAACCAAAGTCGATATCCAATACCCAAGTAGAACCTTGACTTAAAGAAATTATTTAAATCATGAACAAAATTGCATTTGTATGTAATAAACTTCACTAAGCTTCTTTTAGTTAGCCTCAAGATGCTTCTCGCAGCTTTCTTTCCGGTGTCGAGGCTTATTGCGGTGGAAGCAAACTCCTTTCTTATCCGTATCGATTTTGCTCTTATATTATCCTTTGTTTATGCCTTTCTATTTACCTTCTTTGAATCGTTCTTCTTTTCGTAAGATCCTTTGGCCCCTACCAAAGAAGACTTGATCTTTCTTGGTTTGAAAAGTGACTCTCAACATTTTTCAACAAGTTAAGCAAATCAAATAAAGTGATATCTAGCTTGTTCATATGAAAAATTCACAACAATTGTGAGGAGTCAGTGAGTGCAAGATCAAATCTTGGCTCAACTTCCATCCATGAAAAACCAGTTATCCTAATTGATCAATCAAATTGATTATGTTAAGAACTTTTTATCTATACTATAAAGGCTCCATTGGCCATTCTAGATCGGAAGATCTCCTTAGATATCTGATATCTATCGGTCCCTACTTTCCTCACCATCAACTACTTGATGTGCGAATGAATATAAGTAGGAGCATCCATAGTTTCATCTTGTGACGCTCGAAGCTCAAGTTACTCATGGATACGAGCATGATGCATCGAGCCAATCAGGCATCATCTTGCCACTTTCTAAAAGTAGCAATCTCTTCCTCGAGGTATTGTCTGCGCAACTATTGCAGGATAGGCATATTAAGATATAAGATAGCTTTTCACATTTATGAGAACTATTCTCAAATTCTTAACCAATCCATTTAATTCTATTACGTTAATTTAGCATCTAATATGCTTCGCGTTGATAGTAATTTTAGACATTGTAAAATTTCAATAAATGAATTTGTAATTAACAACATTTTAACATACATTCTTTTATTAATTACCAAAATAATTTAGGTCTTGTTTTAAATTGGTATCTCCCACTATTTTCTTCTTCAAACTATATTACCCTCACTTATATAGTTCGGCAAAATCTAATTAAAGATTTGCTAGTGAGAATAAGGATCCCATTTCAAATGTATATAGCCTTGTGGTGACACAACAAACTATATATAAATAAATAGGTGAACAACTCTTGTCAATTACATCAACTCTGAACTCCTTGTATTTTGCCTCTTAGATTATTTTGATCAGTGGTGGCACATCCGAATCAAAATTATCCAAGTTAAGTCCTACCTAGCACTCCATATATTCAAAAAGAAAAATATCATCCTTGTGGTGACACAACAAAACAATATTGTTCAATTTTCTTTATAAGCATCAAATGTGATAAATTAACATCTTAAATACTTAATACTTGCCTTGTGGTGACAACAAACTCATATTAAATATTTAATACTCTATTAATTTTATCATGCTAGAAGGCGACGCTCGATATTCCAAATATCTTTGAACGCTTAGGACTTAATATATAAAAAATTGAGGGGTTTGTTATTAATTTGTCTCATCTTGTTTAGCTTTGCGCGTACATATACATATATATATATAAAATCGCGTCGTATATTAATAAACATGCGAAGCATGTTTGCATAATATATAATATATATATATATAGTATAAGCATGCACATATAAGAATACTATATTCTACCTCGGATTGATTATGGACTTTTATTCTAGTTTGGTTCACTAGAGCCACCAAGTGAACCAAAAGGTCAAACCCCCAGGGTGCAAGAAATAATATTTAAATATAACTATTACATTTAAACCCGGGCTCCATTACAAACGGGTCTTCAAGCGCTTCTTATTCCTTTGCTCTCTAATTTTCTAAAATTAATTCTAACTATTCCTATTACAATACTATTTAAAATAAATAGAAACCTTGATCGTGAATCGGGGAAGTACATAGAGAGGAGATAGAATTTACATTAAGAAAAATTAGAGAAGGCAATCTTGAGACCCCATTTTAATAAAACCCATACATTCATGCATCCAACTAAAATAAAATCCAATCATATTGGTCAATAGTCCATAATCAATCCCATTTATTATCATACACATCATCATATGCATCAATAAATAATATTCATCTTATGAACAATAAACATTTAATATATATATTGATATCATTTAATGGGCAAATTTATTTAGTATAAAATCTATTTTGAATCAAAATAAACTCCTTTATTTTAATCCAAATTTAAATCAAAATAAAACTATGTTATTTTAATTTATCCAATTTTGAATAAAATAAACTATTTTATTTTAATCAAAATTTTAATCAAAATAAACTCCTTTATTTTAATTAATTATGGAATCCAATTCCATATATAAAAAAAAATCTCTAATTAAAATAAACTCTTTTATTTTAATTAATTATGAATCCAATTCCATGTAAAAAAATATTAAAGGAAACACGGATTATATTTCCATTCACAAATAAACTCTTTTATTTTGAATAATATGAAATCCTATTTCATATCTAAATAAACTCCTTTATTTAAGGAAACATGGATTTTCTTTCCTATTCACAAATAAACTCTTTTATTTTGAATAATATGAAATCCTATTTCATATCTAAATAAACTCCTTTATTTAAGGAAAGATCAATTTCAACTCCAATTAGTTATCATGGAATCCAATTCCAACTCTAATTAGTTAGCATGAAATTCTAATTTTAAAATTAAAATAAATCTTTTATTTTAATATTAAAATAAACCTTTATTTTAAGATTAAAATGAACCTTTTTTATTTTAATTATAAAATTATTAAAATTAAAATAAAACTTTATATTTTAATATTAAAATAAACTTTTATTTTAAAATTAAAATAAACTTTTATTTTAATTATATAATAATTAAGAATATATATATATATATATATATATATATATATATATTCATAATATATATTATATATATAATTTCCGTTCCTTTCAATCTCAAAAACCGTGCACAGCTTCTTCTTGAAAACATATCCGGTTTTTTTCTTTTGAATAATCACTTGGTAGCCTTTTTTTTTTTTATTCATTCACATGATCGCAGTGTTATACAAAAAAAAAAAAAGCGTGACTCGCTTGAATACCATAAGAAGATTCTATGCAATCCGGAAAGTTTTAAAAAAAAAAAAATTCAAAAGCAATCCTTTTGATTTACGTAATGTATTTACTTGCCTTCCGTGTTTATTCACGGTTTTTCTTTTTTTTTTTTTTTTGATTTCTTTATTAAATTTATATAATGATAAAATTATGCCCAATTAAATTGTTCTAAACACATATCAATATACATATCAAATCAAAACAATTAATAATTCGCATAAAGGTTTGGCTCGATGCCATTTATTAGGTTTGTAATATTCATAACGCAATCAAATTGCAAAAATTAAGCGAGCGTGGTAAAAATCGAGTTTTAAAAATTTACAAACCATATATACGGATCATCCTTTATGCATAATTATTAATTAAACGAAAAAGATAAAGAATAAAATCATACCCTTGAAGATCGAGCTTCCTCAGTGTACAAGTTCACCTCGAATCCTTTTAAGCGTTCAACTTGAATCCACCGGGTTTGGTTCCTTCCTTTGATCAACGTTAGCCACCCATGTGTTTGGCCTCTAGAGGTGATCCACCAAGGAAGAAGAAAATTCAAGAAGATGGGTGTTTGGCTAAACCCTAGTTTTCTATCTCTATAGAAAAAGGGGTACTCTCCCAACAATTGGAATTATTACGTATGTTGAAAAATCAACAACCCATACCCACCCATAATAAGACTCCTCTTATTTATAGATGTGGGCAACCCACCTCAACAATTAAGGAATTAGGTTTAATTAATTAATTAAATTCTTTTAATTAATTAAGCTCCCTAATCTTATTAGGGATAATTAATTAAACTCCTTTAACTAATTTTCCTTCTAATCCAATTAGAATAAATGAGAGTACTTATATTAAATTAATTCCTAAACTCTTTAGAAATTAAATTAATAATAATTGTAATAATATTAATAAGACTCCTCTTATTAATTTATATTTAATATTTCTAAAATATTAAATAATAAATATTAAGCTATTTAATTTATTCTATCACCATAGATTAAATTAAATATACTTATATTATTACGATTATGCCATTAACTTCTTAAATAATTATTCTTCCTTTTATGGTGTGACCCTTTAGGTTCTCCATATTAAACCTATTGTGAATAAATCAATTAGAACAATTTAATCTTATTTAAATAAATAAATTAAACAATTAATTTATTTAAATAATATTTATTCTACAATAGGGATAAGTCTCCTAGCGATCAACGACTTTCCGTGATAATATAGATTTCAACATTAATCATTAAAGAACCTTTGAGTAAATAGTTACCGTGACAATTGATCCTTCCACCATACAATGTCCCAATTAAATATAAGGCATGGAATTATCATCAAGTCTTATTTTATTTAATTATATGTATTTCGATCCTTAAATGCATGACTCAAATAATGCAAATTAGAAACTCCTTTCTAATTTCATTCTCCTTAACCCAAGGACTACCGGGTTGTCATTTATCGAATCACATAGGACATTTCTCTTTCTTTTAGAAGTGGTAGATTCTTTATCGATCATACATTATCTCCATGTACAACTTATTATACCCAAGCATACCCTTTGATATACCCTAAGGGTCTTAAGGAATAAGTCAAAGTATAACTCATCATACACAAGATACTATGATGATCTCAAGTCCAAGGATCACTTGTCTTTTACTATCACTCTGAGAATTCCTATCGACAGCAAATAAAACTCCATTAGGTATTCCTTAGCGAGCCAATGCTCGATTGAACTTATTCTCTAATAAGCACCTACATACTTGCTTTAGTGTCTCCACACAAATGATCATGAGATCAATCATCCTCATCCAATGAGCAAGTTAACGTATGTACCAATCTATCCTGATTCACTAATCCCCAATTTAGTAATCCAATGATTGGGAACTATTTTAGTTTTAAGCTTTCTAGAATTTAGATCTCATTAGAATGATCATCATCATTATTCTAAAAGCATTGCTTAAAACTATGGGTTTATCACATATTATAAAAAAACAACATCATGTAGATAATTAAAAGCCTTTAATAAATTAATACTTTTTATTAATAAATGAATAAGATTGTTACAAAGTATATGCTTTATCATCAAACATGATTGGCTTGTATGCATACTACTTTCACACTCTTCGTAGTATTTCAAACGGTCCAATAAATCTTGGGCTGAGCTTTCCTTTTTTGCCAAAATGAATTTTCCCCTTCCAAGGAGAAACTTTTAGGAAAACGAAATTTCCTACTTCAAATTTCACGATTCTGCCTGTGTTGATCGACATACTTTTTTTGTCTGTCTTGGGTTGCTACCAATCTTGTCCTAATGAGTTTGACAACTTCAGCAGTTTGTTGTACCAGTTTTGATCCTAGCAGTTGGCGTTCACCGACTTCATCCCAGCACAGTGGAGTTCTGCACTTTTTGTCGTACAATACCTCGTAAGGCGGTATGCCGATGCTCGCGTGGTAAATGTTGTTGTAGGCAAATTCTACTAATAGTAAATGTTCATCCCAGCTTCCTTTGAAATGCATTATACACGCTCTCAGCATATCTTCCAATGTTTGAATTGTTCGTTCGCTTTGCCCATCGGTTTGCGGATGGGATGCTGTACTCATTCGTAACTGTGTTCCCATACATTCTTGTAGTCTCTTCCAGAAGTTTGGTGTGAACCTTGGATCTCTATCTAACATAATTGACACTTGAACTCCATGTCTTGACAAGATGTCTTTAATGTACAGTTTCGCTAGTTGATCAAGATTAAATCTAATCTTTATTGGCAAAAAGTGTGCAGATTTTGTCAATCTATCCACTATTACCCATATTGCATCGTATCCTTTCTGAGTTGTTGGAAGACCTACCACAAAATCCATTGTGATATGCTCCCATTTCCATTCAGGTATTTCCAACGGTTGAAGTAACCCTCTTGGACGTTGATGTTTAGCTTTCACCTTCTGACACGCCAAACATTTTCCAACGCATTCTGCAACGTCTCTTTTCATATTCAGCCACCGAAAATGTCGCCGCAAATCTTGATACATCTTTGTACTTCCTGGATGAATAGAATATCTTGTGTTGTGTGCTTCAATCAAGATTTCGTATCTAATATCTGGTACTGTTGGAACCCAGATTCTTTCATCGAATCGTAGTAGTCCTTCAGTATTGACCTTGTATTTTACATCGCTACCCTCAACCACTTTCTCTTTGATTGTTTCACATTCTTTATCTTGTAGTTGAGCACTCTTCACTTTGTTCACCAAAGTTGGACTGGCATCTATCTGAAATAGTCGTTCATCGTATTCCTTTGGAAATTTGATTTCCAACTCTAGCTTTATCATTGCTGAAATAAGATCCTCCTGAGTAGTTATCAGCATCAACTTCTCCCGACCTTTCCTACTTAAAGCATTTGCAACCACATTCGCTTTTCCCAGATGATAAAAGATCTCATAATCGTAATCCTTTATCAATTTCATCCATCTTCTTTGACGCATATTCAGGTCCTTCTGTGTGAAAATATACTTCAGACTCTTATGGTCTGTGTAGATTTCACATTTCTCTTCATAGAGATAGTGTCTCCATATCTTGAGAACAAATACTACTGCAGCTAATTCTAAATCATGAGTCGGATAACCTTTCACATAATCCTTCAGTTGTCTTGATGCATACGCAATTACTTTGTTGTTCTGCATAAGAACACATCCCAACCCTTTATGTGAGGCATCACTATACACCACAAAATTTCATGTGCTATTTGGTAATGACAATACAGGTGTCATGCTTAATTTCTTCTTCAAATCCTGGAAACTTTCTTCACATTTCTCCGTCCAAACAAATTTCATAGTTTTCCTGGTCAAATTTGTGAATGGAGTGGCTATCTTGGAAAATTTTGAATAAATCGTCTGTAATAACCAACTAGTCCCAAGAAACTTCTCACTTTCGACGGTGTTCTTGGTTGTTCCCAATTGATTACAGATTCCACTTTTGATGGATCCACTGAAATCCCATCTTTGTCAATCACATGCCCAAGAAATTGCACACGATCTAGCCAAAATTCGCACTTAGAGAATTTTGCATACAATTTTTCCTTTCTTAGTGTTTCCAATGTCAAACGTAAGTGTTCCACGTGTTCTTCTTGAGTTTAGGAATACACCAGAATGTCGTCGATGAATACCACTACAAAATTGTCTAAGAATGGTTTAAACACCCTATTCATCAAATCCACGAATGCAGCAGGTGCATTGGTTAAACCAAAAGACATTACCAGAAACTCGTAATGTCCATATCGAGTTCTAAATGCCATTCTAGGTATATCCTCCTTCCTCACTTTCAATTGGTGATACCCACTTCTCAAATCAATTTTCGAGAAGTATTTAGCATCCTTCAACTGATCAAACAAATCATCTATTCTTGGTAATGGATATTTGTTTTTAATAGTGACTTTATTTAATTCTCTATAATCAATGCAAAGACGCATTGACCTGTCCTTCTTCTTCATGAATAACACCGGTGCTCCCCACGGTGAAACGCTTGGTTGAATATACTTCTTGTCTAGCAACTCTTGCAACTGTACCATCAGTTCCTTCATTTCTACTGGAGCCATTATGTACGGGATCTTCGATATCGGTGCTTTTCCCGGCACTAAGTCGATCACGAACTCAATTTCTCTGTCAGGCAGAAGTCCCGGCAAATCCTCTAGAAACGCATCCTCAAATTCCCTCACCACTGGTATCTCTTCAATTTTCACATTCTTTTTCTGATTATCGACTGTGTAAGCTAAATAGCCCACACAGCCTTGACTCAACAATTTCTTGGCATGCATAATCATGAGACATTTCATTTGTCTAGGCAACTTGCTACCATAAAATACTACCTTTGACGGGATCATAAGGTTTACACACTTCTTTTGGCAATCAATTACCGCTCCATATATGAACAACCAATCCATTCCCAAAACAACATCAAACTCTCCAAGTCTAATCGGAATCAAATCTATCATCAAAATATTCTCCTTAATGTTCACCCTACAGTTCTTGTATATGAATCTAACAGGGATTACCTCTTTATTCTCAATTTCTATGTTCAAAGGAAAATTCAATTCATCTCTAGGCAATTCTAACCTCTTAGCAAATTTATCAGAGATAAACGAGCAAGTAGCACCCGAATCAAATAATACACAAGCATCAATATCATTGATTGAGATAATACCTGACACAACATCTTTTGATTGGATAATATATTGCACAATCATGTTGAAAGTTCTAGCTGTGGGTTTGTTTGATGTTGTACCTCCACTGTTACGTCCATTGCTTATGGTTGTCACTCCATCCTTCTTCTTAGGGCATTCACAAACAAAGTGATCCTTGGATCCGCACGTGAAGCACATGTTCTTCTTAGGTTGAGTGCAATTCGGGGCGATGTGACCCTCCTGGCCACAATTGAAGCATACTCGTTTTCCCATCAAGCACGCACCCTTGTGAAACTTCTCGCATGTAGCACATGCTTCAAACTTCTTGTTTTACTGGTTACCATGCTGGTTTCTAGCACCCACGTTTCCATTCCACTTCCTCTTCAAGTTGTTGTTGTTGTTGTTGTTTCCACCACTACCACCTCCATTCTTAATTTCTACCTTATTCTTCTTCTTCTTATGTTCCTCATTGAACTTTGTCACTGCCTCACCCCCACCTTCAGCGAGTATTGCTTTCTCTATCACTACTGTGAAAGTCTTCAATTGGAATAGGGAAACCCTACTGTACAACCAGGGCTTTAATCCCTGTTCAAACCTCTTCGCCTTGCGTTCTTCCATGCCGACTTGATAAGGCTCAAACCTTGCCAACTCGTTGAATTTAGCAGCATACTCGGATACCATCATCGTTCCCAACTTCAGTTCCAAAAATTGCACTTCCAGCTGACCCTTCGAACTCTCGGGAAAATAGGTCTCGAAGAATATCTCCTTAAACCTATCCTAGGTCATCATCCCTGGTCCTTCTCAAGTTTTATTGGCCTGCCACCAATAACTAGCCTCTACTTTCAACATGAATGTTTCAAAAGAAGTCTTCTGGTCATCCCCTACCCTAGCAACATTGAACACCTTTTCTATCTCCATAATCCAAGTCTGTGCCTCGACTGGATTCATGGTCCCACAAAATTCAGGTGGTCGAACCGCCTTGAACTCCTTAAACGCTGTTCCTTGGTTCTGTGGTTGATTCTACAATGCTCCTGTCAGTAACGTCACTAATTGTTGAACGGGGTTAACATCAACATTGTCGTTATTGTTGGTTCCTTCAGTGGTTCTCTGTCGTGGTGGTTGACGTCTGGGAGGCATTTTCTGTTAAAAATACACTCATTAGGTTATTATTCAACTCTTTTAAGTAATTTCTACTTAACTTGCCTCCACAAAAGAAATATCCACATAATCACGAAACACTTTGAATATAATAACAACTTTTATTTATTCATAACCTCTTTGAAAATATAAAACAATAGCATCACTACTATTTACATTACTTTCCTGAACTACAAAAGTTTCAGGACAACATCATCGTCATATCCCATAGGTTACATAACACTTGGGATTTATAATTTATTTAAAATTTTATTAATCGCATATAACTACAATGTCCTACTAAGATACTGCTTAGCCTTACTACGCTCTTCCTCCATAATCCGGAACATTATTCTGCGATCTAATACGTACGATGGTAGCGTCTCGAACTGAATCGGATAACCCATGACCCGATCTTGAGCTCGATTAACCACGGTGTTGAATACTCTATTCATCTCTTCCATCTTCATTCTCTTTGCGTGTGCATCTTTCACTGCTATCCCAGCTTGTTGAAACATCTCCTCATATGCGTCTTAGGCTCTTGCCCTCTTAGTAGATTCTTCTTTCATCTTGTTCTTTAGTTCTACTACCTCCTCGATCAGTTGTTATTTCTCTCCTTCAGTCTGTTCTAGCTTCTCCTCGACCTTAGTCAGTCGTTCTTCACGATCTTGGATCTCATCATCTTTCTGTGTCATTGCAGTCTGTTGTTCAGCTACTATCTCTTGCAATTCCTCGACTGTATCCTGAAGTTCCACGTTACGATCATAGACTTCATCGTATATACGAGTAGCTATCGAGGTTAGTGGAGTCTCCTCCTCCTCGTCCTCGTCCTCATCATCCTTATCCTCATGTGGCAACTCAACGGGATCATCCTCATCCGTCTCCACATCATCATCCTCATCTTCAACCACTGTGACCAACGGGGCTGACTCCCGTGGTAGTAGTAGTTCCCAAATAACCTGAATGTCGCGAGGCTCCTCCTCTATAGGCATCTGAGGACTATCCTCCCTAGCTTGACTGGATTCTCCGACATTAGTCATCCTGACAACAAAATTTTAAGTTTTAATTATTAATCATTACTACTCGACACTCACGAGCACAAAAGTTATAAACACATAATCATATAAGTGTTTTATTATTTCTTCCTTAAAACTCGATAAGAGTTAATCACCACTATATTTTCAAAGGTTACTTCCTAAGGCTTTTCCCCACCTAAGGTTCATAACCTAAAGCTTTGATACCAACTTGTGGCACCCCCAAATCCCGGTACTTCATTACCTCAAGATTTGGTGTTCACGTAATCAAAACATTCTTATCTAACTACTTAATCATAATATAATTGAATATTAAAAACCTGCCCATACATGATTACATTAATAAAAACATTATCTCCCAGGTTCTCTAACCTTTAATACAATCGTTCAAGTGCGGAAATTAAATTACTACATCATTATTAAAAGTCTATCATCATAACGATAAAACAAAATTACAAGTCTTCATCACTTGTACATTTTTACCTTTCCGTTGCTAGTTGTAGGTTTATCTACCTTCTCAACCATAGCTGCAATAAGTTTATAAATATGCAAGAGTGAGCAAACAAATCTCACACTATATTTATAATATAGTTATTTGTCACACTATATTTAATCAAGCTTTCATATTTATTTTAATTAATTTAGATCACAATTAATTAAATAAATCTTGTAATCACATAACACAATACAAATAATTAATCATTAAATTGAAATATTAATAATCATTTCCTTAATTCATCAATTATTTATTTAACAAATAATTCTCCAAATAAAATTAAATCAATTAAGCAAATATTTATTCAACGATAATCACATCCATTAAATATTTATATAAATCAATAAATATTTAATTACATTTAAAAATTTGGAATGTTACATCTATAGTAGTCCTCACTATTCTATGAAATAGTGTGATAATAATTGTAATGAGGACTCCATTGAGTGTGAATATTGTCTAAAAGACAATATTCATGTAAAAACTCTCAGCTACGTTGTTGTCGTATTGTATAAAAGAAGTTTGTATTTGAGTTATGTACCATGTATGTGGCGACTCAAGATGGGTGATGTATACCTATTTTAGGGGCGTCACAATACGAGTATTATTAAAAGTTAGTCTAATGTGTATGACAAAAGAATATACGAACTAGTATACGTAAGGGATACGAGGAGTTTACGTTAAACACTTAAATCTCATTGCATTGGATTTGTAGTATTTGTGTAGGAATGTTACAAGCCCAATTACAAACTTGTTAAGGCCCAACGAAATGAAATGCAAGCCCAACTTTAGGCCCAAGGTAATAAAACCTAAAGCCCAAAGTAAGAACCGGATTTGTGGATCAAACTGACGGGTCAAAGGGTAAGAAAACCCATGGGGCAACCCATGTGGGCCCCATAAGTGACTCATGGCTGGCCATCTTGGTGAGCAAGCAAATGATAGGTGTTCTGATGCCCAAGTAAGGAATAGTAAGGAGGTTATTAAGGAGGTGGAATGGCCTAAGTTAATAAAATACCCTCACTTTGGAATTTCTATAAATAGAAGAGTTGTTAGATCATTTGTGCCTTGTAATTCGTCACCAAACATCCAAGAGCTTATATTTGAGAGAGAAAAGAGTAAGAGTTAGTCTTTGATTAATCCAAGTAGAAAATAAAGAAGAAGAACCAAGTTGAGTCTTCAAGGGTAAAAATCTTAGATTATTAATCTTTCATCTCTTCACTTATAGTTTGATAGAGAAGTGTTGATTGGTAGTTCATGTATGCTAAGAAGTGATAAGAATGGTAATCAATGGACTTAAACCTTAATAAATTATGTGTAAGGAAATCATACTTTTACAAGTATTGGACTAATGAAGAAAATGTAAGAATTTGTCATATAAATGATTTGATAAAATATGTTTGGTTAGGATGTTAGAATGATGGATTGAATCCATTTTGAATGATGTAAAAATCTCAAAGTAACGAAGTTATGGCGAAATTTATGAGATTAGATGATAATCGTCGAAATCGTTAAATTCTTGGAATAAAATTCAAAAGTTAGCATTTACCTCGGAAACGTTGGTTTTCGATAGAGATTAGTCTCAATTGGCATTCTAGAGTTGCGGACTCGAAAATGACCAAATTCCGACTTAGAACGAAGAAACGAACTTTGAACCTTCACGAACATTTAACGTTTTTATAATAATGAACTAATCGGTGAATTTTGAGTTAAAAGATTCAAAATGAAATATTTTCTAATGAAATCATAGAACGCGTGATTTGTGAGCTAATGGCTTTAGAATGAGCCAATTCGGATTTATAACAAATGAGTTATGAGCCCAAAAAAGTCACAAAGAGAAATCAAAATTGTCAACTGTCTAAGGCTCAGGGTCAGCACCGCAGTGCCTCCCAAGGTAATGTACTTGGCACTGCAGCGCCAAACTCGACCATCAGCTACTGAAGAGTGGCACCGGAGCGTGGCCACTATGTATCACTTTGGCGTCGCAGCGCCGAGATTGACCATTACCCACTAAAGAGTGGCGCCGCAGCGCGACAATTAGTGAAGGGACTCACGCCACAGCGCTGAGTCCGAGGCACTGGTACTCGAAACCCGCGCCGCAGTGCGAGTTGAAAGTATGAAGTTGGCGCCGCAGTGCCATCACTAGAGAAGAGACAGAGAAGAATGATTAAGTTTATAAAGAAGGAAGCAAGCTAATTAACTATGAACTAACACCATTAATGGATGTTTATGACCTTAGGTTAATGAATAAAGGTTGACGAACGATACGTAAACGTAAGAAACGATGTATGACGATTAACCGTAACAATGATAAACAATCTAAAGCATGATTAGATTGAGAAGAAGGGTAAGATATAGTAATGACCTTACTTGATTATGTATGACCTAATGTGGTATAGTATGTTATCATGTATTGTAGAATCCTTAAAGAATCAAAGGAAAAGTATAATTACTATGTAGAAGATGCTGAAGGCAAATATTCTTACCCTTGTCTAAATTCTTTGGACAATGTTTGTAATTCATGTACCTTACGCATGAATTGATGTATAATAAAGTCGAAAGCCAATTCCTTCGGCTAGACTTAAGATGTTTTATGGATTTCTAATTAATCTATCAAACCATTGTCAAAGTTGTTATCTTTTGCCAAACGGTTTTGGTATTGATTTCAAAGAAAGATTGAGTATGCTTAATAGATGTTTTGTTGTCAAACGACAGACACGTCAGGTTGCCAAACCTTAAACGTACATTCCTTTAAAGAAAGTAGTGTTCTACAACATAGAGTGCTATAGGCTGATCACCTAGACGTGCTCGTAAGATATGTCGGACTTACGGACTTGGTGCCGGGTTGTCCTTTTTAAAGAAAGAATGAAATGCTCAGGGTCTTGGACCAATATTAATATTTAATGAATGTTGTTCATTGTGTAACGTTTTAAAGAAAAGAGAAGTGCTATTTTAAATTATCGATAGTACTTCGTAACTATTGTTCAGTTATTGAAGATATATGATTTATATGATTCAAGCTTATTGTTTAATTGAAATTGTCATACTTGTTGAGCTAGTTATGCTCATTCTTGCTTGAACCATATGAATGCAGCTAAGACCGAGCGAACTGAAGGTTTTGGTAAAGATAAAGGAAAGGCCAAGGCCAACCAATAGGTTTCCTTTGTAATAGAATAGGATGAATGTTGTTATTATTTGATATTATAACAAGTAAACATGTAATGGTTATAACAAACCTGGGATGGTAATATTATTCTGGAATATATATAGAAGACATTTTCACTCTTTTGAGGTAATTCAATTGAATGAATTTGTGAATTATAGCACCGTGTAGCACCATATTTCAGGTTGGAAAATACCCGGATTTGGGGGCATCACACTATTCACCTCCTTACTATTCATTCCTTCATCACCAAGTAAATTACTTTACTTGGCCACCAAGTGGCCGACCCATATGGCCCATTGGGTCCCCCCCCCCATGGGTTTTACCCATCCGGTGACTAATTGATTCGATCCGCGGTTTGGTTTCTTGGTTTGGGCTTTAGAAATAATTCGAATTGGGCCTATCTTGGGTTTGATTTAACAATGCATTGGGCTTGACATAATCCAAGTCCAATTGGATTCTACAAAGTCCATAAACTCAAAGTCCACTAGGACTAATCGTATTTTACTCGTACAATTCTCGTATTCTCTTCGTAAATAGTTCGTAATAATCTTCATACTATACTCGTATAATAACTAGTATCATACTCATATTTCTCATATATAATAACCATAATCATTATATGTAGACATTTAATTCTCGAATCTCACTTTTCCTAACCCTTAGGTTTTAAGTCCGCAGGCGAAAACTTTGTTTGGCATAACTGAAATATTATTGAATATTCCATCACGTCTTAGATTTCTATCATTATGCGTTTCTCATAAATTCAAACTTAATCTCCGAGCAGAAATAGATGAATAGTATTTTCATCTTGGAAATTCAAAACAATTAATCCTAGCACATTGCCAAAATCCTTACCACATTCACAAATTCTAGGTTATAGAACGACCTTCAAACAGCTTACTCACATAAAAAAACAATTAAATTCATTTAATTCAAATAATCAAATAAAATTAAATTCACATAAAGATCCGATTTTCTCGGGCGTTAAGTCCCCCCCCCCCCTATAAGGATTCTGTCCCCAAAATCTCGCTATAATTACATAAACAAATGAGAAAAAAATTCATTTATTTTACTCTCGAGTTCCCACGTTGCTTCTTTGGCATTGTCGTTCCTCCAAATTACCTTTACCGAAGATATTATCTAATTTCTTAAGACTTGTTCCTTCCTATCAACAATCTAATTTGGAAGTTCTTCATACGTTAAGTCTTTTTCTATCTGAATAGATTCATACTCTATTACGTGCTTGTAGTCTAGTTTATAAGAACGCAATACTGACACATGAAAAATGTTTTGTATTCGTTCCATCTCTAAAGGTAAGGCTACTTCATAAGCTACCTGTAATACCCGCGAATTTTAATAAATTATAATATTGAGAATAAAGATTGTTTGCATATTTATTTGAATATAAATATATATAGTATTGGCATGAGTTGTGATAATTAATTTAATTGAATAAGTATGTATTAATTAAACAATGTAGTAGAAGTGATGAGAAACTTAGTTTAAGCTTGTGGAATTATGCCTAGTGTGGCAAAGTGGTGAAATGAGAAAGTACTAATTTATTAATGATGAAATTGATTAAATTAATTAGTACTATTAATAAATAAATAATGTCATATTATGGTTGACTAATTTTTATTCATTAATTATAATGAATAATAACATGTAAGGAGAAATCATATATAATAAGGTTTTTCATTCAATATAAGATGAGGTGTGACATTGGATATATGATAAAAGTAAGCTTAACTTATGTAATTTATTAAGTTATGTGAAAGAGTATTATGTGACCCCATGATGTGTGGGAGTAATTAAATGGGTATGAGGGAAAATAACTTTGATTAAATAAATAATCAATACTAAGTGATTTGGTTAATATCTATGTAGAATTGGAATAAATGTTTTAATTCAAATAATATTGGTACCCAATTAAAATTTCATCCCAAGTCTAATGTAAATATTATTGGAATTAAACCAATGTACATGTATTATATGATTATATGTGTAATGTATGAGTGAGTGTATATGTATGTTCATTTGTGGACAAGTATCAAATAAACCTAAGTATGCTAAGTAAAGGTTTTGTAAATACTAAGTATTAGTAAGTGTCCCAAAATCATAGTCCCATTTCCAAAAGTCTCAGCAGTGTTTTGCTAAAACCCTTTGGCTCTATATTTGCTGAAAACCAAGATGGAGATGATTACTATGGGAAGGGGAGAAGATGGAGTTGGTGAAGATTTCCACCAACCTCTTGTTGCACAATGGTTCCTTCAATCTTCCATGAAAACAATCCTTAGGGTAAAACCTCCAAATGGACAATAATCTATCTATAAATAGAAGTCCCCCTCTCAAATGTGAATTGTTGATTTCTCTGAGAATTTCTAATTGGAGTGAGGGTGTTGTTGAGTAATCTGAAATTGAAGCTAGAGTAACATTTCAACTTCACAATTTCAGAATGTAATATCCCTCTATATGTTCTTAAATTCAAGTTTTGCAAAGTTCTTAGAAAAATACGAAAATACTTATTTTTAGTTGAAAAGTTTATGGTTGAAGCATGCTAGAATGTGTCAATTGATGTTAGACATTTTTAATATGGTTAAATACGAAATTAACGAAAGTTAAACGAAGTAAATTGGTCAAGTAACGAGTCTGTAGCTAAGAGAATTGCTAAATATGTTAAACTTTGGAAAAATGGCAAAAATCATGAATTGATCCTTGAATTTGATTGTTTGTATGTTTGGGATTGTTAGAAGCATGCTAGTGATGGTTAGTAGTAAGTTTATATCAATTAATGTATCATTACATTGTTGTTGGGTTGAAATTTGGCATGTTGGTTTGTAGCATGGGAAAAGAAATTTTCCAAACTGCGGCAAGAACTATGCACCCTTCAATGGGGTCATCTTCATATATAAGGTCTACCCGTGTGGGGGAAGTTTTGCAAGAGTAGCAATGCACGCTCAGCTAGGGGTCCTGCAGCATAAATGCCCGCCAAACGAAGTCTTCTTGATGACTTATATTTTGGTTTGATTATTTAATTCAAGAAGTCTTAACTTAACTTAACTTCAAGAGCATACATAATCCTTAAACATGTGTCAATGCATGTTGCAAGATGTTTTAGTAGGTTTGGAGTTTGAATTAAAACCTTTTGAAAGAAAAGTTAAAAGATGAACATTATATTTATGAAACCTTACGCCTTTTTGGAATCTAACCTTTTGAGCATGGATTCACAACTTAGTTAATTTTGTAAATACATATGAAATGTGAATTTAACGTACTTTGCATGCTTAGTTATTTATCATGAAATTTTAAGATTTGAAAACCAATTGAGTTATAAACTATTTGACTTGTATTGTGAACTTTTGAACGACTATGATAAGATGCTTTATGCTTGTAGAGATAATCAATGTGTTCACACATCTAGTAAACACTTTATAAACTACGCAAACATGAACTAAAAGAGTTTTTAAGTAGAAAGTTATACAACCAAATCTAATACATGCAAGCATGCGTAGAAAGAGGTTGTTTGGCAATGTTATGTGGTTTAATGAATACTATGGTTAGTAGTTGATATAATGAGCTATTTAAACTTTGTAAAATGGAAATGTATGAGTAACTTTAACAAGGGGCCAAACCTAGCATAAAGGTTCTTTAATATGTGAAGAAACTTAAGCTAAGATACGTGAAGTAAGTATTATTTTACGAATACAAATAAAAGATGAGCATATAGTACTAAAGATTTTCAAAAGTAAGAACAATGTGAATTATACATCTAAGAGTTTGACTGTGTATAGACTACATGAGTTTAAATATGTGTGATAAATGTACATGGATATGTATGCCAAGGTGTGTGACTAATGAATACCTATACATACATAAATAGGCTAACATAGTCCATTGAGGTGATTTTACGCTATAAGTGGTAATCAACGTTAAAGGCAAGTCTCCTAACTCACACAACTTTGGATTTTCTGCGAGTTCTCTAACTTCATTTGATTCTCATATTGAATGCAAGCTTTCTAAATTCTTTACATTGTATATTGTTTAAATATGAATTGTTGCCATATTTATATCGACCAAATATCTATTACTATTCGAAAATCCTTTGTATGCCTTGACATTGTTATAAGCTTTGGAATTATCGTTCATAAATGCATTATAAAAGTCGTCTAGAATTTTGATTCGGCTAGACTATAATCATGTGTTAAGAAAGCTATCCAAACCAATTGACTTGGTACGGACTCTTGTAAATCTACTCAGATGAACAACCCTCTTAAAAAGGGGAAATTTTATATTGTCGGGGAACCGACGTGCGCACATGAGTATGATTAAATGTTATGCATAACGTAGGGTACTTTAGGCTGATCATCTGTTGTACTCGTTTATATTGGGTTTACAGTATAATACTGTTAATTCTAGTAAGAGTTCTTAGTCCTTAGTGACTGCACAGTGTTCATTCTTATTGAACCTTGAAATAAATAAACCTTGAAATGTTGTTAATATCCTTCAGTCTATTGTGACACTTATTGAACACTCTTGATATCATTGAACTATCAATTACCGTTATACCTTGGAAGATTTAAACGTTCTAACTGCTTAGTCTTTTAGCTATATTACTTACTGGGCAAATTAGTTGCTCATTCTTGCTTCCCTAAAAACATTACAGTTAAGGCATAGAAAGGCGGTGCATCAAGAAAGGACAAAGGAAAGGGCAAGGCTATAGACTAGCTTAGTCCTTTAAGTGTAGATTTATTATTATTATTATTATGATTAAATTATGTATTATGGATGATTAAATTATGTTTAAGTGTAATCACCGGATTGTTGTAGTAACGGTTACGGTACCTTGGTGTAACGACCCCAAAATAGGTCCATTCCATCCAACCCATTCTGAGTCGCCAAATATATGGTACGAAAAACAACTACAACTTTATTACAACAATTGTCGTGCAAAATACAACAACACATATGTTGTGAGTTTGGATACCAATATATACCAAATGTAACTCTGGACACCAACTTGGATAACACGTCACCATGACACCTTACATAAAGGTACAAATCAAAAACTGTTTTAGAAATTAGAATCTTTGGGAAGTGCTCAAGAAACCTTCGTTACATGGGAGGCCATGCTTTTGGGTTATGGTAGATATCATATGGCCACGAAATTATCCTTGGTTGATTAATAGACCCCAAAGAAAAACAAGAAGATTACTATCATATTCTTCCCAATGGCGAGTCTTCTCTTGTCATATCATTATCTCCACTTTGTCTCTAATTTGGTATTATACTCCAAACAAACACCAAGATTATATAGGTAGTGCTTGTAAATATACTCGACAAGTGGATGAGCACAACCATGTCTTATGATAACACGAGTTTGTATGTCATTAGACATCTTGTATGATAGTGACAAAACACCCTTCCAAAGTTGGGTTACTCACCCTATTTAATTCACCAAAATAACTATTAAATGATGTATAAAATCTGACACACTAAAGCCCTCAATAAAATTATTTTCATACTCTTTAAGGAGAACCTCAACAACTATAGACCACCGTTCTATTCCTTGTTATCCCTGCTCAACCCATTACACTTTTATTACAGAAAGAATTGTGAAACAAAAGGGTGAAAGCACAACTAGCTCGATAAAAGAATATTATGACTAAAGATAAATAAATTATCAATAGTCTTCATCAAGAATGAATCGAGATTTAGAACATATGGTAGATGATAAAACTTTTCAACCATAGTTGCGGTGAACGAGCAATCCATTAAAAGAGTCAAATAGACTATAAAGTCTATTGTCTTCTCCACGTTAAAAGTCCACCAACAATATTTTATCCCTCAGTAACATCAATCAACAGCCCTTTCCACAATCATATGAATAACTCATAATCATAATTGTGATTCTAAATTCCTCTTCTCATCCAAGAGCGAAGATAATTTTCATCACTGTCTTTACACGAAACATCAAATATCATGGTTATACCAAATCACGGTTCTGCTCATAATCATACTAATAAATTCATCTTTTGCACTACGGGTCAAAGATATTCATCAACAGATTCATCTTTACACTACAAAAATTTAAAGATATTCAACAACAAGTCATCTTTGCATTACGAGCCAAAGATATTCATCAATAATTCATCTTTGCACTACAGGCTAAAGATATTCAACAACAGATCATCTTTGCATTACGAGCCAAAGATATTCATCAATAATTCATCTTTGCGCTACACTGAGCTAAAGATATTCATCAACAAGTCATCTTTGCATTACAAGCCAAAGATATTCATCAATAATTCATCTTTGCACTCTGATAAAAAGATATTCATATCTCAAATAAATACATAATCATTTTCGAAGTTATATAACAATAATTATAACCATGTTGATCAATTCACCTTTGCACTTAAGCTAAAAAATATTCAATTGTAAATTCAATGGTCAAGCGATCATACCATCGACAATTCAACTTTTGCACTCTTTGGCCCGAGAGAACCTATGGTCACGATCGTACCAATAATCTACCCATCTTTACACTCGAGTCGAAAGAGAAATGTCATCATTAGGGTTATAAGAATGTTATATAAAAACAATATAATCAAAACTAAGATTCATAAATCAACGATAATTTGGTGGAGAAGAAACCAATTTGTTGTGAATAGTACCCGTGATTAAATGCATAGTAATCCGTATCGTGCGTAAGTAACCTCGACACGAAAAGATAAAGTTTCATAATAAAATTCATATCCATATTTATAACACCTTAATCCAAATGTTATAAATCACTTAGAAATCTCATAATCTAATATTATTAATATTATAATAATATTTTAATCATTTCTTAAACTTATAAACAATTTAATTAAATTGTTTACACTTTACTAATTAATGCATTTAATCATCATAAAATGCCAAACTCATAAAATTTCATCACCAATAACCAAAACCCTCATCAAAAATCTGCATATACCTCATATATGATTCTCAAAACCATAAAATCATATTTTCTAATTTTCTTACTTCACATAACATATTTAATTCATTTACTCATAACTAGAACATTTTCATGAAAATACCAAATCGGTTCCAAAATATTTCTTTTCTGGGATTTAGCATAAAATAGTCCCATATTGAACATATATTTTCTCGAAATTTTAAAAATTCATTTACTATTTTTCATATGGCCAAAACCAATTTAATATTCAAACATTTATCATAAATTGTACTTTTATCCAAAATTCCGAAATTTACAGAGTACTGTTTGATATTATATAGATGTACTCTCAATAAAAATTTTATCAATTTTGGTGTTAACCGCAAGGAGTTATAAATAGTTACTTTTAAAATAGTCTTTTCTCATAAAATCCATAACTCCTCATCTATACATCCAAAAATACCTCAAAATAATCATAGTGGTGTAAAATTCAAGAATGATCAAAACATGGATACAATCAAAGCTAGTATCCGAATAGATATTTTAGACGAAAAGAAAAATTTTCATTTTTCTATGAATAATCTTAGTATTAAGTGAATAGTCTTAGATATCGTGAATAGTCTTGGCCAGTATCGTGAATAGTAACTCAAACACCAAAAGATAGAAATTCCACAAAAAAACATCTTCACGCTTCATGAATAATAGTACTCGTGAATAGTAACTCGTGAATAGTAACTCATGAATAGTAACTCAGTAAATAGTAACCTACGACATGAAAAAAATTCCAAATTTGATAAAAAGTTCGAACCAATATTTGAAATAATGATATTGAAGAAATAATATCATTTAGAAGAAAATAACATCCTTACCTTAAAAAGAGCAAAGACTTGACGGGATATCGGATATAATGACAGAAGGAAACTTGCAGCGATGAATATCAACTCACCAAGTATCTAAATACTCACAAATTACACTCAATAATCTAGAGAAGAAAGAAAACTTTGTTTACGGTGTGATTTTCAATTCTAACTTAGCCCTCTATTTATAGGAAAATGTTAGCCAGCAAAAGCGGACTTGATCTGCGCTACACGATGGCTTTACACTGCTACTATTCCACCCACCAAAAATCAGCCATCTTCCCCAACAACCAAGAGTGGGGCCCTCTCAATTCTAGAATTTTCCACCAAAATCTAATTTCCGAATCGATTACCTCTTAAAATTCATAAAAATCATACGTTCATTTTAACGGTTCAAAATTTGTGGACATATACTCAACTTATATATGTATAACATATCCAAAATTACAACGATCCAACGGTCGGATCAAAATTTATAACTCCCATGATATAGTGAAGAACACCGATTTTTCGGACTATTAGTCCTTCGTATCGATTTCATTCAAAATTTCACCACGAAATATCTACAAAGAATTTTTGGGTGATTCAAATTTCTCAGATTAGCTTACTTCTAGGGCTTTCTTTTGATATATGGCTCATCTCTTAACTCATTATACACAAAAGAGTTATGGATTTTACAAAATCAAGTAATAAACTAATTTTTACGAAAATCCCATATTTTGTTCTCCATTTCGACAAATACTGATAAAACACCTCATCTTTAATTCCTTCACTTAAATACATAAATAAATCCATCATTTATATCCACATCAAATAAATATTTTCTTATCATATAAATCAATAACTAATTATTCACAAATAATATTACAGAATCACAATAATGACAACCAGGCAGTTCCCAAGAAAGAGGGGGCTTTCCAATAAGAATTTCTCCTTACTGGCGCGCAATTAGGTGACCAAACCTCTCCTTGACAGAACTTTCTAGACATTGCCAATAATGTTATCTAATAATATTATTCAAATAATATGAATTATTGATCTGATAATGGGAAATCTTTATCGCGGTGATAATTATTGAACAACAATAATAAAATATCAACACAATGATTATTGAATCAATAAAATAAAATATTGAGCGATAATTCATGTAACAATTATTGAAAGTAGTGCCTTCTCACGTAAGAATCAATAATTGAAAAAATCTTCGTTGATCTGGTATCTGCTCTTTGTCTGCGATAATAACGCGTATTACTTTACTTTACCAACCGGTAAGGTATTCCAGCGATTATTAGCAGATACGATTACGCCGTTATTTATAAAAACTTAATTTTGTCGTTTTCTTCATCCGCGAGTTATTACATTATGGGGCCCACAAATGGTTTAACGCGTCGTCATACGAATATTCTCCGACGGAAAGAATATTCTACGACCAAACGAATATTCTAAGACAACAATGAATATTTTATAACCACTTGTGTATTTTGAAAAAATTCATATATCACCCTTAACTATAACTTTTATCAATTTAACCATTTCTTTGAATAGTAATTATAAGAAAAATTGAATACTTTTATTTCATAAAATTAGAGTCTTACAATCTCCCTCCTTATGAAATTTCGTCCCAAAATTTACGTTACTTCAGTATTTCAAAGAGTTGAGAATACCTTGCTTTCATTTCAGATTTCATCTTTCACATCATCATGATTTCTCCATTGCTCATCTCCTGTATTTGAGATATCATTCAAGAATACAACTTCAAAACAAGGGTTAATTGAATAAATTAACATATCACATAATATCCAGATATTATGGTGACCAACAAATAAGCTTAGGTAGGACACACTAGCGAAGGATTTACTCATCTCTCCCTCCTAGTTCTATTCCCGATCTCCGCCAGAGATCATATCCTAAGCTCGATACCAATCATAACGACCCCAAAATAGGTCCATTCCATCCAACCCATTCTGAGTCGCCAAATATATGGTACGAAAAACAACTACAACTTTATTACAACAATTATCGTGCAAAATACAACAACACATATGTTGTGAGTTTGGATACCAATATATACCAAATGTAACTCTGGACACCAACTTGGATAACATGTCACCATGACACCTTACATAAAGGTACAGTCAAAAACTGTTTTAGAAATTAGAATCTTTGGGAAGTGCTCAAGAAACCTTCGTATGGGAGGCCATACTTTTGGGTTATGGTAGATATCATATAGCCACGAATTATCCTTGGTTGACCTAATAGACCCCAAAGAAAAACAAGAAGATTACTATCATATTCTTCCCCAATGGCGAGTCTTCTCTTGTCATATCATTATCTCCACCGTCCCTAATTTGGTATTATACTCCAAACAAACACCAAGATTATATAGGTAGTGCTTGTAAATATACTCGACAAGTGGATGAGCACAACCATGTCTTATGATAACACGAGTTTGTATGTCATTAGACATCTTGTATGATAGTGACAAAACACCCTTCCAAAGTTGGGTTACGCCTCACCCTATTTAATTCACCAAAATAACTATTAAATGATGTATAAAATCAACACACACTAAAGCCCTCAATAAAATTATTTTCATACTCTTTAAGGAGAACCTCAACAACTATAGACCACCGTTCTCTTTCCTTGTTATCCCCGCTCAACCCCAATTTACACTTTTATTACACCGAAAGGAATTGTGAAACAAAAGGGGGTGAGCACAACTAGCTCGATAAAAGAATATTATGACTAAAGATAAATAAATTATCAATAGTCTTCATCAAGAAATGAATCGAGATTTAGAACATATGGTAGATGATAAAACTTTTCAACCATAGTTGCGGTAACGAGCAATCCATTAAAAGAGTCAAATAGACTATAAAGTCTATTGTCTTCTCCGCGTTAAAAGTCCACCAACAATATTTTATCCACAGTAACATCAATCAACGGTTCCTTTCCACAATCATATGAATAACTCATAATCATAATTGTGATTCTAAATTCCTCTTCTCATCCGGAATGAAGATAATTTTCATCACATTGCCTTTACGAAACATCAAATATCATGGTTATACCAAATCACGCCCTCACATTCATAATCATACTAATAAATTCATCTTTGCACCACGGTCAAAGATATCATCAACAGATTCATCTTTACACTACAAAGCAAAGAGATATTCAACAACAGTCATCTTTTGCATTACGAGCCAAAGATATTCATCAATAATTCATCTTTGCACTATAGGCTAAAGATATTCAACAACAGTCGTCTTTGCATTACGAGCCAAAGATATTCATCAATAATTCATCTTTGCACTATAAATTAAAGATATTCAACAATGAGATCATCTTTGCATTACGAGCCAAAGATATTCATCAATAATTCATCTTTGCACTCTGCTAAAGATATTCATCAACAAGTCATCTTTGCATTACAAGCCAAAGATATTCATCAATAATTCATCTTTGCACTACGATCTAAAGATATTCATATCTCAAATAAATACATAATCATTTCGAAGTTATATAACAATAATTATAACCATGTTGATCAATTCACCTTTGCACTTAAGCTAAAAATATTCAATTGTAAATTCAATGGTCATGATCATACCATCAACAATTCAACTTTTGCACTCATCGAAAAGAGAACCTATGGTCACGATCATACCAATAATCTACCCATCTTTACACTCAAGTCGAAGAGAAATGTCATCATTAGGGTTATAAGAATGTTATATAAAAATAATATAATCAAAACTAAGATTCATAAATCAACGATAATTTGGTCGGAGAAGAAACCAATTTGTTGTGAATAGTACCCGTGATTAAATAGTAGTACATAATCGTGCGTATAGTAGTAACCTCGATACACGAAAAGATAAAGTTTCATAATAAAATTCATATCCATATTTATAACACCTTAATCCAAATATTATAAATCACTTAGAAATCTCATAATCTAATATTATTAATATTATAATAATATTTTAATCATTTCTTAAACTTATAAACAATTTAATTAAATTGTTTACACTTTACTAATTAATGCATTTAATCATCATAAAATGCCAAACTCATAAAATTTCATCACCAATAACCAAAACCCTCATCAAAATTTTATCAATTTTGGTGTTAACCGCAAGGAGTTATAAATAGTTACTTTTAAAATAGTCTTTTCTCATAAAATCCATAACTCCTCATCTATACATCCAAAAATACCTCAAAATAATCATAAGTGGTGTAAAATTCAAGAATGATCAAAACATGGATACAATCAAAGCTAGTATCCGAATAGATATTTTAGGCGAAAAGAAAAATTTTCATTTTTAAATTGAATAGTCCGTGTTAAATGAATAGTCTCAGATATCGTGAATAGTCTGAGTATCACGTGAATAGTAACTCACACACGCAAAGATAGAAATTCCACAAAAAAAAACATCTTCACGCTTACGTGAATAGTACTCGTGAATAGTAACTCATGAATAGTAACTCATGAATAATAACTCGTGAATAGTAACCCCGACATGAAAAAATTCCAAATTTGATAAAAAGTTCCAACCAATATTTCAACATAATGATATTGAAGAAATAATATCATTTGAGAAAAAATAACATCCTTTACCTCAAAAGAAAGCAAGACTTACGACGGGATATCGGATATACGTTTGAAGGAAACTTGCAGACGATGAATATCAACTCACCAAGTATCTAAATACTCACAAATTACACTCAATAATCTAGAGAGAGAAAAGAGAAAACTTTGTTTACGGTGTGATTTTCAATTCTAACTTAGCCCTCTATTTATAGGAAAATGTTAGTTAGCCAAGAGCATTTCGACTTGACTGCTACTACGATGGCTTTACCTCGCTACTATTCCACCCACCAAAAATCAGCCATCTTCCCCAACAACCAAGAGTGGGGCCCACTCAATTCTAGAATTTTCCACCAAAACCTAATTTCCTAATCGAGTTACCTCTTAAAATTCATAACAAATCATACGTTCATTTTAACGGTTCAAAATTTGTGGACATATACTCAACTTATATATGTATAACATATCCAAAAATTACAACGATCCAACAGTTTGATCAAAATTTATAACTCACGCAATATAGTGAAGAACACTTGATTTTTGGACTATTAGTCCTTCGTATCGATTTCATTCAAAATTTCACCACGAAATATCTACAAAGAATTTTTGGGTGATTCAAATTTCTACTGATTAGCTTACTTCTAGGGCTTTCTTTTGATATATGGCTCATCTCTTAACTCATTATACACAAAGAGTTATGGATTTTACAAAATCAAGTAATAAACTAATTTTTCGAAAATCCCATATTTTGTTCTCCATTTCGACAAATCTTGATAAAACACCTCATCTTTAATTCCTTCACTTAAATACATAAATAAATCCATCATTTATATCCACATCAAATAAATATTTTCTTATCATATAAATCAATAACTAATTATTCACAAATAATATTACGTAATCACAATAATGACAACCAGCGGTTCCTCAGAAAGAGGGGCTTTCAATAAGAATTTCTCCTTCTTTGGCGCCAAGCAATTAGGTGACCAAACCTCTCCTTGACGTAACTTTCTAGACATTGCCAATAATGTTATCTAATAATATTATTCAAATAATATGAATTATTGATCGATAATGGGAAATCTTCATGCGATGATAATTATTGAACAACAATAATAAAATATCAACACAAAGAATTATTGAATCAATAAAATAAAATATTGAGCAAGTAATTCATCGTAACAATTATTGAGTAGTGCCTTCTCACGTAAGAATCAATAATTGAAAAAAATACTTGTCTTGATACTGAGTGTACTATCTTTATGCAACAACGCGTATTACTTTACTTTACCAACCGGGTATTCCAACAGTGTTAATCTTGAACGATTACGCCGTTATTTATAAAAACTTAATTTTGTCGCGTTTTCTTCATCCGAGCGGTTATTACATTATGGGGCCTGAAAATGGTCATTACTGTAGTAAATGCGAATATTCTCCTACGTAAAGAATATTCCACGACCAAACGAATATTCCCCGACAACAATGAATATTTTATAACCACTTATGTATTTTGAAAAAAAATTCATATATCACCCTTAACTTTAACTTTTATCAATTTAACCATTTACTGAATAGTAATTATAAGAAAAATTGAATACTTTTATTTCATAAAATTCGGGGTCTTACACTTGGGATGTGAATATTTATATTATATCAATGTAAATTATTCTATTATTTTCGTAGTTGATGGTTTTAGTATGATATTAGAATTAGTACGTGATAAACTAAATTTGAGATATGAGTGTCTGAATTTGGGGGCGTCACAAGTTGGTATCAAAGCTATAGTTATAAACCTTAGGAGTGAGAATCCTTAGATTATAACTTAGGAGAACTTAGAAGTTAGAGAGGGATGAAACTCAATTAGAGTTTTCGTAGAGAGAGACTTAGTGTGTTATAGAATATAACTTCATTCTATACAATGAACTTATGTTATTAATCATTCTAATAGAGTTGTTGGTTGTTTTATCTTATGTTGATGATTGTAGGATGATTGACATGGGAGGACCTAGCCGAGTATTAGAGGAGGAGCCGCATGATATACACGTGGTATATGAGGCACCATTGATAATGAGGCCTATATCGGAAGTAGCCCCTATGGATGATGATGATGAGGAGGAGGAGATGGAGCCATTACCTAAGGGAGTATGATCCAAAGGAGGAGCCTGATCCCATAGAGGACTCCGAGGAGGCTACTTTCGAGGATCAAATGTTAGGGGAATATGAGGAGCAAATTCTGGAATAGGGCGACCGATCTAGAAGATGAGGTGAGATGCAAAAGGATGAAGATGAACAGGATGGGCTATGATTTACGCACGGCCATGGAGAGGTTACTTGATGGGGTAAATCACTACTCGGCAGAGTAGGGACAAACCCGGCACACCATAAGCCGAGATTTGGTGGCTCACATCACCTAGAGGCAGTACTAGAGTGATGTGGAGCGCGAAATGCTAGATTAAGTCTACGCATTAGAAGTTAGTAGTGTAATAGTTCATTTCGTAATGTATGATATGTTGTTGTAATCTCAGTCTTTTGTGTAAGATATGAGATAGTTGTAAACCCCAAACTTTTGAATATGTTAGTGGACTAATATGAGGGTGTTGTCCCCGTCTTCTGTGATATTATGGGATATGTTGTGTCATTTATAGAAGTTTGCTAGAGATAATCATATAATGTAACGATTTGGCATATGAAGATAAATGATCTTATTCAGAAATGTGTTATAAAATCTTATTCCTTTTTATGCATAAATTAGATAATAAAAATGGAAGTTTTGTTATGCATAAAAATGCCGCCCAGACGTAGATTAACTGCACTAGAAGAGTCAGTTAATGATGAGAGAGGACAAGTAGATCCCATACAGAGACTTGTAGATTTGTTAGGGTAAGCTCTTAGAGGAAGAAATGAACCAGTACCACCCATTCCTCAAGTAGCTCCGGTCACAAACTTCAAGGACTTTAGGAGTGTAGGACATCAAGAATTCGTGGGTACTACCGATCCTATCGCGGCGCAAACATGGATCAAGGAAATGGAGAAAGCCTTCGCCATTGCTCATGTGGGTGAAGACCAAAAAACCGTGTTCGCTACATATATAATGAGGGGTGAAGCAACCTACTGGTGGGAGGCAAATCAACAGAGGGCGGGAGAATGGACTATAACCTGGGAAAGGTTTAAGACTTTGTTCTTTGAGAATTACATCCCGAAGAGCATGAAGAATAGGGTGAAGGTAAAGTTTCTAGAACTAAAACAAGGTGAGATGACGATGGCGCAGTACGCGGCCAAGTTCAATGAACTCTCACGATTTGCAATACATCAAGTTAACACCGAAGAAAGGAAAGCTTGACGCTTCGAACTCGGACTAAAACCTTGGTTGTTCAACAAGGTGTCGGTCATTTAAATCAACTTGAAGAAAGAAACTCGTGGAGGTAGTAGTAGTGGTGGAAGCCATCTGGGAAAGAGGAAATGGGATAATTAAATGCCAACAATCAAGCATCAACCAAATGTAAAAGTTATCAAGGAGGGTTTAAGAAAAGAATTGAAGCTTGTTCGAAAAGTGGGAAGAACCATCGAATTAACCTATATTTTTCAATATAATTAAATATAAATTTTGCATTTAAATGTTTTTTAAAAGTAGTGATAAATAAAAGTATATTATTTATGTGATAAATAATTTATAATGAATAAATTAAATTTTTTAAGAATTATTGATCATTATAGATGATATTCTTATAATAAATTAATTTTGTAATAAAATATTTATTATTTAATTTCCATGAAAATATAATTATGGTATATATATATATGATTATTATAATATGTATTTTATTATATTAGTTAAGTTAATTATTTTAACTTAATTAATAATGGTATGTGTGAAGGTTATGTCAAATATAAATTCAAAACCCTAAGTCTGGGTTTTGAACAAGGAATGAGAATAATAATATAATATTATTTATATTTCAGTAATATAAACATGCATGATATGGGTGTAATGTAATTTGCGGGACAGTTATGGAGAAACAGTAAAAAGTCTTAGCATTACTGATAAACTATAAGTCAACTATGAATGTAAGATTTGTTAAGTTATGTGTTATGTAGTTAATGACCATTATTATATTTAATGTTAATTAGGTAAACCCTAATTAATATTTAGAAACCCTAATTACTAAATTAGAACCCTAATTGCTAAGTCGTAAACCCTAATTATTAATTTAGCAAGGTTAATGATAATTAGTAAAGTGTGAAACCTAATTTATAAGTCCTAGGTGATTAGTAAATCTAATTTAATTAGGAAACCCTAATTCACATTTCTAGAAACTAAGATTCCTATTTTTCCCTAATTACACAAATTTAGATTATAAGTTTAGGATACCTTAGGGTTAAACCCTAAGGGTCAAACCCTAAGGGTTAGAAAGGAATTGACAACTTTGCCACTAAAAGTAAACACCAAGTGACCAAATTGCCCTTCTTGTATTATTTAATAGATAACTTGTAAAACTTGCCATAACATTAGTTGGTAAACCAACTAAACCTAGCCATGTGCCTATTAACCAAAAAATCTCAACCATCTTGCATCACAAATACATTAGATTCAAGTATTATATAAGATCAAGGAGAGAGAAGTTGCATAAATTAGCTCAATTTACTTACAACACTCAACTAAGACCCTCTCAACTTCAAACATCCTAAATTCTCTTCCTAGACCAGTCCCTAACCAATACCCAAGTCCACCCATAAAAGATCAAGAAGTCAGATTCAAGATTTTGTTCATAAGAGGTACCTTATAACCCTAGAAATTTGATCTTTAAAGTCATGTTAGATTTGATGTTTGAATGTTTAAATATGTTGTATAAGTTATGAATCAATGATCTGGGTTGCTAAATAGTGGATCCATAACATTTATATGCTCGAATCTAAATTTTACAAAATCTGGAAATTTTCAAAACAACATCGGACCTATAGATCTTTATCTGTTATCATTTTGTTGTTTTTAAATGTTTGAACATGTAGTATCTTGAAGGACTTTGATCTGGACTTGAAATCATGGTTAGATCATGTCCGAAATGAAAGTTATTCTTGGTCAAACTTCAAGTTAATGAAGCATGACCAAGAGTTTCGAGCAACCTGAAACTCAAAATCGATCTCGACAAGTTTTTCGAAGGCCCATATATATCAGGTGTTAGGATATTTGGAACTGTTGTTGTATCTAGTTTGTAGCCTGTTAGATTTACTCTAGATCCATGCCTTTATAGCAATCAAACAATCAACATATTGTAAGTAGGGGATGGTCAAAGTAGCTCGCTCGACATTGACTTTTATTTTCTAGGTAACCCAGAAGTTATTTTTCAGCGTCTGACAAGAAGTTCGTGGTCCTAGATCTTGCATGTGTTTGACGTTTTGCTTGTGTTATGGTATTTAGATTATACTTTTGTATGTGTACTACATATTCATGCTCCTATATAACTTAATTAACCAACAGAATGAAACTGATCAATGGTTAAACTAGCTTGGACGAGCACGAACTCAGTTTTCTGGGTAACCTAGAAAATTGATGAACGTTATCTCTGACATGGTTTGACCGTGTGATATCTTATGAATCAGATGTTGTTTGATTGACCAGATGAATGATATATGTACTATAACATGAGGACTACAACCCTGACCCATTAGAACACATTAAAAATTATCAGAACGCGGAGAAAATTAAGCCTCAAACTGCCTACTCGAAGTCGACCGGGCTTTTTGGGTAACCCGAAAAACCCAAGAAGAAGCTTTGTGATGAGTTTAAGAGACTAGATCTACTTATTGTGATGTGTTATGACTTAGATGATAGTTGGATCTTGTAGTGTTACAACAATACTATAATGTCAGTGTCTTAGTTAGCTCAAATCAAGTTTAGATTAAATTAAAGATGATCAAAGGAGCCACTTTAACATCGCTTTGTCGATGTTCTTGAGCTCAAGAACACCTAAGGCGACAGATTTTGTCGCTAAAGGCTATAGTGACAGAGTTTATTAATTTTAATTAATTAAATTTCTAAAAATGATTTAAAAATAGTAAATAAATTTCGAAAATTATAAAATCAGTTTTAAAAATTATTTTAAATCATAAAAATTAACTTTTAATAATTTGGCATATTTTCCATAAATATTAGTAATTATTTGAATATTATTAATATTTAATTTATTTAATAAATGCATTAAATAAATTAACAAAAATGAATTTATTATATAAAAATCATTTTAAATAATAATAAGGTATTTTATAATATTTTAAGTTATAAAATGTAACTTTCAATATTTTAAAGTAAATTTCATTAATTATATAATATTAATGATATTAGATTTATTTAATAATTATATTAAATAAATAGATTAAAAATGATTTTATTGATTTAAAATCATTTAAAAAGGATATAAATGGTTTAAAAATATTTGAAGTAATTATAAATGACTTTTAATATTTTAATTAATAAATACCTTAATATTTTAATATTATGGTAATTGTTTAAAATGATTTTAAATGTTTTAAAAATCATTTAAGGATAATATTAATACTTTAAAAATATTTTGAGTTATTATAAATAACTTTAATATTTTGGCAAGGGTTGCATAAATATTTTAATATTATTTAAATATTAATGATAATAAAATTATCTAATATTTAAATCATTTAATAATGATTCTGGAGTTTGAAAAATCAAGATAAACTATAATAATTATTTCAAAATTATTATAAGTCATGGAAAAATAATATGATTGAAATTTAAATTATCCAGAATAATATTTGAAATAAAAATTAGAGTTTTATACTCTATAATTACCCGATAATGCCGTCCGTTACACCAAAATGCTACCGAATTTGATTCGAACCTATATAGTTTTGATTGTATAAGTGTTTGTTTATGTCTTAATGACTGATATAACTATGTGACAATATGATTAGGTTATGTATTAACTGTAAATAACAGTATGATGATTTATGATATGTTATTCTAATCAATAGAACAATCTTATAAATGATAGGTCGTTGAATTAAGGATAGAACTAAGTTGTGTAAGCAGCAGACCAGACAAGTATCATAAGTTTTTGTTTTACTTTATTTAACGGATATCGTAAGCAAGTATCTTTACCTTTGCATTTTCTTTATGCAATGGACACGAGTAAGAAAGTTTCAGAATTATATTATTGTACCAGATTATTAACCCTATTGTTATACATATATATATATATATATATATATATATATATATATATATTATATTCAATCATTGATTATCAACATGATACTATATTGTAATTCGGATATATATTTTTGTTCGTTAATATGGTTATACAAGTGTCCCCACTTGGTTAATCATTATATTTAATCACATGTTGATATATATATATATATATATATATATATATATATATATATATATATATACCTATTGATCCCCATTTGTATAAATTAAGAAAAAGTCATCTAAGCTATTTGACCAGCTAGACACATATTTAGAAATATTGTTGAATATAATAAAACCTTTTTGTATCCAATCAAATTATTTTGGTTCGGATTCCAGACTAAGTATGAACATCCCGATCAATGGAAAACTTTTATGCGCCCAAGGCGGACAGATTGAACTATAATATCGTTCTTGCATGTAGTATTGATCAATATAGGGCCCGTGGGATGTACACCCTCACGCTCGTAAGTTATGACGGTTTGTTGATGAAGTTCTGCTAAACCTATTCAAAAACTGAGAACAATGTTCATAGTATGTCACCTTAACCTTATTTATAGTCAGTACATAGTTTCAAAAATTTGATAGAGAGTTGTTATGTTATTATTATCGGTTCAGCTTACTTCACAGCCATTGATTTGTTGTAGAAGGGTAATACAAAGAAATCATTTAATCATTTCAGCTAATATTTATAATTGTTATTACTTGTTGGGCACTCAAATGCTCATCCTTGTTTAAATTAAATGTTTTCAGTTAAGTATGACCAACTAGAGGGCTCTGCCAGGAACAAAGGGAAAGGAAAGCTGTTAGAATAAGTTGTGTTATCTTATGTAATAGCTAGACTTAAATAAGATGATGATATTATTATCTATCATGTAATGAAATTTTTTAAGGTCGCGTACCTGGAATTTAGACAAATCTGATATGTAAATTATGTTTGATATTTATGACAATATTATTATTATTCCGCTCAAAGAAATGGTATCGTGAAGCACTGAATTCGGGTTTCAAGTACCTAAAATTGGGGGCCTCACAGGTTGGTATCAGAGCTTTAGGATTAGAAACCGTAGGTGGGAGTAGACCTTAGGCTATAACCTTAGCGCAGAGGAAAATGTTGAAGGTACAAATAACTCATATAGAGTTTAAAAGGAAATGAATTGAATAAATTCATAGTCAAACAAAATAAAAGATAGCTTAAATAAAACTATTATTTGTTGTGTGTATATATTATATGCTAACCAAGATAATTTATGTGTAGATGTCAGATAGGAAAAGATTAGGATACCCTCAGATCGTAAAGAAGGAGTCAACCTCCATAACCGAGCCAATATCAAAGCTGATAGCTAAAATAGAGGCTCACTTTGTAAGCAACCCTAATGAGGAGATTATGCTGGAAAATGTAGTACCAGATCCAGAAACGGTGTATAACTGATAGGTAGAGTATAGTTAGAGAATGTATAGTCAAGTTAAGTTCTTAAACTCTTAAAAGTTCATAAACTTATAATAAGTTTGACGAACTCGGTATAGTTTTGTGTTAATGGATTATTGAGGATAATGGGAATATATAGATTACTAAGCAATTAAATCCTTAGTGAAGGCGTAAGAAATAAATAGTATTAGGATTACTTGAATATGTATGATTTTATGACGCGTGTATGATAGATATGTGAGTATAGTGTAACATTCTCAAAATTCTGTATAATTTGTGGTAGCGATTCCCGAATTTTGTGTCAAAAGGGATATCGGATGTTTAAAGCAGTATGTGATATGCTATATGGTGTAAAGTACAAGAAATTAGTTAGATGAACATGATTTTATTTAATTCAATAATGCCGCCATGACAAAAACGAAACCAAAGGGTAGAAGAACCTGTCAACAAAGCTGGAGGACAACCAGACCCGATACAGAATTTGGCGACTATGGACGCTCAAGCTATACATAATGAATTACCAGCCGTGGGAAATCAGTCAGATAATCGATCGATAAACTTCAAAGACTTCAAGGTCGTCGAACCGCTAGGATTTAGAGGATCAATTGATCATGTAGAAGCGTTTGTGATAGCTAGGGTAATGGAGGAGCGAAAGATAACTTTTGCCACCTATATGATGAAAGAGAAACAATTTTGGGAATGTCAAGGTTAGGCAAGAGGGTGTAAAGAAGCAAGTGATGCAACGTGGGAATTGCGGAAAGAATCACTCGGATCAACGGAACATAAGGTGAAGGACTGTACGAAAAAGAGAATAGATGCAAAGAGTATGACCACGGGGAAAAGCAGCGGGACATTAGTGACGACGGGACCAACTTCAACAAACATACCAACATAATCAACCGCAAGAGTCTTCAATATGACGGTCCAGTATACTATGGTAGCTGGGGATGCAACTCTAGGTATTATTCGTATAACTTTTATATTTTTATATGCATGATTTTCCTATATATAGTAAAATTATTTTATAACGAAATTTTGAAGGAGAAATTTGAGTTCTATTAGAAATCAAATTTTCGTATGATTAGATAGACAAGTTTTATATTGAATGGTTAAAGATCAGTTCGATCGAATCTGATCGAGATCTACTTGAAATGACTATGCATGTTATTTTCCCTTATATCTATAAGTTTTGAAACGGTGATTTCTGGGGACGGAATCCTTATAAGGGGGGGGTGGGGTGGATGTAATAACCCAATATTTTCAATATAATTAAATAATAAATTTTGCATTTAATTTTTTTTAAAACTAGGATTATGTGCAAAGAGAAGTATATGTATTTATGTGATAAATAAAACTTATTATTACATGAATAATTGTAAATAAATTCTTTTAAGATTTATTGATCATTATAGATTATATTCTTATAATAAATTAATTTTGTAATAAAATATTTATTATTTAATTTCCATTAAAATATAATTATGGTATATATATATATATATGATTATTATAATATGTATTTTATTATATTAGTTAAGTTAATTATTTTAACTTAATTAATAATGGTATGTGTGAAGGTTATGTCAGATATAAATTCAAAACCCTATGTCTGGATTTTGAACAAGGAATGAGAATAATAATATAATATTATTTATATTTCAGTATTATAAACATGCCTGATATGTGTGTAATGTAATGTATGGGACAGCTATTGAGAAACAATACAAAGTCCTAGCATTAATGATAAACTATAAGTCAACTATGACTGTACGATTTGTTAAGTTATGTGTTATGTAGTTAATGATCATTATTATATTTAATGTTAATTAGGTAAACCATAATTAATATTTAGAAACCCTAATTACTAAATTAAAACCCTATTTGCTAAGTTGTAAACCCTAATTATTAATTTAGCAAGGTTAATGATAATAAGTAAAGTATGCAACCTAATTTATAAGTCCTAGGTGATTAGTAAATCTAATTTAATTAGGAAACCCTAATTTACATTTTAGAAACTAAGATTCCTATTTTTCCCTTATTACACAAATCTAGATTATGAGTTTAGGAAACCTTAGGGTTAAACCCTAAAGGTTAAACCCTAAGAGTCAAACCCTAAGGGTTAGAAAGGAATTAACAACTTTGCCACTAAAAGTAAACACCAAGTGACCAAATTACCATTCTTGTATTATTTAATAGATAACTTATAAAACCTGCCATAACTTTAGTTGGTAAACCAACTCATCCTAGCCATGTGCCTATAAACCAAAAAATCTCAGCCATCTTGCATCACAAGTACATTAGATTCAAGTATTATATAAGATCAAGGAGAGAGAAGTTGCATAAATTAGCTTATTTTACTTACAACACTCAACCAAGACCCTCTCAACTTCAAACATCCGAAATTCTCTTGCTAGACCAGTCCCTAATCAAGTCCCAAGTGTTAGGTTTGTAATATTTATGAACGCAATCAAATTGCAAAAATAAGCGAAAACGTGTAAAATCAGAGTTTAAAAAAATTTACAAACCATATACTTGGATCACCCTTTATGCACAATTATTAATTAAACGAAAAGATAAAGAATAAAATCATACCCTTGAAGATCGAGCTTCCTCAGGTACAAGTTCACCTCCAATCCTTTTCGCGTTCAACTTGAATCCACCGGGTTTGGTTCCTTCCTTTGATCAACGTTAGCCACCCAAGTGTTTGGCCTCTAGAGGTGATCCACCAAGGAAGAAGAAGGATTTAAGAAAATGGGTATTTGGCAAAACCATAGTTTTTCTATCTCTATAGAAAAAGAGCGTACTCTCCAACCATTGGAATTATGACGTCGTATTGATATCTGATATAAGACTCCTCTTATATAGATATCAAGTAACCCTATTAAAATAAGGTATTATTTAATTAAACTCTTTTAATTAAATGGGCTCCCTAATCTTATTAGGGATAATTAATTAAACTCCTTTAATTAATTTTCCCTCCTAATCTTATTAGGAATAAATGAGAGTACTTATATTAAATTAATTCCTAAACTCTTTTAGAAATTAAAATAATAATAATAATTGTAATAATATTAATAAGACTCCTCTTATTAATTTATATTTAATATTTTAAAATATTAAATAATAAATATTAAGCTATTTAATTTATTCTATCACCATAGATTAAATTAAATATACATAACATATTATTACGATTATGCCCTTAACTTCTTAAATAATTATTCTTCCTTTTACTTGTGACCCTTTAGGTTCTCCATATTAAACCGGTTGTGAATAAATCAATTATAACAATTCTAATCTTATTTAAATAAATAAATTAAACAATTAATTTATTTAAATAAATAATATTTATTCTACAATAGGATAAGCCTCCTGGCGATCAACGACTTTCCGGATAATATAGATTTCAACATTAATCATAAAAGAACCTTTGAGTAAATAGTTACCGTGATAATTCAATCCTTCCACCATACAATGTCCCAATTAAATATAAGACATGGAATTATTTGTCAAGTCTTATTTTATTTAATTATATGTATTTCGATCCTTAAATGCACAACTCCAAATAATGCAAATTAGAAACTCCTTTCTAATTTTATTCTCGCTTGGCCAAGGACTACTTTGGGTTGTCATTTATCGAATCACATAGGACATTTCTCTTCTTTAATAAGTGATAGATTTTTATTGATCATACATTATCTCCATATACAACTTATTATACCCAAGCATACCCTTTGATATACCCTAAGGGTCTTAAGGAATAAGTCAAAGTATAACTCATCATACACAAGATACTATGATGATCTCAAGTCCAAGGATCACTTGTACTACTATCACTACAGAAATCTTATCGACAGTAAAACTCCATTAGGTATTCCTTAGCGAGCCACGTTCAAAGAACTTATTCTCTAATAAGCACCTACATACTTGTTTTAGTGTCTCCACACAAATGATCATGAGATCAATCATCCTCATCCAATGAGCAAGTTAACGTATGTACCAATCTATCCTGGATTCACTAATCTCCAATTTAGTAATCCAATGATTGGGAACTATTTTAGTTTTAAGCTTTCTAAGAATTTAGATCTCATTAGAATGATCATCATCATTATTCTAAAAGCATTGCTTAAAACTATGGGTTTATCACATATTATAAAACAAAGATCATGTAGATAATTAAAAGCCTTTAATAAATTAATACTTTTTATTAATAAATGAATAAGATTGTTACAAAGTATATGCTTTATCATCAAACATGATTGGCTTGTGTGCATACTACTTTCAATCTCCCACTTACACTAAATCCAATCGTCATGGTATCTCATACTCTTCTTCTCTAAGTGACGATTATCCTGTTTGTTGGATAAGCTTTAGTTAATGGATATGTAATGTTGTTCATGAGAGTCCACTATCTCTATAGTGATTTCTATCTTTCAATGATTCTAATAATCAAATAAAATACCACAACACATGTTTAGATCCAAGATAAGACTTAGGAACTATTCCTAGTTCTGTAATGAACTTTATCCAAACAATCAACTTGCGACTTCATTTATAGCTATATACTTTGTCTTTATCACTAAACCAACAACTCTTTCTTTGTTTGGAACCTTTCCAATTCACTTTGCACCACTTGTTCAAGGTAACACTTTACCTTAAAGTGGATTTTCTGTCGTCTTAGTGCATCGAAAACTTGAGTCTGCATTAAGCCCTCTAGTTTTAATTCGGACCCACCATGTATGATCACATCCTTAGTGTTGGTTAAGCACTTTAAGATGTTTTTCACTGACTCACTGTGAACTTCTCCAGAATATGACTGATCAACATCAGGTCTCGTATATTTCATTGCATAGATGATAGTTACTCATGTGATCTCTCTTTTGGAGTCTTTGGGGACTATTAAGAGAGATACACTCCATAGCTCATCAACATGAGATAACTCTTGGAGTTTGCCATGCTAAACGACTTTAGCATCAAATGAATATACGTTCCTTGGGTTAAGTCGAGCATCCTCTTGTATCTATCTATATAGATTTTATCCCCAATTAAGATACTCTTCCCAAACCATTCATGGAGGAATGTTTAGACAACTTTATCTTTACTGATTGTAGCATTGGCATGTTATTCCTTATCTGTAGTATATCAATATATAATACTAGAAATGTCATAATGCTCCCACTGACCCTTTTGTACACACTAGAACTCTTACCTCATCGTATGTAACTCTAGATCATCATCTTTTATAATGTGTACGTCATCATCATCATCTATGATGAATCCATACCTCCCAGGTATCTTCGGTACTATTCTAGATTTACGATTCAGTTGTGGTATAATAGGTCTATCTACAGGTTCCTCTTATTTGACTTATAGTATTTTGTGGTTCTTGAACTCTTCAAGATCTATTATCCTCCCACTAGCCCCTTTTAATGATAAACACCTTTATCTTAGAAAGCGCGTGTTTCAGAAACAAACACCTTTTGCTAAGTAGAATTATAGAACATATACCCTAAACTTACTTTTAGGATGTCCCACAAATATGTACATGTCAAATCTTGTCCCAAGCTTATCCTTCAAACCTTTTCACATAAGTTGGACAACCCTTATCTTAACATACTTAAGATTAGGAATCCTCCTCATCCATAACTTTTATGGAGTCTTGGGGTTGGATTTTGAGGTTACCTTTTCCGTGAGATGCGACCATTTCTAGGACATGATCCTAGAAGGATCTTGGGAATGTCGGTAAAATCATTTTGGACCATACCATGTTCAACAAGGTATGATTTTTCCTTTCGGATACATCAATCAATTATTACATATCATGAGGTGTCCATTATGAGAAAAACCATTTGAGATGATCTAGAAACTTATTGCACAAGTATTTATTCCTTGATCTAATCAAAAATCTTAATACTTTGCCAATTTGTTTCACTTCTACAATTCTTTGAACATTTCAAATATTTCACACTTGTATTTCAACAAATACATACATTCAACTCTTTGAATGATCATCTCCTTTCTTATACTAGTTTGTTTAATTTACAAAATTATTTTCACGTAAATCAAGTATACAAAATCCATTAAGTAATATTCGATTCTATACAAAACATTATTATTATAAATAGAACAACAATTGTTCTTAATTATAATACCAAAGATTTCATTGTCCAACAATAAAATGGAAATAATATTTTAACAAGAATGGAATACAATAACAACTTATTGATTTAATAGATTTGCTCGTAGGCATTGCTAAACTATAAGTTTCTATGGCTAATATGGCAACCTTTTGCTACATTTCCTTTATAGGATTACTTATATTTGTTTAGCTTTCTACTTACTTGGTCCCTTCCTAAATCTATATTTATGATAACCAAAGTCGGTATCCAATACCCAAGTAGAACCTTGACTTAAAGAAAAATTTATTTCAATCATGAACAAAAAGCGTATTATGTGGCAAAACTTCACTAAGCTTCTTTGGTTAGCCAACGCAAGGTGCTTCTCACGCTTTCTTTCCGGTGTCCATGCTTATTGCGGTGGAAGCAAACTCCTTTGCTATCCGTGACGCTTTTGTTCTTATTATCCTTGTGTTTTGCCTTTCTATATACCTTCTTTGAATCGTTCTTCTTTTGGTAAGATCTTTTGGCCCCTACTGAGTAAGACATGGTCTTTCTTGGTTGGAAAGTGACTCTCGACATTTTTCAACATGTTAAGCAAATCGTCGAAGTTTATATCTAGCTTGTTCATATGAAAAATTCACAACAATTGTGAAAGGAGTCCGGAGTGAGTGCAAGATCAAATCTTAGCTCAACTCTCCATCCATGACAAAACTTCGTTGTCCTAATTGATCAATCAAATTGATAATGTTAAGGACTTTTATCATCTTTGTAGTGTCATTGGCCATTCTAGATCGGAAGAGCTCCTTAGATATCCTCGATATCTATCGGTCCTACTTTCCTCACTATATCAACTACTTGATGTGCGGGAATATAGTAGGAGCATCCATAGTTTCATCTTGTGTCAAGCTCATTACTCGTAGATCTGAGCATGATGCATTGAGCCAACCGTGCATCATCTTGTCACTTTCTAAAAGTAGCAATGTCTTCCTCGGAGGCATTATGCGCAACCATTAAGGGATAGGCGTATTAAGGACATAAGATAACTTTTCATTACCATGAGAACTATTCTCAAATTCCTTAACCAATCCGTTTAATACGGTCCGGTTAAATAACATCTAATATGTTTCGTAGTGATAGTAATTTAGACATTGTAAAAATCTGTCAATGAATATGTAATTAACAACATTTTAACATACATTCTTTTATTAATTACCAAAATAAATTAGGTCTTGTTTTAAATTGGTATCTCCCACTATTTTCTTCAAACTATATTACCCTCAAAATATATAGTTCGGCAAAATCTAATTAAAGATCTGCTAGTGAGAATAAGAATCCCATTTCAAATGTATATAGCCTTGTGGTGACATAACAAACTATATATAAATAAATAGGTAAACAACTTTTGTCAATTACATCAATTATGCAACTCCTTTTCTTTTGCCTCTTAGATTATTTTGATCAAGTGGTGGCACATCCGAATCAAAATTATATAAGTTAAGTCCAACCTAGCACTCCATATATTCAAAAAAGAAAAATATCATCCTTGTGGTGACACAACAAAACAATATTGTTCAATTTTCTTTATAAGCATCAAATGTGATAAATTAACATCTTAAATACTTAATACTTGCCTTGTGGTGACACAACAAACTCATATTAAATATTTAATACTCTATTAATTTTATCATGCTGAAAGGCGGACGTTAGATATTCCAAATATCTTTGAACGCTTAGGAATTAATATAAAAATTGAGGGGTTTGTTATTAATTGTCTCATCTTGTTTAGCGCATGCACATATATATATATAAATACGCGTATATTAATGAACATGCGAAGCATGTTTGCATAATATATAATATATATAGTATAAGCATACACATATAGAATACTATATTCTACCCGGATTGATTATGGACTTTTATTCTAGTTTGGTTCACTAGAGCCACCAAGTGAACCAAAAGGTCAAACTCCTAAGGGTGCAAGAATTAATATTTAAATATAACTATTACATTTAAATCAGGGCTCCATTACAAAAGCGGATCTTCATGCGCTTCTTGTCCCTTGATCTCCAATTCTTCAAAATAATTCTAACTATTCCTATTACAAAACTATTTAAAATAAATAGAAACCTTGATCGTGATCGAGGGAAGTACATAGGAGGAGATAGAATTTACATTAAGAAAAAATTAGAGAAGACGAGGCACGCAGACCCCATTTAATAAAACCCATACATTCATGCATCCAACTAAAATAAAATCTAATCACATCTATCGATAGTCCATAATCAATCCCATTTATTATCATACACATCACCATATGCATCAATAAATAACATTCATATCATGAATAATAAACATTCAATATATATATTGATATCATTTAATGGGCAAATTTAGTTAGTATAAAATTCAATTTTGAATCAAAATAAACTCCTTTATTTTAATCCAAATTTAAATCAAAATAAAACTATTTTATTTTAATTTATCCAATTTTGAATAAAATAAACTATTTTATTTTAATCAAAATCTTTAATCAAAATAAACTCCTTTATTTTAATTAATTATGGAATCAAATTCCAAGTCAAAATAAACTCTTTTATTTTGGGTAATATTAAATCTTATTATATATGTTAAATAAACTCTTTTATTTAGGAAACACGGATTCTCTTTCCTATTCACAAATAAACTCTTTTATTTTGAATAATATGAAATCTTATTTCATATCTAAATAAACTCATTTATTTAAGGAAATTAGGATTCTCTTTCTATTCACAAATAAACTCTTTTTTTTTGAATAATATGAAATCTTATTTCATATCTAAATAAACTCTTTTATTTAAAGAAACATGGAATCCAATTTCAACTCCAATTAGTTATCATGGAATCTAATTCCAACTCTAATTAGTTAGTATGAAATCCAATTTTAAAATTAAAATAAACTCTTTTATTTTAATATTAAAATAAACTTTTTTATTTTAAGATTAAAATAATTAAGAATATATATATATATATATATATATATATATATATATATATAAAAACTAAAATTACAGGATATCTATTTGTTATAAGTAATCATATTACTAAACATATCCATGATTCTAGACTTGGTCCACGTGATTCATATTGTTTCTTTGGTAATATAAATATATATTATATCATATATAATATAACTAAAGCAACCGCAGTACATGTCTAATTTTTGAAAACCGTGATTCATGAATCCTTGAATTATAAAAAAAAACGGCAATCGATTTCGTGGTTTTTTTTTGTTTTGTAAATAAATTTTATATGACAAAAATTAAGCCCATTAAATTGTTCTAAACACATATCAATATACATATGAAATTAAAATAATTAATAATTAGCATAAAGGTTTGGCTCTGATGCCACCGTTAGGTTTGTAATATTCAAGCATTGAATCAAATTGCAAAATAAGCGGAAAAGCATGTAAAATCGAGTTTAAAAAATTTACAAACCATATACCCGGATCACCCTTTATGCACAATTATTAATTAAACGAAAAGATAAAGAATAAAATCATACCCTTGAAGATCGAGCTTCCTCGTGTACAAGTTCACCTCCAATCCTTTTCGCGATCAACTTGAATCCACGGGTTTGGTTCCTTCCATTGATCAACGTTAGCCACCCAAGTGTTTGGCCTCTGAGGTGATCCACCAAGGAAGAAGAAGGATTCAAGAAAATGGGTATTTGGCAAAACCATAGTTTTTCTATCTCTATAGAAAAAGAGCGTACTCTCCAACCATTGGAATTATGACGTCGTATTGATATCTGATATAAGACTCCTCTTATATAGATATCAAGTAACCCTATTAAAATAAGGTATTATTTAATTAAACTCTTTTTAATTAAATGGGCTCCCCTAATCTTATTAGGGATAATTAATTAAACTCCTTTAATTAATTTTCCCTCCTAATCTTATTAGGAATAAATGAGAGTACTTATATTAAATTAATTCCTAAACTCTTTTAGAAATTAAAATAATAATAATAATTGTAATAATATTAATAAGACTCCTCTTATTAATTTATATTTAATATTTTAAAATATTAAATAATTAATATTAAGCTATTTAATTTATTCTATCACCATAGATTAAATTGAATATACATAACATATTATTACGATTATGCCATTAACTTCTTAAATAATTATTCTTCCTTTTACGGTTGTGACCCTTTAGGTTCTCCATATTAAACCGGTTGTGAATAAATCAATTAGAACAATTCTAATCTTATTTAAATAAATAAATTAAACAATTAATTTATTTAAATAAATAATATTTATTCTACAATAGGGATAAGCCTCCTAGCGATCAACGACTTTCCGGATAATATAGATTTCAACATTAATCATAAAAAAGAACCTTTGAGTAAATAGTTCTTAGTACAATTCAATCCTTCCACCATCTGATGTCCCAATTAAATATAAGACATGGAATTACTCACAAGTCTTATTTTATTTAATTATATGTATTTCGATCCTTAAATGCACAACTCCAAATAATGCAAATTAGAAACTCCTTTCTAATTTCATTACGCTTTAACCAAGGACTACTGGGGTTGTCATTTATCGAATCACATAGGACATTTCTCTTCTTTTAATAAAAGTGGTAGATTCTTTATTAATCATACATTATCTCCATATACAACTTATTATACCCAAGCATACCCTTTGATATACCCTAAGGGTCTTAAGGAATAAGTCAAAGTATAACTCATCATACACAAGATACTATGATGATCTCAAGTCCAAGGATCACTTGTACTACTATCACTACTGAAATCTATTGACAGCAAGTTAAACTCCATTAGGTATTCCTTAGCGAGCCAATGTTCAATGAACTTATTATCTAATAAGCACCTACATACTTGCTTTAGTGTCTCCACACAAATGATCATGAGATCAATCATCCTCATCCAATGAGCAAGCAACGTATGTACCAATCTATCCGGATTCACTAATCCCCAATTTAGTAATCCAATGATTGGGAACTATTTTAGTTTTAAGCTTTCTAAGAATTTAGATCTCATTAGAATGATCATCATCATTATTCTAAAAGCATTGCTTAAAACTACGGGTTTATCACATATTATAAAACAGCATCATGTAGATAATTAAAAGCATTTACTAAATTAATACTTTTTATTAATAAATGAATAAGATTGTTACAAAGTATATGCTTTATCATCAAACATGATTGGCTTGTGTGCATACTACTTTCACCAAGTCCACCCATAACTGATCAAGAAGTCAGATTCAAGATTTTGTTCATAAGAAGTATAAACCTAACCCTAGAAATTTGATCTTTAAAGTCATGTTAGATTTTATGTTTGAATGTTTAAATATGTTGTATAAGTTGTGAATCAATGATTTCAGTTGCTAAATAGTGGATCCATAGCATTTATATGCTCGAATCTAAGTTTTGACAAAATTTGGGAAATTTTCAAAAGTGGTCTGACAACCAAATGTGAGACCACATAGATCTTTATCTGGTTATCATTTTTGTTGTTTAAATGTTTGAACATGTAGTATGCTGGAAGGACTTTGATCTGGACTTGAAATTATGTTTAGATCATGTCCAGAATGAAAGCCATTCTTGGTCAAACTCAGTTGTCCGAGCATGACCAAGAGTTTTTAGGCAACCGAGAAACTAATAATCAGTCTCTAACAAGTTTTTCGAAGGCCCATATCTGTCAGGTGTTAGGATATTTGGAACTGTTGTTGTATCTAGTTTGTAGCCTGTTAGATTCACTCTAGATCCATGCCTTTATAGCACTGAAACAATCAACATATTGTAAGTAGGGGATGGTCAAAGTAGCTCGCTCGACATTGACTTTTATTTTCTGGGTAACCCAGAAGTTGTTTTTCTGCGTCTGACAAGAAGTTCGTGGTCCTAGATCTTGCATGTGTTTGATGTTTTGCTTGTGTTATGGTATTTAGATTATACTCTTGTATGTGTACTACATATTCATGCTCCTATATAACTTAATTAACCAACAGAATGAAACTGATCAATGGTCAAACTAGCCTGGACGAGCACGAACTCAGTTTTCTGGGTAACCTAGAAAACTGATGAACGTTGTCTTTGACAAGGTTTGAGCGTGTGATATCTTATGAATCGGATGTTGTTTGCCTGACCTGGTGAATGATATATGTACTATGACATGAGGACTACAACCCTGACCCATTAGAACACTTAAAAATTATCAGAACGCGAAGAAAATTAAGCCTCAAACTACCTACTCGAAGCTGACTAGGTTTCTGGGTAACCCAAAAAACCCAGGAAGCTCTGACAGTGAGTTTGAGGGACTAGATCTACTTATTGTAATGTGTTATGACTTAGATGATAGTTGGATCTTGTAATGTTACAACAATACTACAATGTAAGTGTCTTAGTTAGCTCAAATCAAGTTTAGACAGTGAATTAGAGATGGTCAAAGGGAGCCACTTGAACACTGCATTGTCAGTGTTCTTGAGCTCAAGAACACCTAAGGTGACAGATTTTGTCGATAAAGGCTATAGCGACAGGTTTGTTAATTTTAATTAATTAAATTTCTAAAACTGATTTTAAAATAGTAAATAAATTTCGAAAATTATAAAATCATTTTTAAAAATTATTTTAAGTCATAAAAATTAACTTTTAATAATTTGGCATATCTTCCATAAATATTAGTAATTATTTGAATATTATTAATATTTAATTTATTTAATAAATGCATTAAATAAATTAACAAAAAATGAATTTATTATTTAAAATCATTTTAAATAATAATAAGGTATTTTAAAATGTAACTTTCAATATTTTAAAGTAAATTTCATTAATTATATAATATTAATGATATTAGATTTATTAAATAATTATCATAAATAAATAGATTAAAAATGATTTTATTGGTTTAAAAATCATTTAAAAATGGATATAAATGGGTTAAAAATATTTGAAGTAATTATAAATGACTTTTAATATCTTAATGAATAAATACCTTAATATTTTAATATTATGGTAATTGTTTAAAAATGATTTTAAATGTTTTAAAAATCATTTAAGGATAATATTAATACTTTAAAAATATTTTGAGTTATTATAAATAACTTTAATATTTTGGCAAGGGTTGCATAAATATTTTATTATTATTTAAATATTAATGATAATAACATTATCTAATATTTAAATCACTTAATAATGATTCTAGAGTTTGAAAAATCAAGATAAATTATAATAATTATTTCAAAATTATTATAAGTTATGGAAAAATAATATGATTGATTTTTAAATTATCCATAATAATATTTGAGATACAGATAGAGTTTTAAACTCTATAATTACCCAATAAAGTCGTCGGTACACCAAAATGCTACCGAATTTGATTCAAACCTATATAGTTTCACTGTATAAGTGTTTGTTTGTATCTTAATGACTGATATAACTATGTGACAATGTGATTAGGTTATGTATTAACTGTAAATAATAGTATGATGTGTTATGATATGTTATTCTAATCAATAGAATAATCTTATAAATGATAGTTTGTTGAATTAAGGATAAAACTAAGTGTGTAAGCAGCAGACCAGGCAAGTATCCTAAGCTCTTGTTTTACTTTATTCAATAGATATCGTAAGAAAATACCTTTACATTTTCATTTTCTTTATGCAATGGACATGAGTAAGAAAGTTTCAGAATTATATTATTGTACCAGATTATTAACCCTATTGTTATATATATATATATATATATATATATCCAATCATTGATTATCAACATGATACTATATTGTAATTCAAATATATATTTTGTTAGTTAATATGGTTATAAATGTCCCCACTTGGATAATCATTGCATTTTATCACATGTTGATATATATATATATATATATATATATATATATATATATATATATATATATATATATATATATATACCTATTGATCCCCCATGTGTATACGTTAAGAAAAAGCCGTCTAAGCTATTTGACCATCTAGACACAAATTTAGAAATATTGTTGAATATGATAAAACCTTTTTGTATCCAATCAAATTGTTTTGCTTCGGATTCCAGACTAAGTATGAACATCCCGATCAAGGGAAACCTTTTATGCGCCCAAGGCGGATAGAGTGAACGATAATATCGTTCTTGCATGTAGTATTGATCAATACAGGGCCCATGAGATGTACACACTCGCGCCCGTAAGTTATGACGATTTGCGGATGAAGTTCTGCTAAACCAATTCGAAAATTGAGAACAATGTTCATAGTATGTCACCTTAATCCTATTTATAGTCAGTACGTAGTTTGATAGAGAGTTGTTATGTTATTATTATCGGTTCAGATTACTTCACAACCATTGATTTTTTGTAGAAGGATAGTCCAAAGAAAACATTTAATCCTTTCAGCTAATATTTATAATTGTTATTACTTGTTGGGCACTCAAATGCTCATCCTTGCTTAAATTAAATGTTTTCAATTAAGTATGACCAACCAGAGGGCTTTGCTAGGAACAAAGGGAAAGGAAAGCTGTCAGAATAAGTTGTGTTATCTTATGTAATAGCTAGACTTAAATAAGTTGATGATATTATTATCTATCATGTAATGAAATGTTTTAAGGTCGCGTACCTGGGATTTAGACAACTCTGATATGTAAATTAAGTTTGATATTTATGACAATATTATTATTATTCCACTCAAAGAAATGGTATCGTGAAGCACTGAATTTGGGTTTCAAGTACCAGAATTTGGGGGCGTCACATGCACATTTCACCCAACTGCCCACAACCAAAAAAGATCAAGGGATGTTTCGCGTGTGGATCAACTGAGCATCAAATCAAGGATTGCCCAAAGAAGGGGAGCAGCGGAGGAAGCAGCCAACAGGGATGGGGCAACAAGCTGATGATCGGCAGACCAACGTAATCCAACCGACCGACTACCCAAACCTTTAACATGACTGTCCAAGATGTAGTAGCTGCAAAGGACGTGGTGTCAAGTATTCTCCCAATCAATAATATAAATGCCTATGTATTATTTTATTCGGGTGTTACCTATTCCTTTGTGTCTGAAGAATTTGCTAGACAACTAAACATACCCCATGAACGTTTAGAAAATTTGTTAAACATATAAATTACGAATAAGGAAGTAATTCTCGTAGAGTTTGTTTACCAAAACTATTGTGCAAACATTAAAGGTCAAGAAATAAATGTAGACTTAATTCAGATTAGACTGGGAGAGTTTGATGTGATATTAGGAATGGATTGGTTATCCAGCCACGCAGCGATAATCTCTTGTCAAGAGAAGAGTGTGAACCTTCAGACTTAAAATAGGTCTAAGGTAGTGTTTTATGGTAGCTCATCGTTTAAGCAATTGTGTTGCCTTACAATGATGCAGGCCAAGAAATTGTTAAAGAAAGGATGTGTAGGTTATTTAGCCTATATAATGGATACTCAGAAGAAGGGAGTAGAAATGATGAATATATCGATAGTCAAAGATTTTCAAGATGTGTTTCCAAATAATATGTCTGGTCTTCCGCCAGGCAGAGAGATCGAATTCGTAGTAGACTTAGCACCAGGAACGACACCGATTTTGAAAGCCCATATCTTATAACGCCAGTAGAAATGAAGGAATTGATGATACAATTGCAAGAATTGCTAGATAAGAGTTACATTAAGCCAAGTGTGTCTCCTTGGGGAGCACCAGTGTTGTTTATAAAGAAAAAGGATGGATCGATGAGGCTTTGTATCGACTATCAAGAGTTGAACCGAGTGACGATTAAGAATAGATATCCATTGCCAAGGATAGACGATCTTTTCAATCAACTGAATGGAGATAAATGTTTTTCCAAGATAGACTAATGAACGGGTTATCATCAGTTGAAAGTGCAAGAGGAGCACATACCAAAGACGGCGTTTTGAACTCGTTACGGACATTATGAATTTTTAATGATGTCATTTAGGTTAACTAATGCTCTGGCAGCATTCTTGGACTTGATGAACCAAGTCTTCAAGCCATGCTTAGAGAAGTTCGTAGTAGTATTTTATCGAAGATATTTTGATTTATTCATAAACTAAGGAAGAGCACGCCGAGCACTTGAAGATGGTATTGGAAGCATTGAGAAGGGAAGAGATGTACACAAAATTTTCAAAATAGGAATTTTGGATGGAGAGGGTTCAATTATTAGGACACGTGATAAATCAAAATGGAATTTCCATGGATCCAGCAAAAGTTGAGGCGGTAAGTAACTGGGAATAACCGAGGACACCCACCGAAGTAAGAAGTTTCTTAGGATTAGCCGGGTATTATCGAAGATTTATTCATGATTTTTTTAAGATCTCAATCCTGCTGACCAATCTAATAAGGAAGACGGTGAAGTTCGTGTGGACAGACAAATGCGAGGAGAGTTTCCAAGAGTTGAAGAGGAGATTGAGTGAGGCATCTGTATTATCATTAACAAATGATACGAGAGGATTTGTGGTGTTTAGAGATGTATCACATAGAGGACTTGGTTATGTGAAGATGTAGCATGGAAAGGTCATTGTGTATGTGTCACGACAGTTGAAAGATTTCAAAAAATGATACCCTACCCATGACTTAGAGTTAGCGACGATAGTTTTTGCTTTAAAGATTTGGAGGCATTATTTATATGAAGAAAAATGTGAGATATACACGGACTACAAGAGTCTGAAATATATCTTCACACAAAAGGAGTTGAACATGCGACAAAGAAGGTGGTTGGAATTAATCAAGGATTACGATTGCGAAATTCTTTATCCCACGGGAAAAATAAACTTAGTTGCCGACGATTAGAGTAGAAAAGGAAGGGAGAAGTTATTCAAATTGACAACTCGGGAGGAATTAATAAGAGAAATGGAAAAGTTTGAAATAAGGGTGAAGGAACCGAGAGAAGCGGAAGGAAAATTATTCGTGATGGGAGCTCACCCGACGTTATTGAATAGAATAAAGGAAGCACAAGAGAAAGATGAAAAGTGTGAGAATATAAGGAAGAGAATAGTAGAAAATGAGGAAGAAAAATTCAAAGTAGAGAAGGATGGTATATTAAGATTTGATGGTCGAGTATGGGTGCCAGCTATAACAAAACTAAGAGAGGAGATATTGCATGAATTAGATAAGTGGCCATGTTATTTCTACGCATTCTTCTTCTCTTTTAAGGTTAATTATCAATATAGAGTAGAGAGGGTTTGGAGAGTAAAACTCAGAGTTTTAGATTGGTAAGAGGAAGAAGAGGATTTCTAAGCTCTAACACTATCTTTTGCTAGCATTCAATTAAGGATTTAAGGTATAATTCATTCCTAAATTTCTAAGTTTTAGTTTTATCTAAGTTCTCTGTAAATTGGTTTTTATGGATTTGTTGTTCAAGCGTTGTGTATATGGGGTGTATTATGTTGTAGAATCTATTAATTATCATATATGAGGGTTGTTTAAGTATCAAATTCGTGGGAATTGGGTTGTAGCAGAAGATTATATATAATAGTGTTTATGTTCTTATTATATGGCTTAGAAAATACAAGAAATTGATGCTCTATTTATGTAATAATCTATAATTTATTGGTGGATTGTGAAAATATATTGAGAATCAAAAACAACGCAGTTTAAATTGTGCCAATTGATTGAAAAACAAATTCGTGGCGATCAAATTCGCTAAAGGTGTCAAAAAATGGAGTTTTCATGAGAAAACATGAAATTTAAGGAATTGAAATAGTTTAATTTGATGTTTAATTGTTCTAAGTTAATGAATATGTGAGGAAACATGTACGTGTTAGTTTTATATCAGTTGGATGTGCTAATTTCATCATTTGATGGGTGAAATTTGTGTTTGTTGGGCTAAAAATGGCTACTGTTCACTGCCAAGTCTCATTGTCTACATGCACCAAATAGCAATTGCTACTGAAGTGCCAAGGCAAGAAATAGTCTTGTTGCTTGTCCCCATGTCTAAGTGTGGCGCAACTGCGCCACACCCTGAACTGAAACAGTGAGGTCTGCTTGTTTGCAGGTCAGGCTTTTCGGACTTGTGTTAGCTTAGTGTGTATGTTAATGATGTTAAAACATGTTAAAAACTATAATAACAGATGTTAATGTGTTGAAATGCAAAATACAAAGATTTGAAATAAATATTTAAATAAGTTATTAAATGAAACCAATTGAGATGTTTTCAAAAATAGAGTTGAACGACTAAGTTATGTTGATCAATGTGTAATTTCAGAAACATTAAGTATGTTAACCTAAATGGTTAGGTGCGAGGTTAGGGTTATGACCTAAATGATGGTTTAAACCCTAAAGCTAATAGTCATACAACTAATTGTTGTTGCGATTTCAATGATATGTGTAGGGTAATTGGAGATTATTTCATTTATGTAGCTTACAATCAAGGCAAGTTTTCTAACTCTACCTTGTTATTATTGAGCAAGTTCTTAAATCTTAACTCTTTACATTGAGCAAAGTTTTCTAACTTCATTCTTTTCATATTGAATGCAAGTTCCCATTCCTAAATTATTATTGTGCAAGTTCCTAACATTCTTTACGAAGATGAGCAAGCTTAACCTGTTTTGCATATGTTTGTTCAAGCTTATGTAACCTAATTCGTTACATTTACCGAGATTTAGATTCCTAATTATTATTCAAAGCTTATATTGTTCTAATACATTGATTCAAGGAAGATTGTTTTACCTCTTCTATAGCACCTTGCATGTATACCATGTTTACTCAATTATATTATTGTTATTCAGTCTTTGACTTAGATAAACTTGTTCAAAGCTTTATCAATGTATTAAATCTTCAAGTAGTAAGCAAACCTTTATTGAGTGAATTAATCTATATTCGAATAGTGTTCTAAAATTCTGGAAAACACTGATAAGCTAGTGCCAAACTAAACTTTCTTTAGTGCGGAAATTCTAAATCCAAACTGAGACGAACAACCCTAACATAGGGGATTTTATACGTGTAACGTTTAGATGTTTGTGCACAATATATGGTACAAAGGGCTGATCCCCCTGAGTACGTTAAGAAGAGTCTGTACATTCTAATGACTGTTGAGGTTAAGGTAATAATACCTAAACACCGTGGACATAGTTCGTGGTCATAAGACCCTCAGATAATTAAAGTTCGAACTTGTTTTCTATTTTGATTCGTAGAACAAGTTCTCATGTTGTTCACCCTCAGCAATTGTTTGCTCACTCTTGCAATTAAACAATGCAACTAAAGTTGAAAGAGGTGATGATCCATCTACTAGCAAGGGAAAGGGCAAGATATCTAAGTGATGAAGAATTATTTAAAGTTTATTTAAATGCTTTAAAGATTTTTTTTTATTTTACAAAGTATTCCGTAAACTGATGTAATAATTTTAAGGTTAGATTACCTGGGATTTGTTTTGAGATTATGATGTAACCCTTTAATGGGAGAGATTATTGTTTAAATTATTTAAATTATGTCTTTATCCTTTGAATATGGGTAGTTAGATATAATAGTTTTTGATAAGTGAGCACCAAATTCGGTGAAAATGAAGTACCCGAATTTGGGGGTTTCACAGGTTGGTATCAAAGCTTTAGGTTATGAATCTTAGGTGGGGAAAAACCTTAGGAAGTATCCTTTAAGAATTCAGAAAACATAGAGGTGATTAACTCTTATCGGGTTTTAAGGAATGGATTAAGGCATCCATTGAAACTGAATAATAAAAGACATTATGTGCTAAGTGTTAATAACTTATGTGTTCGCGAGTAGCGAAAAATGTTAAGTAAAACTTAAAATTATTTTGTTGTCAGGATGTCTAACGAAGGAGGATTCAGTCCAGCTAGAGAGGTGATACCTCAGGTACCTAGAGATGATGAACCCCGGGATATTCACGTAGTGTGGGAACAGTTGATCCAAGAGGATGAGCTTGTGACCGATCCCGAGGAGGATAGTTCTGAGGAGGATGATGATGAGGAGGATCCTGAGGAGTTTCCACCAAACTCCGCATCGGCTGAGATGTATGACACTCTGTATGACCATAATATAGAGTTATAGGATAATGTTGAGGAGCTAAATGAGATGGTAGAGATGCATCACGTTGCATTGGAACAGAAGGAGATAGAGATTCAGGAACTTGACTCAAAAGTTGGAAACACGGAGTGGGATCTAGTTCATACCAAGGGTTAGCATGAAGACCTGTTGGCAGTGAACGAGAAGATGAAGACTGACATGGAGAAGATTGTGAGACCCCAGATTTTATGAATAAAGATTTAATTTTCTCGAAATATTTTTTTTAATATTATGGTGTGGATTTGAGATAGTGTTATAGTTGTGGGTAGTATTTATAAATTTTGAAAAGAATGCAAGTTGTTGTATAATATTCGATTGGTTGGGGAATATTCTTTTTGTCGGGGAATATCTGTACGATGGTACAGTCATTAGTGGACCCCACAACGGAATTATTGTTGGATTGAAAAAATGACAAAAATATTTTTATGAAAATAACGGCGAAAGTTTTACCGTTAAAACTGTTGAACTACTCGGTAGTAAAAGTACAGTAATATGCGTGGTTGGATAGTAGCACACGGTATTGATTATTGATATTTACGTGATAAGTCACTCAATTTTGTTTTATTGGTATTATTAATGTAATAAAATAGAATAACTTTTTATATAAAACAAAATACTTTTATAAAGTTATTCTATAAATAGAATATATTATATTCTATTATGCATAATGCCTGCATAGTATTTTGCATAGTAAAATCTTTTTATATAAAATAGAATACTTTTATAAAGTTATTCTATAAATAGAATATATTATATTTTATTATTTATAGTGTTTGCATAGTGCTGCATAGTGCCTCGCATAGTAAAATCTTTTATAAAGTTATTCATTTTATTAGATTATAAATAGAATATATTATATTTTATTTAAAAGATTTTACTTTAAATATGGACCGTCGATTAAAAAAATCAATCTGGACCGTTCATGAGTTAGTTACTATCACGATCCATTTTTCTACAAATAGAAGCTCATTCATTCATTATTTCTTACGAATTCACTTAAACTCTAGAGAGATAAACTATAGAGAGAAAGAAGAAAAGTATTCTGCTACTTCACTACTCATATATCCAGTACTCTTCTTCTTAAGGTAGGGGATATTATTCGTTGTACTTGTAAGGGGTATTCTTTCTTTCTTATTCATGAAGAGAACTTCTGTTATTCCATTCTTTATTATTCTGTTGGAATAACCTGAATACGCGGGATACCCTATACTTGGTGAAATTCTTCTGTTATTCCATTCTTTATTATTATGTTGGAATAACCTGTTTATGCGAAGTACTGCATACATGGTGAAATTCTTCTATTATTTCGTTCTTTATTATTCTGTTTTAATATCACAGTTTGGTCGTATTACGCCCGACTGGTTCCATTAATTATTCCGTTGGAATAACTTATCATGTCGGTTTATCGCATGCATGGTAATTTCATTGTTGTTCCAATATTTATTATTACGTTTAATATCTGTTTGTGCATTTTACGCTGCACTGGTTCCATTATTTATTATTCATTGGGAATAACTTTGTTTGTGCGATCTATCGCATGCATGGTGAATTACATTTGTTATTCTATTCTTATTTATTACATTTGAATATCCTGTTTATGCGATTACGCATGACACAGTTCCATTATTTATTATTTTGTTTGAATAACTTTGTCTGCATGCGGATTACGCATTTATGGTGAAATTCTTACATTATTCCATTCTTTATTATTATGTTAGAATAACTTTTGTCATGCTGAGTACTTCATAATGGTGAAATCCTTTTATTATTTCATTCTTTATTATCTTTGTTGGTTATTGGTTTTACTGATTTGTATGTCTTTGGCCATAGTGCAAAGATGATATGTTGTTGAATATCTTTGGCCTGTAGTACAAAGATGATCTGGTATTTGATAGCTTTGACCCGTAGTGCGAAGACGGACATGTGTATGACATGATCATGACTACTAGTGATACTAATGAATATCCTTGGCCGTAGTGTATGGATAATTCAATGATGTGATTGGCAGGATCATGACCATTAGTTAACAGTTGAATGTCTTTGGTCAGTGCAGGCGACAGACAATTGATTGGTATGATCATGACCATTGGTTTTATAGTTGAATATCTTTGGCCCGTTGTGCAAAGATAGACAACTGATTGGTATGATCATTGTTATTACATTTGAATATCTTCAGCCTTTGGGGTAAGGATATTGAGTAAATGTTCTACTAAGCCTTTGTGGCAAGAAGAACTGTTAATTCACATTATTATAAATATGAATTATGAATTTAACTAACATCTTCGGTGGTTCAGGTGAAGACAAGTGATGAAAGTTCTATTTGTCTTGAATATAAAAAAGAACTGTTGATGAGTAATACAGGAATAAAATATCAACGATGGACTTTTAATCTAGAAGAGATAGTAGATATTATGTTCTACATGACTGTTCTAATGGATTGCTTGTTCCGCTATAGTTAAACTTGATGTTTATTATATTGTATCAGTTTAACACTGTTGAAGGCTAACGATAATTTATTCTGCATTATCGTAGTCATAATATTTCTTACTGGGCTAGTTGAGCTCACCCTTTTGCTTTCATTGTTCTCTTCAGGAAATGAGAACGTAGCTGCATTATATTCTAGAATGATGTCTGAAATACAAGAGATAAGAAATGGAAAAATTATGATAGAGAGGAAATAACCAGGAAGGTACAATTTGAAAAGAAAGCAAGGTATGTTTTAGTTGTGGAAAAGATGGTCACATAACTCGATTTTGTCGTGCACCAAAGTCAAGTCTACCCATTCTTTTATCACTCTTGCTTGCGCTCAACGTTTAAATTTGACTTCGGAGAAATTAGACTTTGAGTTATTGGTTGAAACTTTGATAGTAGAAACCTTCGTTACCTCCAATATTTATAAATCTTGTTTAATTCAAATTGACACTTTCACGTTACGTGCCAATCTTATCTCTTTGAAAATACTTGCCTTTAATGCGATTTTAGGAATCAATTGGTTAACTACTCATCATGTTCTTCGTAAGGTTGTTAGCTTTCATATTCCTAACCAACCTGTTATGCGAATTCAAGCAACCAAACCACTAATGTCAATCATTGTCATATCAAGCCATAAGTAAAGAGCCCCGATCCTTTCGTTGTTGACTTTCTTATGTGGAATGCCCCGAAGCCAGACTTTCTGTAGGTGACGTCGTGAATGATGATGGAAAGTTGATAGGTATCAATGTGACGTACTATCCAAGTCTTGAATGAGGGTCACAGTTTTGAATGATATTTCTATTGTTAATAAATTTCCTGACGTATTCTTGAAGACTTCTTAGCCTACCCCTAGAGCCTGAAATCGAATTTTGTATTGACCCCAGTACAAAACTCATTTCTAAAACCCTTAAATATTTCTTCAACTAAAATGAACGTAACATGCGCCAAAGACGTTGGCTCGAGCTTTTGAAGATTACGATCGTACCATGCAATATCATCATGGAAGTGCGAACGTGATAGCTGACGCGTTGAGTAGAAGATTGTATGCGGTTACAAGTGCGAATATACGAACCCACGTGAAGATAACGAATATATGATTAGAATCGACTTTAATCGATAAAGTTAAAGCCGCTCAAGCTACATACTCAGAGCTGATGAATGAGAAGAAGAAGGTTCAAGAGGGCGTTATTCTAGAAGCAAGAATCGACGAAGAGAGGAAATCTAAACCCTCGATTTAATTGGCCCATTTGAAATCCTCGATGAAGTAGGAACTGTGGCTTATAGACTCATTTACCGCCAAGTATGTCGCGTGCTCATAACATTTTTAACGTATCGATGTTACGTAAATATGTGAACGACCCGAACCACATTAATAATTTAGAACCGGATGAGATAGCATAAGATTTAACGTATGGGGAGATATATGTTAAAATCTTGGATAAGAAGGATCATATTCACTCAAAGATTATACCTCAAGAATTAGAATTTAAAATGAAGTCAAGGTATCCTCACCTCTTCGGCATACCAGGTACGTACGTAAATTTCGAGGGCAAAATTTCATAAGGAGTGGAGATTGTGAGACTTAATTTTATGAATAAAGATTTAATTTTCTCGATATTTTTTTAATATTATGGTGGATTTGAGATAGTGTTATAGTTGTGGGTAGTATTTATAAATTTTGAAAAGTATGCAAGTTGTTGTATAATATTCGATTGGTTGGGGAATATTCTTTTTGGCAGGGAATATCTGCATTTGCGTGATGCAGTCATTGGTGGACTATAGCGCCCCAAATCCGGGTATCCTCCAACCCGACGAGATGGTGCTATATCTTGTCAACATTCATACATTCATTCAATTGAAAGGTCTCAAAGAACGAACATAACTTCTATATATTTAAAGTAATATTTACATTTCCTAGGTTCTATACCTATTACAATGGTTCTTTGTCATAATATCAGTTACATTACAACAATAGACCTATACTATTACAAGACAGCTTAGTAATCTGCCTTAGCTTTTCCCTTATCCTTTTTCGATCCTTCGGGACGTTCAGTCTTAGCTGCATTCATATGGTTCAAGCAAGAGTGAGCATAACTAGCTCAGCAAGTTAACAATTTAATAACAACATGCTTGACACATATAAATCGTATATCTTCAATAACTGAACAATAGTTATGAAGTACTATTGATAACTCAAAATAGCACTCCATCTTTTCTTTCAAAATGTTTTACAATAGTAACAATATTTAATAAAACATTCAATCCGGTCAAAGACCTCGAGTATTCATTCTTTATTGGAAAAGGATAACCCGAAAGCAAGTCCGTAAGCCCGATATTACTTATGAGCACTTTTAGGTGATCAACCTATTGTACTCTATGTTGATCAACACTACATCCATTAAACGTATGCACGTTTAAGCATTTGGCAACCTCACGTGCCTGTCGTTTTACCGACAAAACATTTGTTTAACATTTCAGTCTTCTTTTGAAAACCATATCAAGTAGTTGACAAAAGATAGCAACATTTGATAATACATGAATAAATTATCACTACATCAAGTCTAGCCAAAAGAGTTGGCTTTAACTTCAACATACCTCAATTCATGCGAAAGAATACATGAACCTCAAAAACTTGTTTAGATTGAACTGAGACAAGAGTTAGAATACTTGCCTTTAACGTCTGCTACGGTATATTAACTTTATGTTCAAGTCGTTCAAGTCTCTACAATACATGATCACATAATGCCTTACATTAGGTCACATATAATCAAGTATGTATATGACTATATCATACCCTTCATTTTAATCTAAGTGTGTATTAGATTCAGTTACTATTCGTTCCGGTTTATCATTATCCTTGCATTTTATTCGACTAGGTTATCTCAACCTTTATACAACATCCTTAAGGTTTAACAATGTTACATTACATTCCTTAAGTTATGTTTACTTCTTTATTAATTAGCTTTTCTTTCTTTGTACTTAGAAATCTTCATTGCTATCCTTGTTCTAAGACTGGCGTTGCGGCGCCGTCTTTATAATTACATCTCGCTACGTATGTGCGAGCTTATAAAGATCATCATTGTCCGGACTTGGCATGTCATGGCGCCCTCTCCAGGAGGATTTTGATGCTTGTACATGGCGGCTGCTATTTCCACATATTGTATTATGGTTTGTGCTACGGAGAACTCTTGCAGTGTGCTTGAACATCATTACGTCTTCTTGGCCATGACTCATTTTACTGAGGGTTTGCGCCCTTGCCAACTTGTGCACCGCAAAAAATAATTTCAGTTTTGAATTTTTTTGTGAACTTCCCGGACGCATAACTTCTTCGTTATAAGTCCTAATTGGCTCGTTGAAAAGCCTACGGTTCACAAATTATGTAATCTACATGATCATGCAAGAATTTTATCTATTTGACTTCGTTTTTAAAAATTCTCCTATTAGTTTATTTTTAACGAAAACGATAAACGTTCGTGAACGTTCAACGCTCGTTTCTTCGTTCTAAGTCGGAATCCGGTCATTTTTGAGTCCGCAACTCTTAAATGCCAAATATGACTTGTCTCTATTGGAAAACAATGGTTTCGTGATCAAACACAAAATTTGACCTCCATTCTCGAGAATTTTACGAATTCGACGTTTATCGTCCAATCGTGCAATTTCCGGGAATTCTTCATTCATATGATTTGTTCAACACTACAAATGAACTTCATTCATCATGTGAACATCTTACACATACTTAATATAATAACTTATATTCATTTTTGGATTTTGACTTATTCTCCATTAGCTTATAACTTGTCAAATTATAAACTACTTAAGATTTGATTTTTCATGACTTATGACAATTAGAGTTTCTTAATCATCATACTTTACATGTTCTTCACATATAACTTTACTTATGTATACATGATACATATAATCATATAAGTTCTTAATTATCTTCTCTAAATACAAGATCATATTTTCATACTTAACATTCAAGGTTAACTTATAATAAGTTTATAACTTTTATAAGTTCAAATGACTTATTGCCATCTTATATGGCTTAAGTTAATTTCTTACTCATTCTTCTTACTTATTAACATCCATGTTCCTTAATTCCAACTTTTCTTATCCCCCTATCATGGTAGAGATATAAGATAATAGAGAAGAAGTCTTACTTTTGTGTAGTCTTGGTAAGGTAGCTTTCTTCTTCTTCTTACTTATGGAATGACTTGTTTGTAGCTTATTCTCTCTAACACTTAAGCACTTTCAATATGTTGGATTATTTGAACAACTAACAAATGGCTTGTAAGCCTTCTCTATTTATAGAATTTGCAAAGCTAGGGTAATTTGGTCTTTAAATCATCCCACCTCCTTAAGCCACCTCCTTACTATTCATTACTTGGTTAGCACAAAACCTACCCTTTGCTTGACCACCACTCATAAGTCTTGGTCATTACTCCTTAAGTCTTGGTCATTACATTAACTTGGTCACCACATTTAACCATATTATTATGGTGTGCCCCATGGGTCAACCAATTCATTTCAATCTAGCTTGGGCTTGGACCAACTAAATCTTTGGGCTTTGCATTAATAAACACTAATTGGTTCATTAATTAATGACTGGGCCTTAACATGTTAATCTACTTGGGCTTGAATATAATTGTTAACTAATCTTCCAAGTCCATTAACATTACTTAATACATATACATATAGTTTATGTATTATTTTCAGTATTCTAATTCATATAGGATTTATATACGATATTTCATCCTTTCATACTAAACTCGTATAATACTTAGTATTATACTACTGTTTTCATTACTTTGTACAATACCTAGGTATCATACCATTATCACTTATTCATTACTACTTCGCATTCCTTAACGTTTATAAATTATGTCCGCAAGCGAAATATTACATTTTCTATAACTAGATTTTTATTACATAATCCATCTTACCTTGTTATTTCATCATTACGTATTTCTTGGAAACTCAAAATTATATCCCGAGCAAATACCGATGAATAGTGTTTTTCAGAAAATTTCTCAAAAAACTTTTATTTTCGTCTTGGAAATTCAAACACTTTAATTCATCCACGTAGCTCAAATACTACGACATTCTAACATCAATAGGTTATACAATGACAACCATCTTGATAACACATGAAATATGATTTTATTATTATTTAATTTAATAAAATCATTTTACAATAAGATCCGAATTTCTCGGTCGTTACATTCTTCCCCCCCTTATAAAGATTACATCCCACGAATCTCGTCTTACTTGAATCAAATAGATGAGGAAAATTTTTCTTAATCTTTTCTTCTAGTTCCCACGTTGCTTCTTCAACATCGTGGTTCTTCCATAATACCTTTACTAATGGTATTACCTTGTTCCTCAGAACTTGTTCCTTTCTATCAATGATCTGAATCGGCGACTCTTCATATGTTAAGTCTTTCTCGATATGAATCGGCTCATACTCGATTACATGCTTATAGTCCGGCTTATATGGACGTAATACAGATACATGAAACACGTTATGTATTCATTCTAGGTCTGGAGGTAATGCTATCATATAAGCTACCTCTCCCACCCGTTTTAACACTTCAAAAGGTCCTATAAATCTTGGACTTAACTTTCCTTTCTTTCCAAAGCGTATCTTTCCTTTCCAGGAGATACCTTTAGAAACACATACGAGCCTACCTCAAACTCTCGACTTAGTCTATGTGAGTCCGCATACTTCTTCCATGCATCACGAAATGAGGCGAGACGCATCCGAATTAACTTCACCAACATCCGGCATGCTGCTTGCACCACCTACGGTCCTAGCATCCAGCGTTCTCCCCACCTCATCCCAACATAAAGGTGTTCTGCACTTTCTCCCATATAGAGCTTCATACGGCGGCATACCTATGCTTGCATGATAACTGTTGTTATATGCAAACTCTACTAGTGGTAGGTGATCATCCTAACTACCCTTGAAATCCATGACGCAAGACCTCAACATGTCTTCTAACGTCTGAATTGTCCTTTCGCTCTGCCCATCGATTTGTGGATGATAAGCCGTGCTTAACCTCAGCTGTGTTCCCAACTGTTCTTGCAAACTCCTCCAAAAATCGATGTGAATCGTGGATCACGATCTGACATAATCGACACTGGTACTCCATGTCTGGAAATGATTTCCTTAACATAAAGTTTAGCTCACTGGTCTAAGTTATACTTGACCCTAATTGGAAAAAAGTGAGCTGACTTCATCAACCGGTCCACTATTACCCAAATCAAATCATACCCTTTATGCGTCGTCGGAAGTCCCACCACGAAGTCCATCGTGATATGCTCCCACTTCCATTCTGGAATCTCCAATGATTGTACTAAGCCACTGGGTCGTTGATGTTTGCCCTTAACGTTTTGACAAGTTAAGTACCTACTCACATACTCTGCTATTTCTCTCTTCATGTTTGGCCACCAAAAACTCTTTCGAAGGTCTTGATACATCTTAGTGCTACCAGGATGTATCGAGTACCTCAAACTATGAGCTTCTTGTAACAATTGCTCCTTTAATTCCATCTCATTCGGAACCCAAATTCTTCCCTCAAATTTTAATAATCCCTCATTATCAAGACTATACTTAGCATCTTCCTTCTCGGATAACCGCTTCTTCATTTGGTTACAATCGTCCGTCTTGAGTTGTACCTACTTAACACTTTCTACGATGGTAGATTGCATCTCAGTTACAAAGAGTAACTGCCCCAAATCACTCAACATTTTTACTTCTATTTCCAACCTAGCCATCTCTGTTATTAACTCATTTTGAGCCGTTAACATAGACAACTTTTCCCGACCCTTCCTACTTAAGGCGTCGGCAACTACATTGGCCTTTCTAGGGTGATACATGATTTCACAATCATAATCCTCTATCAACTCCAGCCATCTTCTCTGTCTCATATTCAACTCCTTCTGAGTGAAGATATACTTTAGACTTTTATGGTCCGTATATATCTCACATTTTCCCCATAAAGATAATGTCTCCATATCTTTAGGGCAAACACTACCGCGACTAGTTCCAGATCATGAGTAGGATAAACTTTCTCATAATCCTTCAACCTGCCAAGATGCATACACAATGACTTTGCTATGCTGCATAAGCACATAACCAAGTCCTCTATGTGAAGCATCACTATATACTACAAAATTTCATGTGTCATCTAGCAATGACAAAATAGGCGCTTCACTTAATCTTGTCTTCAGTTCTTGAAAACTGTCCTCACATTCATCCGTCCATACATATTTCACCGTCTTCCTTGTTAAATTAGTCAACAAGGTAGCTATCTTCAAAAAATCTTGGATAAATCTTCGATAGTACCTGCTAACCCTAGGAAACTCCGTTCCTCATTCAGCATTTTCGGTTGTTCCCAATTCATTACTTCTTCCACCTTCGCTGGATCTACTGAAATCCCCTCTTGGTTATTGACATGACCTAAAAACTGCAATTTTTCCAGCCAAAATCCACATTTGGTGAATTTATCATATAACTTCTCCTTCCTTAATGTATCCAACACTAATCTTTAGTGTTCAACATGATCTTTTGGCGTCTTAGAATAGACTAGAATATCATCGATAAACACCACGAGCGAACTTGTCCAAATATAATTTGAATACTTTGTTCATCATATCTATAAATGCAGCTGGTGCATTCGTCAACCCAAATGACATCACCAGAAACTCGTAATGACCATAACGAGTCCTGAATGCAGTCTTTGGTACATCTTCCTTCCTAACCTTCAACTGATGATACCCGTCCATAAAATCTATTTTAGAAAAATACTTTGCCCCTTTCAATTGATCAAAGAGATCATCGATCCTGGGTAATGGGTATTTATTCTTTATCGTTAACTTGTTCAACTCCCAATAGTCGATACAAAGCCTTAACGATCCGTCTTTCTTCTTGACAAACAACATCGGTGCTCCCCACGGCGAAACACTCGGTTGAATGTACTTTTTGTCCAATAGTTCTTGTAACCGAACCATTAGTTCTTTCATTTCCACCGGTATACGTATATGCGGTGCCCTTGAGACTGTGCCGCTCCGGCGCGATGTCTATCATAAATTCGATCTCCTATCCGTGAAACTTCATTAACTCACTTGGAAATACATCCATGAATTCGTTTACTATAGGTATTTGTTCCATGGTTTCTCCCACTCTCTGGGTATCAACAACATGGCATAGGTAACCTACACAACCCTTCCTTAAGAGTTTTCTAGTTTATGTCATCATAAGGCAACACGGACGTCCCGGCAATTTACTACCATAAAATACTACAGGATGTTGCTTCAACGTCCTGATTCTCACACATTTCTTTTGGCAATCTATAATTGCTCCATGGTTAATTAACCAATCCATTCCGAGAATTACGTCGAATTCTCCTAACTTTATCGGTATTAAATCTACCGATAACTTACGACCACGTACATCTACGCAACAACTCCTATGAATATCTTCAACAGGAATTATCTCCTCGTTTGCTACCTTAATGTTCAAAGGTATAGGTAATTTTTTGGGAAATAATTCTAGTTGTCTAGCAAAATCACATGCTATAAATGAACAAGTAGCACCCGAATCAAATAGCACGTATGCATTTATATTGTTGATCGTAATAATACCTGCAACTACATCCCCTGATGCCACCGCATCTTGGACCGTCATATTAAAAGTGCGGGCCATTGATTTCCCCGGCTGAGCTGGACCACTAATAGCTAATTTCCCGCTATTAGTTCCATTATTTCGTTCTATCCCCTTCTTCGGGCAGTTCTTCGCTATGTGGTCAGTTGATCCACATACAAAACATCCGTGATTTTTCTTCGGATTTGGACAGTTAGGCGAAATGTGGCCTTCCTATCCACAATTATAACAAACCGCCTTTCCTTTGAGATAGACTCCTAAGTGAGTCTTCCCTCAAGTTTTATAGGCCTCCATCCTCCTCTTAGAGTCCCTTTGTTTTACTCCGGTATTCCCAGAGTTAAAGCCCTTCCTCTTCTGACTGTTTCCACTTCCACTAGCTCCCTCGGTCTTGGTTCCTCCATCAACCTTGCCCTTGTTTTTCTTATCCTTGTGGTACTGGCTGAGAGCCTCGTTCACACCTTCGAAAATTATTGCCTTTTCGAGTATGGTTCCAAAGGAAGTACTTTGGAACATAGAGATTCGGCTATAGAGCCAGGGTTTCAATCCCTGCTCGAACCTTCTAGCCTTTCACACTTCAGTGTCCACCTGATGTGGAGCGAATCGTGCCAATTCATTAAACTTGACAGCATACTAGGGAACTGTCATGTCCCCTTGTCTCAATTCAAGAAACCTCATTTCCATCCTCCCTTGCATACTCGTGGGAAAATAGTTCTCCTTTAACCTCTCCTACGTTAGGTTTCCTATATCTCGCCCCCCTTTTGGTTTGCCTCATGAAGAGTTGGCCTCTCCTTTCATCAAATAGGTTGCAAAGGAAACCTTTTGACCCTCCTCAACATTTGCTATTACAAATGTTTTCTCGATTTGTTTTACCCAAGTCTGGGCTTCTATAGGGTCCGTAGTTCCTTTAAACTCTGGCGGACCTACACTTTTAAAGTCCTTGAAAGTAGTAGCTCGTACTACTCCAGGAATCATGGGTACATTAGCCCCCGTTCTATTAAATGCAGCCGTTAAAAGATTAACGAACTCCTGCATTGGATTAACTGGACCACCCTCCGGTTGGTTAACATTAGCGCATACGATTTCGTTTATCTCCTTCTTGGGCGCATTTTAACATTAAGAAAACAACACAACATTATTACTTTATTCTTGTTGGTTTGTTATTATTTATAATCAAACAACAACTCATACTCATTACTCAACATATTCCATAAAAAGACTTATATTGATTCATAACTTGTAGTTTTAACACTACATTGTTTACATTACCCACCTTTTAGTTATTACCATCCATGCAATTACTTTCCAAAATTGGGATTTACAAAGACTTCCTTTGTTATACAAAAGAGCATTTTACGTCACTACTAGATACATAATATTTACATATCTAATCTACTCTAGCTATTGCTAGACTACATCTGTCATAGGGCATTCTCGAAATCCTTGCTAGCGCATAAAGCGAATAACATCTCTCTTGATAATGTGTAAATCCATCTCTACTTCTATCGATATCCATTTACCTACTTACGAAATCTACACGAGAACTCCTATGTATATAGGACATCCTCTCCAACTTCCTCTGTTTAGTCTTTAGCTCCTGTTTGAGCTCAAAGACTTCACATTTCAACTCTCGGACCATGTCCTTAGCTAGAACTCTATCATCATGCTCCTCTTCCCACATTCCCTCCATGCTAGCCTTGTCCTCACGGACAGCTGTTAGGTTTGTAATATTTATGAACGCAATCAAATTGCAAAAAGTGCGGAAACGTGTAAAAATCAGAGTTTAAAATTTTACAAACCATATACCCGGATCACCCTTTATGCATAATTATTAATTAAACAAAAAAGATGAATAAGAAACATACCCTTGAAGATCCGAGCTTCCTCAGTTACAAGTTCACCTCCAATCCTTTTCGCGTTCAACTTGAATCCAACGGGTTTGGTTCCTTCCTTTGATCAACGTTAGCCACCCAAGTGTTTGGCCTCTGAGGTGATCCACCAGGAAGAATAAAGATTCAAGAAAATGGGTGGTTGGCTAAACCTAGTTTTTCTATCTCTATAGAAAAGAGCGTACTCTCCAACAATTGGAATAACGTGTGTTGTAAAAGTCAACAACCCCTCACCCATAATAAGACTCCTCTTATTTATAGATGTGGGCAACCCAAATTAACAATTAAGGAATTGGGATTTATTTAATTAATTAAGTTCTTTTAATTAATTAAGCTCCCTAATCTTATTAGGGATAATTAATTAAACTCCTTTAACTAATTTTTCTTCCTAATTCAATTAGGAATAAATGAGAATACTTATATTAAATTAATTCCTAAACTCTTTTAGAAATTAAAATAATAATAATTGTAATAATATTAATAAGACTCCTCTTATTAATTTATATTTAATATTTCTAAAATATTAAATAATAAATATTAAGCTATTTAATTTATTCTATCACCATAGATTAAATTAAATATACATAACATATTATTACGATTATGTCATTAACTTCTTAAATAATTATTCTTCCTTTTATGGTGTGACCCTTTAGGTTCTCCATATTAAACCTGGTTGTGAATAAATCAATTAGAACAATTCTAATCTTATTTAAATAAATAAATTAAACAATTAATTTATTTAAATAAATAATATTTATTCTACAATGGGATAAGCCTCCCTAGCGATCAACGACTTTTCGAGATAATATAGATTTCAACATTAATCATAAAAGAAACTTTGAGTAAATAGTTACCAAACAATTCAATCCTTCCACCATACAATGTCCCAATTAAATATAAGACATGGAATTCTTTGTCAAGTCTTATTTTATTTAATTATATGTATTTCGATCCTTAAATGCACAACTCAAATAATGCAAATTAGAAACTCCTTTCTAATTTCATTACTTTTTAACCAAAAGGACTCTTTGGGTTGTCATTTATCGAATCACATAGGATATTTCTCTTCTTTTAATAAGTGGTAGATTCTTTATTGATCATACATTATCTCCATATACAACTTATTATACCCAAGCATACCCTTTGATATACCCTAAGGGTCTTAAGGAATAAGTCAAAGTATAACTCATCATACACAAGATACTATGATGATCTCAAGTCCAAGGATCACTTGTCTTACTATCACTACTGAATTCCTATTGACGAGTGCAAGTAAAACTTAATTAGGTATTCCTTAGCGAGCCAATGTTCGATGAACTTATTCTCTAATAAGCACCTACATACTTGCTTTAGTGTCTCCACACAAATGATCATGAGATCAATCATCCTAATCCATGAGCAAAACGACGTATGTACCAATCTATCCCAATTCACTAATCCCCAATTTAGTAATCCAATGATTGGGAACTATTTTAGTTTTAAGCTTTCTAAGAATTTAGATCTCATTAGAATGATCATCATCATTATTCTAAAAGCATTGCTTAAAACTATGGGTTTATCACATATTATAAAACAACATCATGTAGATAATTAAAAGCATTTAATAAATTAATACTTTTTATTAATAAATGAATAAGATTGTTACAAAGTATATGCTTTATCATCAAACATGATTGGCTTGTGTGCATACTACTTTCAATCTCCCACTTACACTAAAGCCAATCGCCATGGTATCTCATACTCTTCTTCTCTAAGTGACGATTATCTTGCTGTTGGATAAGCTTTAGGTAATGGATATGTAATGTTGTTCTTGAGAGTCCACTATCTCTATAGTGATTTCCCATCTTTCTATGATTCTAATAATCAAATGAAAGTACCACAACACATGTTTAGATCCAAGATGAGACTTAGGAACTATTCCTAGTTACGTAATGAACTTTTAATCCAAACAATCAACTTGCGACTTCATTTATAGCTATATACTTTGTCTTTATCACTAAACCAAAGAACTCTTTCTTTGTTTGGAACCTTTCGAATTCTTGCACCAATTTATTCAAGGTAACCCTTTACCTTAAAATGGATTTTTCGTCGTCTTGGTTTATGCGAAAAACTTGAGTCTGTTAAGCCCTCTAGTTTTAATTTAGACCCACCATGAATATGATCACATCCTTAGTCTTGGGTTAAGCACTTTAAGATGTTTTTCAACGACTCATAGTGAACTTCTCCGATATGACCGATCGACATCGGTCTCGTATATTTCATTCGTACATGATTGTCACTCATCGACTCTCTTTTCGGGGAGTATGTGGGGACTATTAAGAGATACACTCCATGGCTCATCAACATGAGACATCTCTTGGAGCTTATATGCTAAGCGACTTTAGCATCAAATGAATATACATTCCTTGGGTTAAGTCGAGCATCCTCTTGAATCTATGTATATAGATTTTAACCCCTAATTAAGATACTCTTCCCAAATCATTACTGGAGGAATGTTTAGACAACTTTATCTTCTTGATTGTAGCATTGGTATGTTATTCTCATCCGTAGTATATCAACATATAATACTAAAAATTTCTGTGCATCCATGACCCTTTTGTACACTAGAACATTCCTCATCGTATAAGTCGGATTATCATCTTCTTATGATGTGTACCTCATCATCATCATCTATGATGAATCCATACCTCCTAGGTATCTTCGGTACTTTTCCCATTCGATTAGGTTTGTGAGGAATCTATCTATAAGTTCCTCTTATTTGACTTATAGTGTTTTGTGGTTCTTGAACTCTTTAAGATCTATTATCCTCCCACTAGCCCTTCAATAATAAACACCTTTATCTTAGAAGGCATCGTCTTCGTCACTTTTTGCTAAGTAGGATTATAGAACATATACCTAAACTTACTTTAAGATGTCCCACAAATACTTAAATCTTGTCCCAAGTTTATCCTTTGAAACCTTTTCACATAAGTTGGACTTCTTAACAATATTAGAAGCGTGGTCCATAACTTTTATGGAGTCTTGACATAAACCATTTTGAGGCGCCCCAAAATTAGGTATGAATACAAATATTGTCTAAATCGTAATATATTGTCTACTAGATATTATACAAACTCAAAAGGAGTCCTCATTACAACTATTATCACACTATTTCACGAGAATAGTGAGGACTACTAATGCTATCCTCTGGACCATTACTCCGTTCCCAGGCTCGTCCCGGCTATGTTCTCATTTCACGAAGAAACGGTGAAAGAAAAGGTGAGCTCAACTAGCCCGATGAAATATTATGACTAAGATAATGCGAAATAAATTATCATTAGCCTTGACGATGTTAAAGCGATAAAATACAATAGACAACTAGTTTAAGCTATGCGGCGGAAATATGCGATCCATTAAAAGAGTCAGTAGAAAATAAAGTCTACTATCTTTTAGGTTTTAAAGGGTTTTCATAAATTTTTATCATTAAGACTCGGTTTAATGAATAAACCACAATATCTAATCATCCACATATCACGGTCAAGGATTTTCATCAAATTATCAATAGTCGTGACTATATCTTAGAATCACCCACAGTAATAATCATACCAAAAACTATCCATCAACTGCATTACAGAATACTTTGAGGACTTTTATCACATCATTTATAACAAGCCGTGATTATCTTAGAATGATCCACAGTCATAAAATCATACTAAGTTCATCTATGCACGTAAGCGAAGATAACATATTATAACATGAGGATGATAACAATGACATAATAATTCAATAAAACAAGTTCAAAATTATTTTATCCGAGGAATTAGTAACGTCCAAATTGTCGACAAGATCTCTTTGTTTTGTAGAGTAAAATTCAAGAATGATCGGAAGAATATTTCCATGAAAAGATCTTTGGATGAAACGCGAAATATCGAGAATATTCTACTAATTTCATGGAGTATAGAAGTCAAAGTTTTAACCAATTTGGTATAATAAAGAATGGAATAACAAAGGAAATCACCGTGCATGCGGTACTTGGCATAGGCGAGTTATTCAACGAATAATAATAATAACGGAACCGGTCGGGTGAAATTCACACAAGCGGGATGATCAACAGAATAATAAATCTTTGAATAATAATAAACAATGGAACCCGGTCCGGTGTAAAAACACACGACGGATATTCAACGAGAATAATAAATGCGGAATAATAAACAATGGAACCGAATCCTGTAAAACACACCTGAGCGAGGATATTCAACGAGAATAATAAAGAATGGAATAACGAAAGAAGATCACCAAGTATAGGGGATTAAGCGTATCTGAGTTATTCCAACGAATAAATAAGAATGGAATAATATAAAGGATTTCACCAAGTATAGGGTATCTGGCGTGTCACGAGGTTATGTATAGGGTATGCCACTTTTACGAGTTATTCAACGAATAATAATGAATGGAATAAATAAAGTTCTCTTCATGAATAAGAAAGAATAACACCCTTACGATTACAACAAATAATATCCCTTCTACTTAGTAAAAGACCTTTGGATATCAAAGTAGTGAAGTACAGAATACTCTTCTTCTTTCTCTCTATAGATTTTCTCTCTATAAACTTCTCTCTATAATTTCTCTCTCTAGAGTTTGGTGAATTAAAAGAAAATAATGAAGGAATGAGCTTATTTATAGGAAAATAGAATGCATAGTAATTAATCCATGAGCGGTCCAGATTGATTTACTTTAATCGGCGGTCCATATTTAAAACAAAATCTTTTAAATAAAATATCATATATTCTATTTATATAAAAACATTTTACTATGCAAACACTATGCAACACTATGCAAAACACTATGCAAAACACTATATACAACACTATGCGTAATAAAATATAATATATTACATTTATAGAATAACTTTAATAAAGTAATACATTTTATATAAAAAGATGTTTACATTTTATTACGTTAATAATCTGAATAAAACAAAAGCGTCATTATCATTATAATAATTCATATTATTAATCGACGATAATGGAATCAAAGCGGTGACTTCTCACATAAGCATCGATAATCAATATGGTGTGTCTTACTATGCACCCACATTATTCTTGTACTTTTACTACTGAGTAGTTCAACATTATCCACGGTAAAACTTCGTAGTTATTTCAATAAAATATTTTTGTCGTTTTCTCGATCAAATAATAATTACATTGTGGGGTCCACCAATGATTGGTAGTTTGTCTGAATATTCCTGCTAAGCAAGAATATTCCCAGACCAATCGAATATAATATAACCACTTGCATACTTTGCAAAATTTATAAATACTACCCACAACTATAATATTATCTCAAATTCACACCATAATATTAAAAATTATTTCTACAAAATTTAAATCTTTATTGATAAAATCACGGGTCTCACAATCTCCCCTCCTTATGGAATTTAGCCCTCGAAATTAGAGTGCGTACACTGGTATGATAAAGAGGTGAGGATACCTTGAATACCTTTATCGTTAAAAATATTAAATTCATCTCATGATCCATGAAGATATTCATTAACAATTCATCTTTTGCACTCTGGCTAAAAGATATACAAGCTGTAAAACCAATAATCTTTGAGGCCTTGACTTAATAGTATCACAACCACGAATTATCCATGCACTTCTTGGCGAGGATATTCGTGTTTTCAATCTGATCGTGATTATCTTAGAATAATCCGTGGTCATAATCATACCAAGTCTATCAATACACTACTGACGAAAGATGACTTTTACCACATCCATGAATTAATATTTCATTCTTTGAGACTCATTTCGATAATTAATTCATATCATCGAATCATCCACACTACGGGGCGAGGATATTCATTAGTATCACGACCACGAATTATCCATGCACTACTGACGAAGATAATCGTGTATTCATTAGTATCCGACCACAAATTATCCATGAACTACGGCCCGAAAGATAATCGTGTATTCATTAGTATCACGACCACAAATTATCCATGCACTACTACTCTGACGAAGATAATCGTGTATTCATTAGTATCACGACCACAAATTATCCATGCACTACGACCAAAGATAATCGTGTTTTTCAATTACGGTTATGATTATCTTAAAACAATCCACAGTCATAATCATACCAAGTCCATCTATGCACTACTGAATACACGAGATGACTTTCAACATAATATAAGCATGAGGATAATGATATAAAGAATCAATCAAATGAGATAAAGGATAAATATTAAACATTTATAATATAATTTATCCGAGGATTCAAAAATATCCCCATGTTATCAATCACTTAATAATCTCATAATCTAATATCATTAATATTATAACAATATTTTAATCACTTCTTAAATTTATAAACAATTTATCTCGATTGTTTACGCTTTACCATATAATGCATTTAATCATTCAAAATGTCATACTCATAAGATATCATCACCAATTATCAAATCCCTCAAAAATATGCATATACTACTACATATAGGATTCTCTAGCTATTAAATCCTATTTTCAACTTTGTTACTTCACATAACATATTTAACTCATATATTAAGTAACTAAACTATTTTCATGAAAATAACAAATCAGTCCCAAAAATATTTCTTTTCTGGGATTTAGCATAATATAGTCCCATAATGAAAATATATTTTTCTCTGAATTTTTAAAATTCATTTACTATTTTTCAAAAATCAATTTCCAATTAATTCCTTAAGAAATTAGCTACCTCAAGGATAACTCCAAAAATTCCCAAATCTTGGCAGAATCTTACACATGTTAACGTGAGCTTCCAGTTTAAATTTCATGGTCATCGGAGTTATAGAACTCTGGTTATAGCATTTTTTGTCGGAAAAACCTAAATATTGAAATAGTCATAACTTGCTCATTTTAAGTCGAAATGAGCTCATTTTTTGGACAGGAGGTACTTTATACCATATACCTTCATGTCCCAAAAGGCCAGAATTTTTCTCATAATTTAAGTGGCCGAAACAGCCCCTCTAAAATCATGGCAGCGTGACTTTTTCGGTTTTTTTTTTTGCTTTGCACTCCTTTGCTAAAATCAGTCCACACAAAATCTACAACACCTTTTCTAGTAATTCCATTTGGATTAGTTAGGTAACTCATAGATCTAACTCTAGGACTTGACCACACTCAAAAATTCAAAATATAATAAGAGATTTGGTCGATTGAATTTCATATTCGTTTTTCACCAAAATCGATTTTCAACTCTTTGTGATTTCTAAGAAACTTTCATGTTTTCACATAATAACCAACATAACTCATCATAAAACTTACTAATACTTCATATACCCATGATTTTCATTAGTCCAATGCTTTTATTATGACTTTCATCATAATCCTCGTAAAAGCAGATCCTTTTAGTTGAAGAAATATTTGAGGTTTTAAGAAATGGGTTTTTATCTTTGGGGTCAATACAAAATTCGATTTCACGTTCTAGGGTAGGCTAGGAAGTCTTCAAGAATCGCCAAGAAATTTATTAATGATAGAAATATCATTCAAAATCTGTTACTCTCGTCGAAGACTTGGATAGTCGTCACATTAATACCAACTGTGACTTCATCCCTTAACACAGATAGCACCTCACAATGATACCTATCAACTTGCCATCTTGATCCACGGCGTCGCCTTCTGAAGAAAGTCGGCTTGGTGCATTCCACACAAGGAAGTCAACAACGAAAGGATCGGGGCTCTTTACTTATGGCTTGATATAACGATGATTAACTTTAGGGTTTGGTTACTTTGAATTAAGTATAACGAGGTTGGTTAGAAATATGAAAGCTAACAACCTTACAAAAAGAATAATGAGTAGTTAATCAATCATTTTCAAAAAATTACCTCAAAAGGCAAGTATTTTCAAAGAGATAAGATCGTGAGTAAAAGTGTTTATTTGAAACAACAAGATTAATAAGCGATTGGAGGTAACGAAGGTTTCTCTCCAACGAAGTTTCAATAGATAAATCAAAGTCTAATTTTTTCGGAGTCAAATTTAAACATTGAACACAACTAGGTAGAATAAAAGAGTGGGTAGAACTTGTATTGAATAAAGTATAGACTTCCGTAATAATTTATAATTAATTTACCGTAATAACTTCGTTCGGGTTTCTCGACAAACGCTCTCGCTTAAATTACCGAGTTTGACTTTACTATAGGGTACATTCCACCCTTAAGTGCTTCTTCACATTCCTGATCCATGATTTGAATCATTATTCTCGATCCATATCAATTCGGGTTGACCACTATGCACGAGGTAATTAGAATTCGATGTTGGAATTCTCCAATTCTTTGTCCAAAAAGCAAAGTCCATTTCATCTATTTTGGCTTTATTGGATGGACGTCTTTTCTACACTATCAGCGTTGTGCGACTTTTACCCATGCATCGCCTATTCTCCTTCGTTCGATTGTTTCTTCTTTCGGTGATCTTTGATTTTTAAATTCTCGATTCTAACTTTAATATCTTACACCACCTTGAAGTGATTTTGTTCGAGCATCACATATCGGGTAACCCAATTTTGAATTGTTGTATCCCTTTGTTCCACGACCAGTTTGCTGTTCTTCAACTTTTGTTCTTCTAGCTCACGAACACGATTTTGTAATTCTAAGTTTTGATCATAAACTTCTTCTAACCAATTCTCCTCGGGTTCCTCTTCTTCCTCTTCTTCCTCTTCTTCCTCACCTTTAATTTTGCTACCTCTGCAACTACTAGCTCAAGGTGCAACAATTAGTTCTTCATTCACTCGTGGATATCTCTAATTTGTTCCTCGTCGACCTTTGCATTAACATTAGTGATTAAAGGTGTCTGGCGGTCACATTCACTCCATTATGAATATTTTGTTTGCCATTTCAAAACAACGCCACAACCTGAGGGTTAATTAATATATCAAATATTATCCTATACTACGTGAGCCAATTAAATAACAAATAAAGTTAGGTAGATCATACTTAGCGAAGGAATTCCCGTCTCTCCCCTCCTAGTTCTTATCTCGCATCTTAGCGGGATCATATCCTAAGCTACGATACCAAGCCGTGGCGCCCCCAAATTAGGTATCGTCACCCGTCTTGGGTGCATACACTTACATGGTACATAAATTCAAATACAACTTACTAATATAAGCGTAAATTGTACAATCGACATAAAGCGTGAGTTTGAATACAAATATTGTCTACTAGATATTATACAAACTCAAAAGGAGTCCTCATTACAACTATTATCACACTATTTCACGAATAGTGAGGACTACTAATCTTATCCTCTGGACCATTACTCAGTTCCCAGGCTTCGTCCCGGCTATGTTCTCATTTCACGAAGAGACGGTGAAAGAAAAGGTGAGCTCAACTAGCCCGATGAAAATATTATGACTAAGATAATGCAAAATAAATTATCATTAGCCTTGACAATGTTAAGCGATAAAATACAATAGACAACTAGTTTAAGCTGCGGTGAATATGCAATCCATTAAAAGAGTCAGTAGAAAATAAAATCTACTATCTTTTAGGTTTTAAAGGTTTTCATAAATTTTTATCATTAAGACTCGGTTTAATGAATAAACCACAATATCTAATCATCCACATATCCACGGTCAAGGATTTTCATCAAATTATCAATGGTCATGACTATCTTAGAATCACCTGGTCATAATCATACCAAAAACTATCCATCAACTGCATTACGAGACCCTTTGAGGACTTTTATCACATCATTTATAACAAGTCGTGATTATCTTAGAATGATCCACAATTCATAATCATACTAAGTTCATCTATGCACGTAAGCGAAGATAACATATTATAACATGAGGATGATAACAATGACATAATAATTCAATAAAACAAGTTCAAAATTATTTTATCCGAGAATTAATAACGTCCAAATTGTCAACAAGATCTTTGTTTTGTAGAGTAAAATTCAAGAATGATCGGAAGAATATTTCCATGAAAAGATCTTTGGATGAAACGCGAATATCGAGAATATTCTACTAATTTCATGGAGTATAGAAGTCAAAGTTTTAACCAATTGGTATAATAAAGAATGGAATAACAAAGAAATCACCGTGCATGCGGTGCCCGCGTAGGAGGTTATTCAACGAATAATAATAACGGAACCGAGTCGGGAAATTGAAATTCACCAAGCAAGCGGATGATCTAACAGAATAATAAATCTTTGAATAATAATAAACAATGGAACCGAGTCCGGTGTAAAACACACGCATGCGGATATTCAGCAGAATAATAAATGAATAATAAAGAATGGAACCGGTAAAAAAAAGAAGGATATTCCAAGTATAATAAAGAATGGAATAACGAAGAAGATCACCAAGTATATTCCAATATCTGAGTTATTCATAAATAAGAATGGAATAATATAAGTTTCACCAAGTATAGGGTATCTGCAGCATGTCGGGTTATGTATAGGGTATGCCACTTTTACGAGTTATTCAACGAATAATAATGAATGGAATAACGAAGTTCTCTTCATGAATAAGAAAGAATAACACCCTTACAGATACAACAAATAATATCCCTTCTGTAGTAAAAGACACTTGGATATCAAAGTAGTGAAGTACGAGAATACTCTTCTTCTTTCTCTCTATAGATTTTCTCTCTATAGCTTCTCTATAATTTCTCTCTCTAGAGTTTCGGTGAATTAAGTAAGAAAATAATGAAGGAATGAGCTTATTTTATAGGAAAATAGAATGCATAGTAATTAATCCATGAGCGGTCCAGTTGATTTACTTTAATCGACGGTCCATATTTAAAGCAAAATCTTTTAAATAAAATATCATATATTCTATTTATATAAAAACATTTTACTATGCAAACCTTTATCTGCAACACTATAAAAACACATCTTGCAACACTATGCATAATAAAATATAATATATTCTATTTATAGAATAACTTTAATAAAGTATTACATTTTATATAAAAAGATGTTTACATTTTATTACGTTAATAATACTGAATAAAACAAAAGCGTCATTATCATTATAATAATTCATATTATTAATCGATGATAATGGAATCAAAGTAGGTGACTTCTCACATAAGCATCAATAATCAATATCAGTGTGTCTTCTTTATGCGACCACACGTATTATTCTTGTACTTTTACTCTTAAGTAGTTCAGCGGTATCCACGGTAAAACTTCCATAGTTATTTCAATAAAATATTTTTGTCGTTTTCTCGATCAAATAATAATTACATTGTGGGGTCCACCAATGATTGGTAGTTGTCTGAATATTCCTGCTAAATAGAATATTCCCAGACCAATCGAATATAATATAACCACTTGCATACTTTTGCAAAATTTATAAATACTACCCACAACTATAATATTATCTCAAATTCACACCATAATATTAAAAATTATTTAACAAAATTTAAATCTTTATTGATAAAATCTGGGTCTCACATTTGTTCAATTTATAAAATAATTTTCACGTAAGTGAAGTATACAAAATCTATTAAATAATATTTCAGTTCTATACAAAACATTATTATTATAAATAGAACAACAATTGTTCTTAAATATAATACCAAAGATTTCATTGTCCAACAATAAAATGGAAATAATGTTTTCAACGAGAACTAGAATACAATAACAACTTATTGACTTAATAGATTTGCCCGTAGGCAGTGCTAAACTATAAGTTTCTATGGCTAATGTTGCAACCTTTGCTTCATTTCCCACACATAGGATTACTTATATTTGTTTAGCTTTCTACTTCTGTTTGGTCCTTTCATAAATCTATATTTATGATAACCAAAGTTGGTATCCAATACCCAAGTAGAACCTTGACTTAAAGAAAAATTTATTTCAATCATGAACAAAAACTGTATTGTAACCGAAACTTCACTAAGCTTCTTTGGTTAGCCTCTGCAAGATGCTTCTCGCAGTTTCTTTCTAGTGTCCATGCTTATTGCAGTGGAAGCAAGCTCCTTTGCTATCCGTATCAGTTTTGTTCTTATTATCCTTTGTTTATGCCTTTCTATTTACCTTCTTTGAATCGTTCTTCTTTTACAAGATCCTTTGGCCCCTACCGATGAAGACTTGATCTTTCTTGGTTGGAAAGTGACTCTCAACATTTTTCAATATGTTAAGCAAATCAGTGAGCACGATATCTAGCTTATTCATATGAAAAATTCACAACAATTGTGAAAGGAGTCCTGAGTGAGTGCAAGATCAAATCTTGGCTCAACTCTCCATCCATGACAAAACCAATTGTCCTAATTGATCAATCAAATTGATTATGTTAAGAACTTTTTATGCATACTATAATGCCATTAGCCATTCTAGATCGGAAGAGTTCCTTAGATATCGATATCTATCGGTCCTACTTTCCTCACCATCAACTACTTGATGTGCGGGGAATGTAGTAGAGCATCCATAGTTTCATCTTATGTTGAAGCTCGTTACTTTCGTGGATGCGAGCATGATGCGTCGAGCCAACTGTGCATCATTTTGCCACTTTCTAAAATTATCAATCTCTTCCTCGGAGGCATTATGCGCAACCATTGCGAGGATGGGCGATTAAGGACATAAGATAGCTTTTCAAATGCATGAGAACTATTCTCAAATTCCTTAACCAATCATTTAATCCTGTCTCAGTTAATTTAGCATCTAATATGCTTCAGAGTGATAGTAATTTTAGACATTGTAAAATTTTGTAAATGAATTTGTAATTAACAACATTTTAACATACATTCTTTTATTAATTACCAAAATAAATTAGGTCTTGTTTTAAATTGGTATCTCCCACTATTTTCTTCAAACTATATTACCCTCACTTATATAGTTCGGCAAAAATCTAATTAAAGATTTGCTAGTGTGAATAAGGATCCCATTTCAAATGTATATAGCCTTGTCTTTGACACAACAAACTATATATAAATAAATAGGTAGACAACTTTTGTCAATTACATCAACTATGCAACTCCTTTTCTTTTGCCTCTTAGATTATTTTGATCAAGTGGTGGCACATCCCGAATCAAAATTATCCAAGTTAAGTCCGACCTAGCACTCCATATATTCAAAAAGAAAAATATCATCCTTGTGGTGACACAACAAAAACAATATTGTTCAATTTTCTTTATAAGCATCAAATGTGATAAATTAACATCTTAAATACTTAATACTTGCCTTGTGGTGACACAACAAACTCATATTAAATATTTAATACTCTATTAATTTTATCATGCTAGAACGCGACGTTCGATATTCCAAATATCTTTGAACGCTTAGGACTTAATATAAAAAAAATTGAGGGGTTTGTAATTAATTGTCTCATCTTGTTTAAGCATAGATACACATATATATAAAAAATATGTAAGACCAAAATTTTTTAAATAAAAGGAATTTCCTTTATTTATTATTTTGAAATAGTAAGGTTGATTTGATTAATGTGGATAGTTAAGGGTTAAATACTGCAAATATTTTAAAATAAGCAAGTGGTTATAAAATATTCATTTTTGTCGGGAATATTCGTTTGGTCGTGGAATATTAATCTTTTCGGAATATTAAATGCAACTACGCCGACCATGTGTGGGCCCCATAACGGAAAGCTTATTGGATGAGGAAAGCGACAAAGTTTGGGTGGTTATAAATAACTACGTAGTTATTCTGATTAAAATCTGTTGGAATACCCATGGTTAAAATACGATGTCTGCATGGTTGCACGATGCTTTACGGTATTGCATGCGAATTGTTGAATTATTGATCCTTACGTGAAGGCACTACTCAATAATTTTCACGATGAATTCTTGTTCAATATTTTATTGATTCAATAATTGCTGCGTTGATATTTTATATTATTGATGTTCAATAATTGTCAACGCACAATATTTCCCATTATCGGATCAATAATTCATATTATTTGAATAATATTATTAGATAACATTATTGGCAATGTCTAGAAAGTTACATCAAGGAGAGGTTTGGTCACCTAATTGCGCGCCCGAAGGAGAAAATCCTTATCGGAAAGCCCCTCTTTCTGAGAAGCGGCTTTGGTTGTCATAATTGTGATTACGTAATATTATTTGTGAATAATTAATTATTGATTCATATGATAAAGAAATATTTATTTTATGTGGATATAAATGATGGATTTATTTATGTGGTTATAAATGAAGAAATTAATGTTGAGGTGTTTTATCGATTATTTTATCTGTTGGAGGTATTAAAAATCAAATCGGGGTTTGAGATATATTGCGGGGTTATAATTTTTAATCCGACCCATTGGATTGTGGTAATTTTTGGATATGTTATACATATATAAGTTGAGTATATGTCCACAAATTTTGAACCGTTAAAATTCACGAATGATTTGTTATGAATTTTAAGAGGTGTCCGATTCGAAAATTAGGTTTATAATTGATTTTGGTGGAAAATTCTAGAATTGGTGGGCCCCACTTTTGGTTGGTGAGAAATGTGCTCAATTGAATTTTCAAATGTGGTGGGTGGGAATAATGTAGCGTAAAAGCCATCGTGTTTGCGAGTTAAGTCTGCCTTGGCGTCTAACATTTTCCTATAAATAGAGGCTAAGTTAAATTGAAAATCACACCGTAAACAAGTTTTCTCTCTTTCTCTCTATATTATTGAGGCGTATTTTGTGAGTATTTAGATACTTTGAGAGTTCTTTGTTAAAGACAAGTTTCATTCAAAGATCACTTCCATCTTTCCTTAGAAATCGATTCTTTGAGGTAAGGGATAGTAAGGGATATTATTTTTTTCGTAATGATATTATTTCTTCAATATCATTATCTTTGAAATGTTGATCTGAAGTTTTATCAAATTTGGAACTTTTTCATGTCGGGTTACTATTCACGAAGTTACTATTCATGAGTTACTATTCACGAGTTACTATTCACGAGTACTATTCATGAAGCGTGAAAATGTTTTTTTTTGTGGAATTTCTATCTTTTGGTGTCGAGTTACTATTCACGTGATATCTGGACTTTATTCACGTATACGGCACTATTCACGATATCTGCACTATTCATCGAAAAATAAAATTTCTTCTTTTCGTCCAAAACATCTATTCTGGATACTAGCTTTGATTGTATCCATGTTTTGATCATTTTTGAATTTTACACCACTATGATTATTTTTGAGGTATTTTGGACGTGGATAAAACCAAGTATGAATCCTTAATCCTTAATCCTTGTCATTTTGTTTCAATCGGATTCGTTCTTTAAAAATATTTTTCATCATCCTCGATCTTAAATGATGATATTATTGAATATCTTTGGCTGTAGTGCAAAGATGAATGATTTTGAAGAATATCTTTGGCACGTAGTGCAAAGATGAATGATTTCTGAAGAATATCTTTGGCCTCAGTAGTGCAAAGATGAGCCAGTGTTTAAATAAACATAACCGATCGATGAATATCTTTGGCCTTTAGTGCAAAGATGAGCAGTGTTGAGATGAAACACGATGGATTGATGAATATCTTTGGCTCAGCAGAAGATGAATATTTGATTTGAGATGAATATTGATTGATGTTACAGGATAAAATATTGATGATGGACCTGTTAAATTCATAGATTATAGTAGATTTCATTCTCTACGTAACTCTTCTATGAATTATTATTTCATTGCGAATATTGATCCAAAACTTGTTGCCTATTGTATTCTATCGATTTTTCCTGTTGGAGACTAACGATAATTTGTTGTATATTATCTTAGTCATAGTATTCTTCTTTGGGCTAGTTGAGCTCACCCTTTTCCTTGTTGTTCCATTTTTCTTCTCGGGAGGTGAGAATGTAGCGAAAGTCTTCAGTCTGGGGTATGGAATGAAGGTTCTAGAGAGAGTTGTTTAGTAGTCCTCACCATTTTGTAAAATAATGTATCAATAAATGTGATGGGGATTTATTTGAGTATAGATATTGTCTAAAGATAATATTTGTATTTAAACTCACAGTTTCTTTGTTGTAATAATAAAGTTGTAGTTGTTTACGTACCATGTATTTGGCGACTCGGAATGGGTGTGGTGTATACCTATTTTGGGGGCGTCACGATTGGTATCGAGCTTAGGGATATGATCTCTGGCGGAGATCGGGAATAAAACTAGGAGGAGAGATTTAGTAAATCCTTCGCTAGTGTGTCCTACCTAAGCTTATTTGTTGGTTGGTCATATTATAGGGGTATTATGTGATTTGTTAATTTATTTAATTAACCCTTGTTTTATGATAGTTTTTTTTTAGAATGGTCATTTGAGAACGTTAACAATGGAGTGAATGAGATCGTGGAGACACCTCTAATCGCCAACGAGGATAATGTGATGTCGGCGAAGAAGAATTAGAGATATCCATGTGGTGAGTGAAGAATTGATAGTTGCAAGACCTTTAGATAATCGCAGAGGTAACAAATTGAGAGTGAGGAAGAAGAGGAAGAAGAGGTACACAAGAGAGTTTATTAGAGGTATTTTATGATCAAAATATAGAATTGCAAAATCGTATTCATGAGTTAGAAGAGCAAAGCTAAAGAATTGCGAGCGATCGTGGAGCAAAAGGATGCAACGATTCAAGCAGGTGTTACCCGACACGTGATGCTTGAACGTAAGCACTCTTTGGCGAGTATAAGATGATAAAGTGGAATCTGAAATGAAAGAAGAAATAATCGAACAGTGAGAATGAGTGATGCATGGGTAAAAAGTTTATCGACGCGTTGATATTATGGAAAGAGATGTCCAATCTAAAAAGAGAAGATTTAACGATGACGGGAAGACGTGGGCGTGAACATCAAAGCACCATCAACAAATTCTAGGGAAGAGAACGATCGCCGCTTAAATGCTACAGATGTGGAGAGGAGGGACATATAAGGTCAAACTGCTCAAAGCCTTCCAAGGTATGCTATAATTGTGGAAAAGAAGGACATATCGCTTCGAGATTATACGATATCGAAACCCAGTCCAAATGAATGGTGACTCAAAAGGATGTCCCGAAAAGTCAAAGTCAACGGTTCTTGGAAGAGCGTTTGTCGTGACCCAATCAAAATGCGAGAACCCGAACGAAGTTAGCACGGTTTAGTTAATTATAAATTCTTGCGAAGTTTATACCTTACTAGATACTGCTTCTACCCATTCTTTTATCTCTCTTTGCTTGCGCTCAACGTTTGAACTTGACTACGGAGAAATTTGACTTTGACCTTATTTATGGAGAATCTGTTAGGAGAAACTTTCATTACATCATTTGTTTAGAAATCTTGTTTGATTCAGGTTGGCACTATCACATTACTCGTTAACCTTATTTCTATAGAGATATTTGCTTTTGATGTGATTTTAAGGTTAACTACTCATCATGCCAAATTGATTGCTTTTGTAAGGTTGTTAGTTTTCATATTCCTAAGCAACTTTGTTATTCAATTCAAGCAATCAAACCATTGTAATCAAACATTTTCATATCAAGCCATGAAGTCATTCGTTTATTACGGATGTCAAGTTTTCTTAGTCCATGTTATGGATTTGAATAAAGACATCACGATTTGAATAATATTCCTGTTGTTATTGATTTTCCCGATGTATTTCTGAAGAATTTCTTGGCTTACTCCCAAAGCACGATATTAAATTTTGTATCGACTTTGAACCCTAAGACAAAACTCATTTCTAAAATCTCATATAGAATGGCTCTATTGAACTTCGAGTTAAAAATTCAACTATAGAATTTGGTACCTGAGCCTTTATCTGGTGACTTCCTTTGTGGAATTTACCTAAGCCAGACTCTCTATAGGGGACGTCATATTCGTGCGATAGTAAACTGATAGGTGTCATTGTGACGTGTTATCCAAGATTGGGATATGAGTCACAGTTGAGAGCAACCTAAGTCAGTAATCGAAATACGTAGCTTTCTAGGCTTAGTTGGTTATTATCGGAGATTCGTTGAAGGATATTCTCGAATCGCTATTCCATTATCGCAAATTGACTCGTAGAGATACAAAATTCGAATGGAGTAAGGAATGTGGGAAGAGCTTGAAGAACTCAAGAGGAGACTCATTTCAAAGACATGTTCACGACCATGCCATCCTCGAAAAGCGAACGTGGTAGGTGACGTGTTGAGTAGAGATCGATATACACGAAAATCTGTACGATATTGTCAAAGACTAATTTCGTATAATTTACAAATAATAGAGATGGAGATGAAAACTCTAGGTACCCACGTGATGATATACGAGTATAATCGACTTTAATCGATAAAGTTAAAGTTGCTCGAGCCACCGAATTTGAAATGATGCGTATGAAGAGGAAAGTACAAGAAGGAGCTATTCCTAAGCGAGAATTGATGAAGAAGGAATACTTGAGTCCACTCTAGACTTTGTGTTCCTAACGACTCGATTTGAGGTACAAGATTATGATGGAGGCACAATACACACATTTGCAATCCATCCTGGAAGTACTAAAATGTATCGTGATCTTCGACATACATTTTGGTGGAACAATACGAAGAGAGATTGCAAAGTTTATCTCGATGTGTTTAACTTGCCAACGTAAAGGCGGAGCATCTAGTACCTAAGGGTCCGTTGCAACCACTTGAGATTCTGGAATGGAAGTGGGAGCACATTACCATAGATTTCATTCACGGGTCTTCTCTACGGTTTCTCAAGGCATCAATGCTATTTGGGTTATTGTTGATAGATTAACCAAGTCTGCTCATTTCTTGCCGATACGGGAGACTTATTCCCTTGAACGTCTTGCTAGTATGTACGTGAATGAGATTGTGAGGTTGCATGGCATGCCTGTATCCATAGTTTCGGATAGTGACCCAAGATTCACTTCATGATTTTGGGTTAGAAAGCTATGGGCACGAATTTACGATTCAGTTTGGCATACCATCCTCAAACGGATGGGCAATCAGAAAGGACTACTCAAACTCTTGAAGATATATTAAAACTCTGTGTCCTAGATTTCAAAGGAAGTTGGGATAAGTACTTGCCATTGGTGGAATTCTCATACAACAATAGTTATTAAACAAATATAGGCATGGTTCCATTCGAAGCATTATATGGACAAAAATGTCGTTCTCCAATATGTTGGGATGAGGTGGGTGAAGCAACATTGTTGGGACCCGAGTTAGTACGTATGACTAATGATTCGACAACGTATACAAACGGCACAAGATCGACAAAAGAGTTATGCGGATCTTCATCGAAAGGATGTGGAATTTAATGTAGGGGATCATGTATTGTTGCGAGTTGCTCCATGGAAGGGAGTTACAAGATTTGGGAAGAGAGGAAAGCTCAATCCACGATTTATTGGTCCATTTCAAATTCTTGACCGAGTAGAAAATGTAGCCTATAGACTTGCGTTACCTCCAAGTATGTCTCGTGTTCATAATGTGTTTCACATATAGTACTTCAGTAAATATGTGAAAGACCCGAACCACGTTATAGAGTTAGAACCGGACGAGATAGCCAAGACTTAACGTGTGAGGAGGTACTGTCAAGATTTTGGATAGGAAGGAGCATGTCCTACGCATGAAAGGTCATACCATAAGTTAAAGTTTTGTGGAGGAATCATGCTATAGAGGAAATGACACGGGAATTGAAAGCGGAAATGAAAGCGAGGTATCCTCATCTTTTGAAACACTGTGTATCGTCACGTCAATTTCGAGGACGAAATTTCATAAGGAGGGAGGTTGTAAGACCAAAATTTTTTAAATAAAAAGGAATTTCCTTTATTTATTATTTTGAAATAGTAAGGGTTGATTTGATTAATGTGGATAGTTAAGGGTTAAATACGCAAATATTTTAAAATAAGCAAGTGGTTATAAAATATTCATTTTTGTTTGGGAATATTCGTTTGGTCGCGTGGAATATTAAATGTCTTGTCGGGGAATATTCGTCTGACGGCAATGCGACCATGTGTGGACCCCATAACGGAAAGCGATTGGATGAGGAAAAGCGACAAAGTTTGGGTGGTTATAAATAACTTGCAGTAGTTATTCAAGTAAGACCGCTGGAATACCCGGTGGTTAAAATACGATGTCTGGCGTGGTTGCACAAAGAAGCTTCACCAGGTATTGCATGTAATTGTTGAATTATTGATCCTTACGTAAGAAGGCACTACTCAATAATTTTCACGATGAGTTCTTGTTCAATATTTTATTGATTCAATAATTCTTTGCGTTGATATTTTATATTATTGATGTTCAATAATTGTCACGACAAAGATTTCCCCATTATCGGATCAATAATTCATATTATTTGAATAATATTATTAGATAACATTATTGGCAATGTCTAGAAAGTTCATCAAGGAGAGGTTTGGTCACCTAATTGCTGCCGCCAGAAGGAGAAATCCTTATCGGAAAGCCCTCTTTCCCGGGAAACTGGTTGTCATAATCATGATTCTCAGTAATATTATTTGTGAATAATTAATTATTGATTCATATGATAAAGAAATATTTATTTTATGTGGATATAAATGATGGATTTATTTATGTGGTTATAAATGAAGAAATTAATGTTGAGGTGTTTTATCGATATTTTATCTGATTGGAGGTATTAAAAATCAAATCGGGGTTTCTGAGATATATTGCGGGGTTATAATTTTTAATCCGACCGATTTGGATTGTGGAAATTTTGGATATGTTATACATATATAAGTTGAGTATATGTCCACAAATTTTGAACCGTTAAAATTCACGAATGATTTGTTATGAATTTTAAGAGGTGTCCCATTCAAAATTAGGTTTATAATTGATTTTGGTGGAAAATTCTAGAATTGGTGGGCCCCACTTTTGGTTGGTGAGAAATGTGCTCAATTGAATTTTCAAATGTGGTGGGTGGGAATAGTAGCGAGTAAAGCCATCAGTTCTAAAAGTTAAGTCTGCCTTAGGCGTGCTAACATTTTCCTATAAATAGAGGGCTGTTAGAATTGAAAATCACACCGTAAACAAGTTTTCTCTTTCTCTCTCTATTATTGAGTATTTTGTGAGTATTTAGATACTTTGAGAGTTCTTTGTTCAAAGACAAGTTTCATTCAATCACTTAGATCTTTCCTTCCAAGTAATCTTGATTCTTTGAGGTAAGGGATAGTAAGGGATATTATTTTTTCGTAATGATATTATTTCTTCAATATCATTATCTTTGAAATGTTGATCTGAAGTTTTATCAAATTTAGAACTTTTTCATGCTCGGGTTACTATTCACGAGTTACTATTCATGAGTTACTATTCACGAAGTTACTATTCAACGAGTACTATTCATAGGCGTGAAAATGTTTTTTTTTGTGGAATTTCTATCTTTTGGTGTCGAGTTACTATTCACGATACTCGGCAGACTATTCACGTATACTCAGCACTATTCATCGAAAAATAAAATTTCTTCTTTTCGTCTAAAACATCTATTCGGATACTAGCTTTGATTGTATCCATGTTTTGATCATTCTTGAATTTTACACCACTATGATTATTTTGAGGTATTTTTGACGTGGATAAAACTAAGTATGAATCCTTAATCCTTAATCCTTGTCATTTTGTTTCAATTTGGATTCGTTCTTTAAAATATTTTCATCATCCTTAGTCTTAAATGATGATATTATTGAATATCTTTGGCCCGTAGTGCAAAGATGAATGATTTGAAGAATATCTTTTGGCACGTAGTGCGAAGATGAATGATTTCTGAAGAATATCTTTGGCCTCAGTGTGCGAGATGAAAGCGGTGTTTAAATGAAAATGACCGACTAATGAATATCTTTGGCCTTTAGTGCAAAGATGAGCAGTGTTGAGATGAACATGACCGATTGATGAATATCTTTGGCCCATAGTGCAAAGATGAATATTTGATTTGAGATGAATATTGATTGATGTTACAGGGGATAAAATATTGATGATGGATTGTATTAAATTCATAGATTATAGTAGATTTCATTCTCTACGTAACTCTTCTATGAATTATTATTTCCAGCTACGAATATTGATCCGAAACTTGTTGTCATTGTATTCTATCAGATTTTTCCTGTTGGAGACTAACGATAATTTGTTGTATATTATCTTAGTCATAGTATTCTTCTTGGGCTAGTTGAGCTCACCTTTCCTTGTTGTTCCATTTTTCTTCTCGGAGAGGCGAATGTAGCGTAGTACTAGTCTGGAGTATGGAATGAAGGTTCTAGAGAGAGTTGTTTAGTAGTCCTCACCATTTTGTAAAATAATGTATCAATAAATGTGATGGGGATTTATTTTAGTATAGATATTGTCTAAAAGATAATATTTGTATTTAAACTCACAGCTTTATCATTGTAATAATAAAAAGTTGTAGTTGTTTCGTACCATGTATTTGGCACTCGAAATGGGTGTGGTGTATACCTATTTTGGGGCGCCACAAAATACGCCATATATTAATGAACATGCTAAAACATGTTTTGCATAATATATAATATATATAGTATAAGCATGCATATATAGAATACTATATTCTACCCGGATTGATTATGGACTTTTATTCTAGTTTGGTTCACTAGAGCCACCAAGTGAACCAAAAGGTCAAACCCCAGGTGTGCAAGAAATAATATTTAAATATAACTATTACATTTAAACCTAGGCTCCATTACAAATGGGTCTTCAAGCTCTCTTGCTCCTTGATCTCCAATTTTTCAAAATTAATTCTAACTATTCCTATTACAAAACTATTTAAAATAAATAGAAACCTTGATCGCCAGATCGAGGGAAGTACATAGGAGAGAGATAGAATTTACATTAAGAAAAATTAGAGAAGACAGTAACGCAGACCCCATTTAATAAAACCCATACATTCATGGATCCAACTAAAATAAAATCCAATTGCATTGGTAAATAGTCCATAATCAATCACATTTATTATCATACACATCATCATCATACGATCAATAAATAACATTCATCTTATGAATAATAAACATTTAATATATATATGATATCATTTAATTGGCAAATTTAGTTAAGATAAAATCTAATTTTGAATCAAAATAAACTCCTTTATTTTAATCCAAATTTAAATCAAAATAAAACTATTTTATTTTAATTTATCCTATTTTGAATAAAATAAACTATTTTATTTTAATCAAAATCTTTAATCAAAATAAACCATTTATTTTAATTAATTATGGAATCCAATTCCATGTAAAAAAAATAAACTCCTTTATTAAAGGAAACATGATTCTCTTTCCTATTCATAAATAAACTCCTTTATTTTGAATAATATGAAATCATATTTCATATCTAAATAAACTCCTTTATTTAAAGAAATTAGGATTCATTTTCCTATTCACAAATAAACTCCTTTATTTTGAATAATATGAAATCTTATTTCATATCTAAATAAACTCCTTTATTTAAGGAAAAATATAATCCAATTTCAACTCCAATTAGTTATCATGGAATCCAATTCCAACTCTAATTAGTTAGCATGAAATTCTAATTTTAAAATTAAAATAAACCTTTTTATTTTAATATTAAAATAAACTTTTATTTTAAAATTAAAATAAACATTTTATTTTAATTATAAAATAATTAAAATATATATATATATATAGTATATATATATATATATATATATAACTATTATATATATATAATATAATAACCAATATATATATATATATATATATATAAAAGCAAATGTGAATCTGCCAATTCCTTGTTATGATTCACGTGGCCCTTATTTATCATTCACCTGCTCCCTTTTCCTTGATAGCAATATGATCATTTAAAAGAGGAGTCATGCTAAACCACAGAATAATCATATATGCTTTAATAATTTTTTATTTTATTTATTTTTTTATTTTATTTTATTTTTTATATATGGAACACGGAATAAACACCACATTCTCCTGCCAAAACATTTAAGCATCATGATTCAGGAATGCAGTAAGAGTTTTTTTTAAAAGAAACAATTCATGAATAATTATTTCGGTCCCTTTTTTTTTATTAATTTAAATTTTATACAATTAAATTATGTCCAATTAAATTGTTCTAAACACATATCAATATAATATCAAATTAAAACAATTAATAATTCGCATAAAGCTTTGGCTCTGATGCCACTGTTAGGTTTGTAATATTCATGAACGCAATCAAATTGCAAAATTAATGCAGAAGCGAGTAAAAATCAGAGTTTAAAATTTTACAAACCATATACCCGGATCACCCTTTATGCACAATTATTAATTAAACGAAAAAGATGAATAAGAAACATACCCTTGAAGATCCGAGCTTCCTTAGGTACAAGTTCACCTCCAATCCTTTTCGCGTTCAACTTTAATCCACCGGGTTTGGTTCCTTCCTTTGATCAACGTTAGCCACTCAAGTGTTTCGCCTCTAGAGGTGATCCACCAAGGAAGAATAAAGATTCAAGAAAATGGGTGGTTGGCTAAACCCTAGTTTTTCTATCTCTATAGAAAAAGAGCGTACTCTCCAACAATTGGAATAACGTATGTTGTAAAAGTCAACAACCCCCTCACCCATAATAAGACTCCTCTTATTTATAGATGTGGGCAACCTAGCTTAACAATTAAGGAATTGAGATTTATTTAATTAATTAAGTTCTTTTAATTAATTAAGCTCCCTAATCTTATTAGGGATAATTAATTAAACTCCTTTAACTAATTTTCCTTCCTAATCCAATTAGGAATAAATGAGAGTACTTATATTAAATTAATTTCTAAACTCTTTTAGAAATTAAAATAATAATAATTGTAATAATATTAATAAGACTCTCTTATTAATTTATATTTAATATTTCTAAAATATTAAATAATAAATATTAAGCTATTTAATTTATTCTATCACCATAGATTAAATTAAATATACATAACATATTATTACGATTATTCCATTAACTTCTTAAATAATTATTCTTCCTTTTATGGTGTGACCCTTTAGGTTCTCCATATTAAACCTAATGTGAATAAATCAATTAGAAATAATTCTAATCTTATTTAAATAAATAAATTAAACAATTAATTTATTTAAATAAATATTATTTATTCTACAATAGGATAAACCTCCTTAGCGATCAACGACTTTCCGGATAATATAGATTTCAACATTAATCATAAAAGAACCTTTGAGTAAATAGTTACCGTGACAATTCAATCCTTCCACCATACAATGTCCCAATTAAATATAAGACATGGAATTCTTGTATCAAGTCTTATTTTATTTAATTATATGTATTTAGATCCTTAAATGCACAACTCAAATAATGCAAATTAGAAACTCCTTTCTAATTTCATTCTTGCCCAAGGACTACTTTGGGTTGTCATTTATCGAATCACATAGGACATTCTCTTTTTAATAACCTGGTAGATTCTTTATTGATCATACATTATCTCCATGTACAACTTATTATACCCAAACATACCCTTTGATATACCCTAAGGGTCTTAAGGAATAAGTCAAAGTATAACTCATCATACACAAGATACTATGATGATCTCAAGTCCAAGGATCACTTGTACTACTATCACTACAGAATTCCTATTGATGCATAAGTAAAACTCCATTAGGTATTCCTTGAGAGCCACGCTCAAAGAACTTATTCTCTAATAAGCACCTACATACTTGCTTTAATGTCTCCACACATGATCGCTGAGATCAATCATCCTAATCCAATGAGCAAGCAAACGTATGTACCAATCTATCCTGGATTCACTAATCCCCAATTTAGTAATCCAATGATTGGGAACTATTTTAGTTTTAAGCTTTCTAAGAATTTAGATCTCATTAGAATGATCATCATCATTATTCTAAAAGCATTGCTTAAAACTATGGGTTTATCACATATTATAAAACAGCATCATGTAGATAATTAAAAGCCTTTAATAAAATAATACTTTTTATTAATAAATGAATAAGATTGTTACAAAGTATATGCTTTATCATCAAACATGATTGGCTTGTGTACATACTACTTTCAACAGCTTGGAGTTCCTCTTTCAACTCCTTAACCTCTTGTCAGTAATGGACATTCCTATCCAATACCGACATAAAAAAAGCCTTCATCGATTCCCCCGTAGACATTTCCTTAGTAGGTGGAACCTGGTCAAAGGACATCACGTCCACCTCCTCATCTAGCATGCCATCAAATATAGACATGTAGTCTAAATCGTCCGAGTCTCCAGACTCGATTGTCACCAACTCGCTTCTCTTGCTACGGATTTGGTAGTATCTCTACCCGATTAAACGAATCCTCGCTCACTACATGTATATCTCTATACATATCATTTTCTCCTGACATCTACAATAAAACAATATAGTTTGATTAGTACACGTCAGTAAAATAATTGAAATACATAACATAATATAATGCATTTTTATAGGGTTACTTTCCATCTTTTACTTTTGTATTCTTTCTTAAGGTTATGACTTAAGGTTCTACTTTCCCCCTTAAGTTTTATAACCTAGGCTTTGATACCAACTTGTAGCGCCCCCAAATCCGGGTATCTTCCAACCCGACAGATGGTGCTATACTATACAACATTCATACATTCATTTAATTGAAAGGTCTCAAAGAACGAACATAACTTCTATATATTTAAAGTAATATTTACATTTCCCAGGTTCTATACCCATTACAAAGGTTCTTTGTCATAATATCAGTTACATTACAACAATAAACCTATACTATTATAAGACAGCTTAGTAATCTGCCTTAGCTTTTCCCTTATCCTTTTTCGATCCTTCGGGACGTTCAGTCTTAGCTACAGTCATATGGTTCAAGCAAGAGTGAGCATAACTAGCTCAACAAGTATTACAATTTAATAACAACATGCTTGACACATATAAATCGTATATCTTCAATAACTGAACAATAGTTATGAAGTACTATTGATAACTCAAAATAGCACTCCATCTTTTCTTTCAAAATATTTTACAATAATAACAATATTTAATAAAACATTCACTCCGGTCAGCCTATTGTACTCTATGTTGATCAACACTACATCCATTAAACGTATGAACGTTTAAGCATTTGGCAACCTCACGTGCCAGTCGTTTTACCGACAAAACATTTGTTTAACATTTCAGTCTTCTTTTGAAAACCATATCAAGTGGTTGACAGAAGATAGCAACATTTGATAATACATGAATAGATTATCACTACATCAAGTCTAGCCAAAAGAGTTGGCTTTAACTTCAACATACCTCAATTCATGCGAAAGAATACATGAACCTCAAAAACTTGTTCAGATTGAACTGAGACAAGAGTTAGAATACTTGCCTTTAGCGTCTGCTACGGTATATTAACTTTAGTCGTTCAAGTCTCTGCAGTACATGATCACATAATGCCTTACATTAGGTCACATATAATCAAGTATGTATATGACTATATCATACCCTTCATTTCAATCTAAATGTGTATTAGATTCAGTTACTTTTCGTTCTGGTTAATCATTATCCTTGCATTTTATTCGACTAGGTTATCTCAACCTTTATACAACATCCTTAAGGTTTAACAATGTTACATTACATTCCTTAAGTTGTGTTTACTTCTTTATTAATTAGCTTTTCTTTCTTTGTACTTAGAAATCTTCATTGTTATCCTTCTTACGAGATCAGTATTATGGCCGCCGCTTTTATAATTACATCTCGCACTGTGGCCATGAAGCTATATAGATCACCGTCCGGACTTGGCGTGGTGCGAGTCATAATGGCCGCACGCATGGCGCCACTCTCCAGAGGATTTTGGTACTGTACATGGCGTTGGGGCGCCACATATTGTACTATGGTTCGTGCTGCGGAGAATTCTTGCAGTGTGCTCGAACATTGTTCCGTCTTCTTGCAAATACGACTCATTTACTTTGGGGTTGGCGCTTGGCACAACAGAATATTCCGAGAAAATCGGATTTTTGAGAATTAAATTTTTATTTTTATTAAATGAATTTAATGGATTATTTATGGAGCAAGCTAATTGAAGGTCGTTCTATGACCTAAACCTATCAGAACATCGTAGTATTTTGGCTACGTGGTAGAATTAAAGTGTTTGAATTTCCAAGAAGAAAATAAAAGCTTTCCGAGAAATTTTCCGAAAAATACTATTCACGCATTTCTGCTCGGGAATTATTTTTGAACTTCCGAGAAATACGTAACGATAGAATATCGATGTGAGATAGAATATCTAATAATATTTCAGTTATGGAAAACGTAATATTTCGCCTGTGGACTTAAAACCTAACGTTTAGGGAAAATGATTTACGAAAAGGAAATGTAATGTGATAAATGAAGTAAAGCGATGATCGTATTATACGTATGTATTGTACAAGGTAATGAATACGAATACTACATGAGGTAGTATACGAGAATGTATGAATGATGGTATATCGTATATGAGTAATAAGTATACGAGTTAGAATACGAGAATTATACGTGGAGTATATGTTATAAGGCTTTAAGCCAAATGTAATGGATTTGTTGATTTGTGTAGGAAATATATGTATTGTCCAATGGGATTAATGATAAGGCCCAAATGTAGGAGATGGTTAAGTCCAATATGAATTAATATGAAAGTCCAAAGTAATTTAATGTGCAAGCCTAAGTGTTTGTAATGTAAAGCCCAAAGATTTATTAATGCAAGCCCAATGTTTGTTTAATTACAAGCCCAGGGTAAAATTATGCTAGAAGCCTAAATGAGTAATTAAGTTAATTAAGCTAAGGCCCAACGTTATTATCCAATGGGTAAGAACCATGGAGCAACCCATGGATGATCCAATATGATGACCAAGTAAGCTTAGAAGCTAAGTTAGTGTGGTGATCACACAAAGTGCATTAATGTGATGACCAAGTAAAGGAAGTAAGGAGCAACTAATCTTAAGTGCTAAACAAGAGATAAGTTAAGTAATAAGCAAGTAGCTTAATAGTTAAGTAAGTGTGGTGAGCACACAAAGTGATTAATGTGATTAACAAAGAACCTTAAGGGCTAAGTGTAGTAATGATCAAGTATACTTAATAATTAAGTAAGTGTGATGACCAAGTGTGGTGGTGAGCAAGTAAGGTGACTTAATGGCTAAGAGGAGTGGTGCGCAAGAGTTGTGATGGCCAAGCAAAATGTGTGGAGGCCAAGTAACTTAATGAGCAAGTAGTGAATAGTAAGGAGGTGATTAAGGAGGTGGAGAAAAGATAATACCTTCGATGAAAGTGAAATGGAAGAACCCCAATGTCGAAGAAGCATTATGGGAACTCGAGATTAAAATAAAGGAAAAATTATCCTCTGTGGTGTAGGTATTATTAGCGAGATTCTGGGGACAGAATCCTTATAAGGAGGGAAGAGTGTAACGCCCCGAGAAAATCGGATTTTTGAGAATTAAATTTTTATTTTTATTAAATGAATTTAATGGATTATTTATGGAGCAAGCTAATTGAAGGTCGTTTCTATGACCTAAACATATCGTAACGTTGTAGCATTTTGGCTACGTGGTAGAATTAAAATGTTTGAATTTCAAAGACGAAAATAAAAGCTTTCCGATAAATTTTTGAAAAACACTATTCACGCATTTCTACTCGGAATTATTTTTGATCTTTCGAGAAATACGTGAACGATAGAATATCGATGTGAGATGGAATATCCAATAATATTTCAGCTTATGAAAACGTAATATTTCACTGTGGGACTTAAAACCTAACGCTTTAGGAAAATGATTTACTGAAAAGGAAATTTAATGTGATAAATGAAGTAAAGTGATGATCGTATTATACGTATGTATTGTAGACGAGGTAATGAATACTGAATACTACATAAGGTAGTATACTTAGAATGTATGAATGATGGTATATCGATATGAGTACTAAGTATACGAGTTAGAATAAAGAATTATACGTGGAGTATATGTTATAAGGCTTTAAGCCAAATGTAATGGATTTGTTGATTTGTGTAGGAAATATATGTATTGTCCAATGGGATTAATGATAAGGCCCAAATGTAGGAGATGGTTAAGTCTAATATGAATTAATATGAAAGTCCAAAGTAATTTAATGTGCAAGCCTAAGTGTTTGTAATGTAAAGCCCAAAGATTTATTAATGCAAGCCCAATGTTTGTTTAATTACAAGCCCAGGGTAAAATTATGCTAGAAGCCTAAATGAGTAATTAAGTTAATTAAGCTAAGGCCCAACGTTATTATCCAATGGGTAAGAACCATGGAGCAACCCATGGATGATCCAATATGATGACCAAGTAAGCTTAGAAGCTAAGTTAGTGTGGTGATCACACAAAGTGCATTAATGTGATGACCAAGTAAAGGAAGTAAGGAGCAACTAATCTTAACTGCTAAACAAGAGATAAGTTAAGTAATAAGCAAGTAGCTTAATAGTTAAGTAAGTGTGGTGAGTACACAAAGTGATTAATGTGATTAACAAAGAACCTTAAGGGCTAAGTGTAGTAATGATCAAGTATACTTAATAATTAAGTAAGTGTGATGACCAAGTGTGGTGGTGAGCAAGTAAGGTGACTTAATGGCTAAGAGGAGTGGTCTTGAAGAGTTGTGATGGCCAAGCAAAATGTGTGGAGGCCAAGTAATTTAATGAGCAAGTAGTGAATAGTAAGGAGGTGATTAAGGAGGTGGAGAAAAGATAATACCTTCGATGAAAGTGAAATGGAAGAACCCCAATGTCGAAGAAGCATTATGGGAACTCGAGATTAAAATAAAGGAAAAATTATCCTCTGTGGTGTAGGTATTATTAGCGAGATTCTGGGGACAGAATCCTTATAAGGAGGGAAGAGTGTAACGCCCCGAGAAAATCGGATTTTTGAGAATTAAATTTTTATTTTTATTAAATGAATTTAATGGATTATTTATGGAGCAAGCTAATTGAAGGTCGTTCTATGACCTAAACATATCAGAACGTTGTAGCATTTTGGCTACGTGGTAGAATTAAAATGTTTGAATTTCAAAGACGAAAATAAAAGCTTTCCGATAAATTTTTCGAAAAACACTATTCACGCATTTCTACTCGGGAATTATTTTTGATCTTTCGAGAAATACGTAACGATAGAATATCGATGTGAGATGGAATATCCAATAATATTTCAGTTATGGAAAACGTAATATTTCGCCTGTGGACTTAAAACCTAACGTTTAGGGAAAATGATTTACGAAAAGGAAATTTAATGTGATAAATGAAGTAAAGTGATGATCGTATTATACGTATGTATTGTACGAGGTAATGAATACGAATACTACATAAGGTAGTATACGAGAATGTATGAATGATGGTATATCGTATATGAGTACTAAGTATACGAGTTAGAATACGAGAATTATACGTGGAGTATATGTTATAAGGCTTTAAGCCAAATGTAATGGATTTGTTGATTTGTGTAGGAAATATATGTATTGTCCAATGGGATTAATGATAAGGCCCAAATGTAGGAGATGGTTAAGTCTAATATGAATTAATATGAAAGTCCAAAGTAATTTAATGTGCAAGCCTAAGTGTTTGTAATGTAAAGCCCAAAGATTTATTAATGCAAGCCAATGTTTGTTTAATTACAAGCCCAAAGTAAAATTATGCTAGAAGCCGAAATGATTAATTAAGTTAATTAAGCTAAGGCCCAACGTTATTATCAAATGGGTAAGAACCATGGAGCAACCCATGGATGATCCAATGTGATGAACAAGTAAGCTTAGAAGCTAAGTTAGTGTGGTGATCACACAAAGTGCATTAATGTGATGACCAAGTAAAGAAAGTAAGGAGCAACTAATCTTAAGTGCTAAGCAAGAGATAAGTTAAGTAATAAGCAAGTAGCTTAATAGTTAAGTAAGTGTGGTGAGCACACAAAGTGATTAATGTGATTAACAAAGAACCTTAAGGGCTAAGTGTAGTAATGATCAAGTATACTTAATAATTAAGTAAGTGTGATGACCAAGTGTGGTGGTGAGCAAGTAAGGTGACTTAATGGCTACGAGGAATGGTGATCAAGAATAGTGATGGCCAAGCAAAATGTGTGGAGGCCAAGTAACTTAATGAGCAAGTAGTGAATAGTAAGGAGGTGATTAAGGAGGTGGAGTGGCCTTATGACCCTTTTACCCTCACTTTGGAATGCCTATAAATAGAGAGCTATAATTCATTTTGTTGGTTGTTCATTTCCTCTTAAGCTAAGCAACTTATTTGGTTGAGAGAATAAGCACATATAAGTTAGACTTTCCTTGTTAGATTTTCGACCAACCACTTATAAGTTGAGAGCTTAGTGGCTTGGGGGAAAAAGCTAGAAAGCTAGAGTTCTTATTTCAAGAGGCAAGAAGAAGATTAAGGATTAGTCAAGTGATCATCAAAGGGTAAGAACTTAAACCATGATTTCTTTCTCTTCCTTTTGTAGAGAAGGGGGTATTGGTAGAATAGCATGCTAAGAAGAAGTTGGAATGATAAACCAAAGGGCTTAAGTCTTAATAAGCAGGATAAGTCATGAATAAGTAATTCATTCATAAATAAGTTATGAACTTATAATGGAAGTATAAGAACTTGCTAGAACTTGTAACATGTTTACATTAATAAAGTTAGCATGATTAATAAGATGTATGAATAAGTATTTAAGGACTTAACTCATTAATAAGTCATATGAAAAGAAGACATAAGTTAATTGGAAATATAAGTAGTTTATATTTTCATAAGTTACAAATTCACAATGAACTACTAATAACTTATCATGGTTATAAGTTAACAAAGCATGTATGTCAAGATGTTGGTATAATGGATTGAATCCAAGTGAAATGGTCTAAAATCTAAAGTAACGAGGGTTTCACTTAATTCACACGATTAGGCGATCGTCAATTCGTGAAATTCTCGGAATGGAAGTCGAATTTTGATATTGAGCTTGGAAACATTGGTTTTCAATGGAGACAAGTCGATTTTGTCATTATAGAGTTGCGGACTCGAAAATGGCGGATTCTCGACTTAGAAACGAAGAAAGCAGCGTTGAACGTTCACGAACGCTTATCGTTTTCGTTAAAAATGGACTAATAGGTGAAATTTTAGCAAACAAAGTTTAATAGATAAAATTTTGCGTGAACACGTAGAAATCGTGATTTGTGAACCGTAGGCTCTTGAATGAGCCAATTCGGACTTATAACGAAGAAGTTACGAGTCCGGGAATCTCATGAAGTTGAAAATCTATCAAAACTATTCGTGGCTCGAGTCCGCCAGTGGCGCGACTCAAGCTTAAATGACCTAGGTCTCAGCAGTACCAAAGTAAGCTCTAGACATCGCAAACTCAAGGCCAAACACGATAGTTAACAAGGGACTCACGCCAAGTACAAACTCAGCCTTTCAAGCCCTAATAAAGCGACGCCATGATATAGTACAAAGAAGAAAAAGCGAAATACATAGCCACTTAGCCCTAGGGTTTGCATAGAGAGGATTGGTTATGAAGATAAAAAGAAAGTCAATGAAGTGATACAAACTTAAAGAACATGAAGTAACATTGTTAAGTTATAATTACACCCCAAGTATGATCACTTAGGGTTAAAGAAAGTCAATTGAAGATGAACGCAAATGGTATGCAATAAACGTACTTAATCAATGACGATCGAGTTTCGGATGATAACGTAAGGACGTTAGTAAGCCGTGAGGAAGGATAATTAACTTGAACCGAGTTGTACTAATGAAATAACTCCACTTAAGTTATGGAAGAGACAAAAGTCGGTAAGAATGATGTAAAGAATAACCAAAAGCCGGAACCAATAATAACAAATCTAATACAGGATTAGATTGAGAAGTAGGGTAAGATTCTTTAGGAACTATGTATGTTCATTCATGACCTAATGTGGTATATTATGTGATTATGTATTGTAGAGATTGTAAAGACTCAAAGGAAACATAATTATTCTAGAGCGACATTTCGAAGGCAAGTTTTTCCTAAACCCTCGTCTAACCTTCGTGTTAGTCGCTTTTCAAATGATTCAAGTTATGAGATGCATGCATGGTTTTGAAGAAAGGGTCGATGCCAGTTTTGACTCGGCTAGACTAATCTTGATAGATTGATTGATTTCTTTAAAAGTCTTTCAATATAGAATTGCTAACGCTATCCTATGCCAATTCTTTGGTACGGATATAAGGTAAGCTTGAACATGTATAAACAAATGTATTTTCATCGATTATTCGATGGACACGTGAGGTTTACCACAACTTAAACGCATACACGCTTAATGGATGTAGTGTTGATCAACATAGGGTACTATAGGCTGATCACCTAGATGTACTAAATAAGCTATCGCGGGACTTACGGACTTCGTGTTGGGTTGTCCTTTCAAAGAAACTATAAGACGTTCACGTCTTGAACCAGAGTTGATGAATTGATGAATATTGTTATTGTAAAATGTTTTGAAGGAAAAGGAAAGCTATTTTGAATTATTGATAGTACTTCATAACTATCATCCAGTTATTGAAGATATACGATTCCTATGTTTCAAGCATGCTTTTAAAATGAAATTATTGTACTTGTTGAGCTTGTTATGCTCAATCTTGCTTAAACCATATGAATGCAGCTTAGACCGAATGGACCGAAGGATTCTACAAGGATAAAGAGAAGGCTAAAGTGAACGTGTAGATTGCTTATGTAATAGTATAGGTTTGTAATGATAATATTTAATATTATGACAAGAATAAATGTAACGGTTATAAAGAACCTAGGGAATGGTAGTATTGTTTTGGAATATATATAAGACATATTCGTTCTTTTAAGGAATTTCAATTGAATGTTTGTGTGAACTATAGCACCGTGGAGCACCATATGTCAGGTTGAAAGAGACCCAGATTTGGGGGCATCACAGGCGCCAACTCTGTGCACCAGAAAATAATTTCAGTTTTGAATTTTTTTGTGAACTTCCCGGACGCATAACTTCTTCGTTATAAGTCCGAATTGGCTCGTTCAAAAGCCTACGGTTCACAAATTACGTAATCTACATGATCATGCAAGAATTTTATCTATTTGACTTCGTTTGCAAAAAATTTACCTATTGGTTTATTTTTAACGAAAACGATAAACGTTCGTGAACGTTCAACGCTCGTTTCTTCGTTCTAAGTCGGAATCCGGTCATTTTTGAGTCCACAACTCTTAAATGCCAAATATGATTTGTCTCTATTGGAAAACAATGGTTTCGTGATCAAACACAAAATTTGACCTCCATTCCGAGAATTTTACGAATTCGACGTTTATCATCCAATCGTGCAATTTTCGGCAATTCTTCATTCATATGAGTTGTTCAACACTACAAATGAACTTCATTCATCATGTGAACATCTTAACATACTTAATACAACAACTTATATTCATTGTTGGATTTTGACTTATTCTCCATTAGCTTATAACTTGTCAAATTATAAACTACTTAAGATTTGATTTTTCATGACTTATGACTTTCTTAATCATCATACTTTATATGTTCTTCATATATAACTTTACTTATGTATACATGATACATATAATCATATAAGTTCTTAATTATCTTCTCTCATTACAAGATCATATTTTCATACTTAGCATTCAAGGTTAACTAATAAGTTTATAACTTTTATAAGTTCAAATGACTTATTGCCAACTTATATGGCTTAAGTTAATTTCTTACTCATTCTTCTTACTTATTAACATCCATGTTCCTTAATTCCAACTTTTCTTATCCCCCTATCATGGTAGAGATAGAAGATAATAGAGAAGAAGTCTTACTTTTGTGTAGTCTTGGTAAGGTAGCTTTCTTCTTCTTCTTCTTACTTATGGAATGACTAATTTGTAGCTTATTCTCTCTAACACTTAAGCACTTTCAATATGTTGGATTATTTGAATAACTAACAAATGGCTTGTAAGCCTTCACTATTTATAGAATTTGCAAAGCTAGGGTAATTTGGTCTTTAAATCATCCCACCTCCTTAAGCCACCTCCTTACTATTCATTACTTGGTTAGCACAAAACCTACCCTTTGCTTGACCACCACTAATAAGTCTTGGTCTTTACTCCTTAAGTCTTGGTCATTACATTAACTTGGGCACCACATTTAACCATATTAATATGGTGTGCCCCATTGGTCAACCAATTCATTTCAATCTAGCTTGGGCTTGGACCAACTAAATCTTTGGGCTTTGCATTAATAAACACTAATTGGTTCATTAATTAATGATTGGACCTTAACATGTTAATCTACTTGGACTTGAATATAATTGTTAAATAATCTTCCAAGTCCATTAACAATACTTAATACATATACATATAGTTTATGTTTTATTTTCGTATTCTAATTCATATAGGATTTATATACGATATTTCATCCTTCATACAAACTCGTATAATACTTCGTATTATACTCGTTTTCATTACTTTGTACAATACCTAGGTATCATACCATTATCACTTATTCATTACTACTTCGCCTTCCTTATCGTTTATAAATTAAGTCTGCAAGCGAAATATGACATTTTCCATAACTAGATTTTTATTACATAATCCATCTTACCTTGTTATTTCATCATTACATATTTCTCGGAAACTCAAAAGTATATCCCGAGCAAATACCGATGAATAGTGTTTTTCAGAAAATTTCTCGAAAAACTTTTATTTTCGTCTTGGAAATTCACACTTTAATTCATCCACGTATCTCAAATACTATGACATTCTAACATCAATAGGTTATACAATGACAACCATCTTGATAACACATGAAATAAGATTTTATTATTATTTAATTTAATAAAATCATTTTACAATAAGATCCGAATTTCTCGGTCGTTACATGGACCCCACAACAGAATTATTGTCGGATGGAGAAAACGACAAAAATATTTTTATGAAAATAACGGTGGAAGTTTTACCGTTAAAACTGTTAACTACTCGGTAGTAAAAGTACAGTAATACGTGTGGTTGGATAGTAGCACACGGTATTGATTATTGATGTTTACGTGATAAGTCACTTAGTTTTGTTTTATTGGTATTATTAATGTAATAAAACAGAAAAACTTTTTATATAAAATAGAATACTTTTATAAAGTTATTCTATAAATAGAATATATTATATTCTATTATGTATAGTGTCTGCATAGTATATTGTATAGTAACATCTTTTATATAAAATAGGATACTTTTATAAAATTATTCTATAAATAGAATAGATTATATTTTATTATGCATAGTGTTTGCATAAGTACTGCATAGTAAAATCTTTTATAAAGTTATTCGCTTTTATTAGATTATAAATAGAATATATTATATTTTATTTAAAAGATTTTACTTTAAATATGGACCGTCGATTAAAGTAAATTAATCTGACCGCTCATGAGTTAGTTACTATGCAGTCCATTTTCTATAAATAAAGCTCATTCATTCATTATTTCTTACGAATTCAACGAAACTCTGAGAGATAAACTATAGAGAGAAAGAAGAAAAGTATTATTCGCTACTTCACTACTAATTTATCCAAGACTTTCTTCTTAAGGTAGGGATATTATTCGTTGTACTCGTAAGGGGTATTCTTTCTTTCTTATTCATGAAGAGAACTTCATTATTCCATTCTTTATTATTCTCGCTTGGAATAACTCAGATATACTGTGGGATACCCTATACTTGGTGAAATTCTTCTCATTATTCCATTCTTTATTATTATGTTGAATAACTTTGTTTTATGCAAAGTCTCGCATACATGGTGAAATTCTTCTATTATTTCGTTCTTTATTATTCTATCGAAATATCCTGTCGGTGCGTATTACGTCTGACCTGGTTCCATTAATTATTTTGTTGGAATAACCTGTCTGTGCGGTCTATCGCATGCATGGTGATTTCTGTTGTTGTTCCAATATTTATTATTCTGTCGAAATATCCTCGCTCACATGCATTTTACACCGACTGGTTCCTTATTTATTATTCATTGGGAATAACTCGTCATGTGCGCCTATCGTATGTATGGTGAATTCTGTTGTTATTCAATTCTTATTTATTCTGTTAGAATATCTTGTCTGTGCGATTACGCATGACCTGGTTCCATTATTTATTATTCTATTTGAATAACTCGTTGTCATGCGGATTACGATTCGCGTGGTGAAATTTCTTCCGTTATTCCATTATTTATTATTATGTTGGAATAACTTGTCTATGCGAAGTACTGCATACATGGTGAAATCCTTTTATTATTTCATTCTTTATTATATTGTTGGTTATTGGTTTTACAATTGTATGTCTTTGCCCTGTAGTGCAAAGATGATATATTGTTGAATATCTTTGGCCTGTAGTGCAAAGATGATCTGTTGTTTGGTGTGAAGATGGACATGTGTATGACATGATCATGACCACTAGTGATACTAACGAATATCCTTGGCCGTAGTGTATGGATAATTCAATGAAGTGATTGGCAGGATCATGACCATTAGTTAAGAGTTGAATGTCTTTGGCCGTAGTGCACTGACAGGCAATTGATTGGTATGATCATGACCATTGGTTTTATAGTTGAATATCTTTGGCCCGTAGTGCAAAGATAGACAACTGATTGGTATGATCATTGTTATTACATTTGAATATCTTCAGCCTTTGGGGTAAGGATATTGAGTAAACGTTCTACTAAGCCTTTGTGGCAAGAAGGAACTGTTAATTCACATTATTATAAATATGAATTGTGAATTTAACTAACATCTTTGGTGGTTCGGGTGAAGACAAGTGATGAAAGTTCTATTTGTCTTGAGTATAACAAAGAACTGTTGATGAGTAGTATAGGAATAAAATATCAACGATAGACTTTTAATCTAGAAGAGATAGTAGATATTATGGTCTACTTGACTATTCTAATGGATTGCTTGTTCCGCTGCAGTTAAACTTGATATTTGTTATATTGTATCAGTTTAACACTGTTGAAGGCTAACGATAATTTATTCTGCATTATGTAGTCATAATATTTCTTACTGGGCTAGTTGAGCTCACCCTTTTGCTTTCATTGTTCTCTTCAGGAAATGAGAACGTAGTTGGGACTAGTCGGGAACGGTGATGATGTCCTAGATGTTTGCATTAGTAGTCCTCACTATTCTGTGAAATAGTGTGATAATAATTGTAATGAGGACTCCTTTTGAGTTTTTATACTCTCTAGTAGATAATATTTGTATTCAAACTCATAGTTTATGTTTTGTCTTATTGTACACGATAGTTGTATTATTAAGTTGTATTTGAATTCTGTACCATATATCTGGCGACTCAAGATGGGTGATGTATACTTAATTTTGGGGGCATCACAGTTGGTCTCAAAGCTTAGGGATATGATCCCTGGCTGAGATGTGAGACAAGAACTAGGAGGGGAGAGATGGGGAATTTCTTCACTAGTATGACCTACCTATGTTTATTTGGTATTTAATTGGTCGGTCAGAGTATAGGGATAATATGTGGTATGTCAATTAACCCTTGTTTAGAAACTATATTCTAGAATGATGTCTGAAATACAGGAGATGAGAAATGGAAAAATTATGATAGAGAGAAAATAACTGGGAAGGTACAATTCGAAAAGAAAGTAAGGTATGTTTTAGTTGTGGAAAAGATAGTCATATAGCCCGATTTTGTCGTGCACCAAAGTCAAGTCCAGCTGGGACGGTGGCACTAAAGGCGAATGCGGACAAAACAAAGTCGGTGGTTTCAGGAAGAGCATTTTTTTGTGACTTCTCAAAAAGCGAGTAACCCGAACGAAGTTAGCACAGGTTAGTTAATTATAAATTCTTGCGAAGTCTATACCTTATTAGATACTGGTTCTACCCATTCTTTTATCTCTCTTGTTTGTGCTCAACGTTTAAATTTGACTTCGGAGAAATTAGACTTTGAATTATTGGTTGAAACTTCGATAGTAGAAACTTTCGTTACCTCCAATATTTATAAATCTTGTTTAATTCAAATTGACACTTTCACGTTACGTGCGAATCTTATCTCTTTGAAAATTCTTGCCTTTGATGCGATTTTAGGAATCGATTGGTTAATTACTCATCATGTTCTTCGTAAGGTTGTTAGCTTTCATATTCCTAACCAACCTATTATGTGAATTCAAGCAACCAAACCACTAAAGTCAATTATTGTCATATTAAGCCATAAGTAATTTCGTTGTTGACATTTTATGTGGAATGCACCGAAGCCAGACTTTCTGTAGGTGACGTCGTGAATGACGATGGAAAGTTGATAGGTATCAATGTGACGTACTATCCAAGTCTTGGATGAGGGTCACAGTTTTGAATGATATTTCTATTGTTCATAAATTTCCTGACGTATTCTTGAAGACTTCTTAGCCTACCCCTAGAGCCTGAAATTGAATTTTGTATTGACCCCAGTACAAAACCCATTTCTAAAACCCTTAAATATTTATTCAACTAAAATGAACGTAACATGCGCCAAAGACGTTGGCTCGAGCTGTTGAAGATTACGATCGTACCATGCAATATCATCGTGGAAGTGCGAACGTGGTAGCTGACGCGTTGAGTAGAAGATTGTATGCGGTTACAAGTGCGAATATACGAACCCACGTGAAGATAACGAATATATGATTAGAATCGACTTTAATTTATAAAGTTAAAGCCGCTCAAGCTACATACTCAGAGCTGATGAATATTAAGAAGAAGGTTCAAGAAGGCGTTATTCTAGAAGCAAGAATCGACGAAGAGAGGAAATCTCAACCCTAGATTTAATTGGCCCATTTGAAATCCTCGATGAAGTAGGAACTGTGGCTTATAGACTCGTTTACCGCCAAGTGTGTCGCGTGCTCATAACGTTTTTAACGTATCAATGTTACATAAATATGTGGACGACCCGAACCACATTATTAATTTAGAACCGGACGAGATAGCATAAGATTTAACGTATGAGGAGATATGTGTTAAAATCTTGGATAAGAAGGATCATATTCACTCAAAGGTTATACCTCAAGAATTAGAATCAAATGAAGTTAAGGTATCCTCACCTCTTCTAAGATACCAGTATTTATCGTAAATTTCGAGGGCTTAAATTTCATAAGGAGTGAAGATTGTGAGACCCCAGATTTTATGAATAAAGATTTAATTTTCTCGAAATATTTTTTTTAATATTATGGTGTGGATTTGAGATAGTGTTATAGTTGTGGGTAGTATTTATAAATTTTAAAAAGTATGCAAGTTGTTGTATAATATTCGATTAGTCGGGGAATATTCTTTTTGTCGGGGAATATATGTATGACTAAGATGCCATTGGTGGACCTCCATAAATCTAATTATTGTTTTGATCGAGAAAACGACAAAAATATATTTATGAAAATAACTACGAAGTTTTACCGTTAAAACTGCTGAACTACTTTGGAGAAAAAGTACAATAATATGCATTGGTTGGATAAGTAGCACACGGTATTGATTATAGATGTTTACGTGATAAGTCACTCAGTTTTGTTTTATTGGTATTATTAATGTAATAAAATAGAAAAACTTTTTATATAAAATGTAATACTTTTATAAAGTTATTCTATAAATAGAATATATTATATTCGATTATGCATAGTGTCTGCAGCAAGTGTGTTTTGTATTAAAATCTTTTTATATAAAATAGAATACTTTTATAAAGTTATTCTATACATAGAATATATTATATTTAATTATGCATAGTGTTTTGCATAAGTGCCTACAGAGTAAAATCTTTTATAAAGTTATTCGTTTTAATAGATTATAAATAGAATATATTATATTTTATTTATAAGATTTTACTTTAAATATGGACCGTCAGATTAAAGTAAATTAATCTAGACCGTTCATGAGTTAGTTACTATGCAATCCATTTTTCTATAAATAGAAGCTCAATCATTCATTATTTCTTACGAATTCACTTAAACTCTAGAGATAAACTATAGAGAAAGAAGAAAAAAGTATTCTCTACTTTTACTACTCATATATCCAAGACTCTTCTTCTTAAGGTAGGGGATATTATTCGTTGTACTTGTAAGGGGTATTCTTTCTTTCTTATTCATGAAGAGAACTTCTGTTATTCCATTCTTTATTATTCTGTTAGAATAACCTGTATACGCGGGATACCCTATACTTGGTGAAATTCTTCTCATTATTCCATTCTTTATTATTATGTTGATAACTGCTTGTTTATGGCAATCGTATATACATGGTGAAATTCTTCTATTATTTCGTTCTTTATTATTCTCGTCAAATATCCTGTCGGCAAACCGGACATTACGCCCGACCGGTTCCATTAATTATTCTGTTGGAATAACTTGTCTGTGCGGTCTATCGCATGCATGGTGATTTCTGTTGTTGTTCCAATATTTATTATTCTGTCGGAATATCCTGTCTGTACATTTTACGCCGGACCTGGTTCCATTATTTATTATTCTGTTGGGAATAACCTGTCTGTTCAGTCTATCGCATGCATGGTGAATTCTGTTGTTATTCCATTCTTATTTATTCTGTTGGAATATCCTGTCTGTGCGATTACGCATGACCTGGTTCCATTATTTATTATTCTGTTTGAATAACCTGTCTATGCGGATTACGCACGCATGGTGAAATTCTTCTGTTATTCCATTATTTATTATTATGTTGGAATAACATGTCTATGCGAAGTACTGCATACATGGTGAAATCCTTTTATTATTTCATTCTTTATTATATTGTTGGTTATTGGTTTTATAGTTGTATGTCTTTGGCCTGTAGTGCAAAGATGATATGTTGTTGAATATCTTTGGCCTATAGTGCAAAGATGATATGTTGTTTGATAGCTTTGACCCATAGTGCGAAGATGGACAGGTGTATGACATGATCATGACCACTAGTGATACTAACGAATATCCTTGTCCGTAGTGTGTGGATAATTCAATGATGTGATTGGCAGGATCATGACCATTAGTTAACAGTTGAATGTCTTTGGCCGTAGTGTACTGACAGGCAATTTATTGGTATGATCATGACCATTGGTTTTATAGTTGAATATCTTTGGCTCGTAGTGCAAAGATAGACAACTGATTAGTATGATCATTGTTATTACATTTGAATATCTTCAGCCTTTGGGGTAAGGATATTGAGTAAAAATTCTATTAAGCCTTTGTGGCAAGAAGGAACTGTTAATTCACATTATTATAAATATGAATTGTGAATTTAACTAACATCTTTGGTGGTTCAGGTGAAGACAAGTGATGAGACTTCTATTTTTCTTGAGTATAACAAAGAACTGTTGATGAGTAGTACAGGAATAAAATATCAACGATGGACTTTTAATCTAGAAGAGATAGTAGATATTATGTTCTACTTGACTGTTCTAATGGATTGCTTGTTCCATCATGATTAAACTTGATGTTTGTTATATTGTATCGCTTTAACATTTGTTGAAGGCTAACGATAATTTATTCTGCATTATCGTAGTCATAATATTTCTTACTGGGCTAGTTGAGCTCACCCTTTTGCTTTCATTGTTCTCTTCAGAAATGAGAACGTAGCTGGGACTAGTCGGAGAACAGAGTGATAGTCCTAGATGTTTGCATTAGTAGTCCTCACTATTCTTTGAAATAGTGTGATAATAATTATAATGAGGACTCCTTTTGAGTTTTTATACTCTCTAGTAGATAATATTTGTATTCAAACTCACAGTTTATGTTTTGTCGTATTGTACACGACAATTGTATTATTAAGTTGTATTTGAATTCTGTACCATGTATCTGGCGACTCAAGATGGGTGATGTATACCTAATTTTGGGGGCATCACAAAGATGAAAGATGACTTCAAAGAGGAATCAGCTAAGCGTGCAAGAGCAGAGGATGCTTGTATGAAGGCGACTCAACGTGCAGACCAGGCTGAGGCCAAGGTCCAAGTGAAGAAAGCCAAGATGAAGGAGATGGATTATGCTTTTAATTCGGCGATTGATAGGGCCCCGGATCGAGTTCATTATTACCCACCTCAATTTGAAGACTCGCCGTGGTTTGTGATGGATCGTAGGACGGCATATCGCATCATAGAAGAGGAACGTCGAGAGGCCATACGACGTCTTATCATTAATAGATAGAAAATAAGAGTGATAATAATATGTGGTTAATTATGCGAGTAAATAAAGTTTTAAATCCCTTATTTTGAGATGAATAAAGGGATAACATGAGTATGTAATCCTGAAACTGGTTTAGTTTAGGAAAGTGGATGTTTATAGCAGATATGCTATCTTTAGTATGTTTAAAACCTCATGAATGAATAAAATATTAGCGTTTATTTTGAATGTTATGTGTTATAGCTTTAATCTTGGAATGTTTAAGTTAAAATTTAAATACCCAAGAAGTTAAGTAATGAACTAATAAGCGTATATTTTAACATAAAATGCCTCCTAGAAGAAGACAACCACGACAACAAGTCCCTCCTGAGGGGTCTACTACCAATAACAATGAGACCAACGTTAATCCAGTTCAACAGTTGGTAGCTTTATTGACGGGAGCACTTACAAATCAACCGCAAGCTCAAGTTACGACTTTTAAGGAGTTCAAAGCGGTCAGACCGCTAGAGTTTCAAGGGTCTATGAATCTAGTGGAAGCCAAAATTTGGATCATGGAAATGGAGAAGGTGTTCGACGTTGCTAGGGTTAATGAAGATCAGAAGATCGCGTCTGCAACGTTCATGCTGAAGTCTGAAGCTAGCTACTAGTGACAAGCAAATAAAGTTCATGGAGGACAAGGAGTGGTAGCGTGGGATAGATTTAAGGAGATGTTCTTTGAAATGTACTTTCCAGTGAGTTCTCGGAACCAATTGAGGTGCAATTTCTTGAACTTAAGCAAGGAACTATGACGGTGCCAGAAGATGCTGCGAAGTTTAACAAGTTGGCAATGTTTGCCACATATCAAGTCAATACGGATGAGCGTAAGGCGAGAAGGTTCGAACAAGGATTGATGCCCTGGCTTTATAACAAGGTTTCAATGTTCCAGTTGAATACATTTACTGCTATACTGGAAAAGGCAATCATCGCGGAAGGTAGAAGCGATGCCTTGACCAAGTATAACCAAGATCAGAAGAAGAGGAAGAATGATAACGAGAATAAGGCTGGTGGAAGTAATGTTGGAAGTAACCATCAGAAGAGGAAATGGAACGAGAATTCGACTACGGGAGGACAACAGGGAAGTCAGGAGAAGAAAAAGTTTGAAGCTTGTGCTACTTGTGGAAAGAATCATACTGGGGTATATTTGAAGGGAAAGCGGGTGTGTTTCAACTATGGTCAGAAGGGACACATTGCACCGAACTATTTTAGTCCGAAGAAAGGAGCATGTTTTACCTGCGGCTCAAAGGATCACATGGCTCGTGATTGTCCCAAGAAGCCAGCAGGGAGTGCAAGTGGTGGAAAAAGAAACAACAATGGTGGTGGTGCATCGACCATCATCGACCAATTTCGGTCAGTCGACTCCACCGCAAGAACTTTCAATATGATAGTGCAGGATGTTGTTCAGTCTAAGGATGTGGTGTTAGGTATCATTCCGATTAATGGTATTAATGCTTATTTACTATTTGATTCGGGTGCTACTTGTTCATTTATATCCAATGAATTTGCTCAAAATTTAGATTTGCCTCAGGAAGAATTAGAATTTCCCTTAAGTATAGAGATTGCGAATAAGGAAGTGATTCATGTCAGATTTGTATATAAGAATTGTAAAGTGGTTATAAAGGGTCAAGAGATGAGGGTAGACTTAATACCAATTAGACTAGGGGAGTTTGATGTTATACCGGGAATGGATTGGTTATTCAATCACGGAGCAGTGATTGATTATCAAAGAAAATGTGTTAACCTTATGATTCCGTCAAAGGTTGTGTTCTATGGAAGCAAATCACCTCGACAAGCAAGTTGTCTAACGGGGATGCAAGCCAAGAAGTTGTTAAGACAAGGATATGTAGGATACTTAGCCTACATAGTTGATACACAAAAAGAAAAGTGCGAAGTTAGAAGAGATACCGATCATAAGAGATTTTGCAGACGATTTCCGCATTTATTTGCTCTGGGTCTTCCGCCAGATCGACAAATTGAGTTCGTGATTGATTTAGTACCGTGAACGAAGTTCGATATCTAAGGCACCATACGAATGGCCCCTGTAGAGATGAAAGAGTTTATGGTGCAATCGCAAGAATTGCTCGATAAGAAGTATATCCAAATGAGCGATCGCCATGGGGAGCGCCAAATGTTATTTGTCAAGAAGGAGGATGGATCAATGCGGCTCTGCATTGACTATCGAGAATTGAATAAGGTTACGATTAAAAATAAGTATCAATTACCAAGAATCGATGACCTGTTTGATCAACTGAAGGGTGCGAGATATTTTTCAAAGATAGACTTAAGGAGTGGTTATCATCAGTTGAAGGTGAGGCCAGAAGACGTCTCAAGACCCATTCGTAACTCCTGTATGGTCATTACGAATTTCTGGTTATGTCATTTGGTTTAACCAATGCACATGCAGCGTTCATGGATTTGATTAACAGGGTGTTTAAACCATTCTTAGATAAATTTATGGTAGTGTTTATTAACGATATCATGGTGTATTCTAAGACCAAGGAAGAACATGTTGAACACTTAAAAGTGACATTGGAGACATTGAGAAAGGAGAAGTTGTACGCAAAATTTTCAAAATGTGAGTTTTGGATGGAACGTGTACAGTTTCTCGGGCATGTTATTGATAAAGACTAAATTTTGGCCGATCCATCAAAAGTTGAAGTCAGTAGTAAATCGGGATCAGCCAAGACACCGCCGAGATAAGGAGTTTCTTAGGGTTGGCAGGTTACTATAGGCATTTTATTCAGGACTTTTCCATGATCGCGACCCCGTTGACGAATTTAACTAGGAAGGCGATTAAGTTTGTTTGGACGGAGAAGTGTGAGGAAAGTTTTCATAAATTGAAGAAGAGATTGAGCTCGGCACTTGTGTTGTTATTGCCTGATGATACAGGGAATTTTGTGGTATATAGTGACGCATCGCATAAAGGACTAGGTTGTGTGCTTATGCAGAACAGCAGAGTTATTATGTATGCATCACGTAAATTAAAAGATTACGAAGGGTTCTCCACTCATGACTTAGAGTCAGTCATGGTAGTGTTTGTCCCAAGATTTGGAGACATTATCTTTACTTGAGAGAGGTGTGAGATATATACCGACCATAAAAGTCTGAAGTATATCTTTACACAAAAAGACTTAAATATGCGATAAAGAAGATTGTTGTAACTAATCAAAGATTATACATGTAGTAAGTGAGGAATCAGTGAACAAAATAGAGATCTTACCGACCCCTATAGCAGAAGAACCCGAAGTGGTTGTGATCGAGTCTGGAGACTCGAAAGACTTAAACCTTATGTCCATGTTCAATGGCATTTCAGAGGAGGAGGTGGAGGCGGTGTCATTCAACACCGTAGCACCTGAAGAAGAGGTTACTCCAGGGGAGGCAATGAAAACCCTATTTATGGCCTTGTTGGATAGAAACATCCAGCAAAAAAAGTTAGAGAACTGAATGAAGAGGTCCAGGAAATCCTGGAAGATAAGAAGAGCATGGAGTCCATGTGGGAGGAGGAGCACGATGAAAGAGTTTTAGCAAAGGACAAGGTCCACGAGATGAAACTGGAGACCTTTGAGCTCAGACAAGAGTTAAAGGTTAAGAAGTAGAAGATAGGGATGATGTCCTATATTCATAGGAGTTCTCATGCGATTTCAGTGACAGTGTAGTGGATATCCTGATAGAGGCGTAAGCGTGCTCTCAGATACTATCACCGAGATGATATTGTCGGTCTGGCCAACGCAGATTTTGAGAATGCCATAAGGCAGATGTAACCTAGCAGTAGTTAGAGTAGAGTTAGATATATAAATATGATGTATTTAGTAGTAATGTAAAACCCTCTTTTGCATATCAAAGGGTAGTCTTTTGTAAATCCCAATTTTTGAAAAGCAATTACGGGATAGTAATGTAATTAGCTAAGGTTGTGTATGAACGAATGATGTAGTATTATACTACAAGTAAGCAAATCAATATAAGCCTTTTTATGGAAGATATTGTGCAATGAGTTGAAGTTATTGTTTAGTAATGGATAATAACTAACTAACAAGAAAGAAGTAATAATGACGTGTTATTTATCTTATTAGCAAAATGTCGCCAAGAAGAAGACAAAGAAATCAAGATGCTAATGTAAATCAACTGGAGGGAGGTCCGGTTCACCCAATGCAAGAGTTCGTTAACTTGTTAGTGGCCGCTTTTAATTGGAACGGGGTTAATATACCCGTAAATCCTGCAGTAGTACGAGCTACTACTTTTAAGGATTTTAAGAGTGTCGGTCCTCCGAAGTTCAAAGGAACTACAGACCCCATAGAAGCCCAGTTTTGGATGAAAGAAATAGAAAAGGAATTTGTTATTGTAAATGTCGACGAGGGTCAAAAGGTTGCTTTTTCCACCTATATGATGAAGGGGGAAGCCAACTTCTAGTGGGAGGCGAACCAGGCTAGGGTCGAAATAGAAAATCTTACATGGATGCGGTTCAAGGAGATTTTATTCGAGAACTACTTTCCCATAAGTATGCATGGAAGGATGGAGATGCGGTTTCTAGAGTTGAAATAAGGGGAGATGACAGTTCCCCAATACGCTGCCAAGTTCAATGAACTAGCACAGTTTGTTCCATATCAGGTGGACACCGAAGTGAGGAAGGCTATGAGGTTTGAGAAGGGCTTGAAACCCTGGCTCTATAGCCAGATATCTGTGTTCCAAAGTAACTCTTTTGGGACAATACTGGAGAAGGCAATAATTACAGAAGGTGGTAATGAGGCTTTAAGCCAATACCACAAGGAGAAGAAGAACAAGGGAAAGTTGGATGGGGGAGTAAAGGTCGAAGGAGCCAGTGGTAGTGGCGAAGGCCATAAGAGGAAGGGAGTTAACTCTGGGAATACCGGAGTGAAGCAATGGGATCCTACGAGAAGGATGGAGGCGTGCAAGAACTGCCAAAAGACTCAATTAGGGGTCTGTCTCAAGGGAAAAGTCGTATGTTACGACTGTGGATAGGAGGGGCACATTTCGCCTAACTATCCCAGTCCAAAGAAACACCATGGATGCTTCGTGTGTGGATCAATCGATCACAGGGTGAAGAACTACCCAAAAAAGGGACGGATGGGAATAAAGGCGCTAATAGCAGAATTAGCTATTGGTGGTCCAAAGGCGACGGCAGTAGATGGCTCGCGTCTTTAACATGATGGTCCAAGATGTAGTTGCATCCGGGGATGTAGTTGCGTATTATCCCGATCAATGACATAAATGCTTACGTGTTATTTGACTTTCGGTGTTACTTGTTCTTTCATAGCATGTGATTTTGCAAAAACGTTTAGATTACTTCCCAAATATTGCTTGTACCTTTGAATATCAAGGAAGTGAATGAAGAAATAATTCATGTTAAAATATTTATAGGAGTTGTTGTGTAGATATACGAGGTTATAAATTATCGGTAGATTTGTTACCGATAAAGTTGGGAGAATTCATGTAATTCTCGAAAAGGATTGGTTGTTTAATTATGATGCCCCCAAATTCGGGTCCCTTCGAATCTCGGATCCGGTCCACCACGATACTACTATCGTTCAACTATTTTTATCTTTTATTCATAACTTAATGAATATAACTTTGCTTATTACAATATAGAATATAAATTCTTTTCATTTCCAGGATCCGTATAATGACCCAAACTATTATAAATTTAAAATATTGATCATTTACCATCCTTATCTTACATCATATTCGATGTTATAAAATATGCGTAAATAATTTAAACTTTTTCAATCTCCTTTGAAAATGTACTTTTATTGATATCTTAAACTAAATCAATTACATATCCTTGAATCAAATTATGTTATGATTCATTCTATTTGAATTACTGTATAAATCTTTACATCTCGATTTGAACTCCCCTATGTATCACATAGTACAACTTAACATCTATTACACATTATAAACTACTATCATGTATATTTCCTAGAACCTAAACATGGTTCAAGAGTAAATATGTAAATAAATCAATCAATCTCCTTCGATGCTATTGAATTTTATCTATCAAGTAGTATGTAATCTTTACCGTAAAACCTTAACCTGCAAAAGTGATTATTTGCAAGGGTGAGCTCGACAACCCAACAATTCTAACAATTTTCATGCAGCACATAGCATATTCAGTTCATGCATTCATAATCTATTAATATTTACTACGCATGTTACTTCTCAATAACAGGCATAGATATTTACTTCACAAGCATATCATCAAATATCATCTTTTAAATTTCATATATATTTCATATGAATTTCATATATATACATCAATATTCTCATAGCATAATATAGCTCAACTAACAGTTATCGAATTCATATATCAAATAGAAACCGAAGATTTTCGATTCAGTAGTTTATCAACTACGACTTAACCGCTTAAAGCTTATCCAACTACGTGTATTCCTACACGCTTATATAATCATGGATTCATACCCATCACCATACATTTCATATGCTCTTAATATAAGAACAAACATTATTTCCTAACTTGGTTTCATTTTTACTTGAACTTAGGATAACCATGAGACTAACTCATTCTACTATCATATTTATCTAAACAATTTTGTTTCATATCTTGTAGTTCATAAGGACAACATATAACCATAACTTAAGACGATGCAGTTAACAAACTGCTCTTGGTCACTAATCATAGCTATTACACAGCATTTAAGCATGGGAGTATGCAATATGCAGATTCACCTCAAAAAAACCAGATTTCGAGCTTTTCATTGCTCAGTTTAGTCCTAACCTACTATCCATTCTGATACATACTATAACATACATCAAGTAGGTTCTTATATTTCTTCAAGTCCTCATTTCAAATCATTTAGTTTTGAATTACATAGCTCTATATTGAATTATTTCAATCAATTAGGCTTAACAACTGTCTTTAACAAGATTCGATGTTATAAGATTTTAAACCATATATTGGTACTAATAAGCCTCTATTACACATGTTCACATGTATCTATCTCATTTACATAGACATAACATATTTCATTTACTTTTAAAATATGTTTAAATAATGTATGTCATGCTTAACTAATTGAGTGCACATATCATTCATGCTTAAAGGCATAAACAACTCTATCATATTTGCTTATAAGGTCATAATGGAAGTAATACAATGCTAAACAAAATTAGTTTCTAAAATTTTAAATTTATCTTTAAAACACATACTAAACTGAGCTTGACAACCTTTTATTTGCAATATATCTTGAAATTACATTCCTTATCCATCCGCGCATATAACTAGTCCACAATCACATGTTCCCAAAGTCGGAATTTAAAAGACACAATGTTCGTCAAGTTTCATTTTCAAAACATCAAGTTTTTCTTTCAAAACACTTTAAACCAAGCTATATCAATCTAGTATATTCAAGGTAACTTTAAAACTACATTTCATGCTTGTTGACATGCGTACATAGGGTCCATGGTCAGAACTCAAAGGACACCAAATTCATCAACTTCCGTTTCTTAAAAACTTTGAGTTTTCTCTTAGAAAATCATGTTAAAGTATTCCATTATGAGTAAAGTAATCTTAGTTATATGACATGTCTATTATCATGCATAGTTATGTTTTATCACTTAGAATAACATATTCCATTGTCGGGAGCACTATACTGCGTATGTGCTACCTCGACGCCCTCCGATGGCATTCTTTTACGTAATAGTCAAAAATATAACTATGTTGACCCTCCCTAATTCCCTCAAATTGACAAACAAACAGAATAAATGTTGTAGGTCTATTCCTCCTTGTTCCGGATCATCTTGAATCGCCTCAATCAGAGTTTGTATGAAAGAGTTATGGTCGTTTTACCATAACATGTCAAAACAACACACTAACACACTTTGGCGTGGCACGCCAATTTCTTCATCATGCCAATGCACCCACGCCATTTGGCAGCGTCCAGCCGCACGCCCGCACTCCTGGGTGGCGCGCCCGCGCTTAGCCTCGCTCAGTTTACAGTTTCTGCCATAACTTCCTTATTTTAAGTCCGAATTAGTTGGTTTTCGATTCGTTGAACTCGTTAAACTCTTAGCTACTCATCTACTGAATAATTATAAAACTTCAAAAACATTAACTAACACAAATATTATCTAAACAAAGACATAGCTTTGCCTCCAAGATTAAACTAATGGAAGAAGGAAGAGAACAATGGACAAGAAGGAGGCACAACTACTATATGTTTTAGCCATCATCACTGCTATCTTGCTTAGTGAAGAAGGAAGAGAATAGGCCAATGGCCTAGCCTATACATGGCTGATTATTAGAGTGTGACACTAATTTTGGGACAAGTAATATATCTCAGCAACTAACTTTGTTTAGTTCCTTTAATTCCCAAAAATGAGTTTTAATTTACAATTGTTACTACACCAAGTAAAGTTAGGAATTATTTACGTACTCACATCATATAATCCATGTACATTAGTCCACATAATATTTTAATTGAACTAAATATAATTTAGTTGATTACTTCATATCACACAAAAATATCACAAACAATTACTTAATATCTTTAATTCTCTTTTAATAATTTCAGTTAAACCTTCAATCTGGTTTAACTTTAATACTCAGGCCACACAAGGCTCATTTATCTCATTTACTAGAGTTATATAACTCAAGCTCATTATTTCTATAATAAAATATTAGGGGTCTAGGCCACGTTTGGCTTTTTCCCAATTCAATTCCACATTATTTTAATATTTGTTTAATATAAGAGTTAGGTGTCCCACCTTACCTTAATGCTAAATTATTTAGCTCACCTTACTTCAAATAATTAATATATACTCTATTAATTATTAAAATTATACACTATATGTATAATTATTCGATTGTCCCAAGATAACTTCTTCAACCTTTACATTTAGTCGCATTTCAAATATTAATCTAATATATAAATTTCTAACCAATATTCACTTATATATATAATGGTTTTCTTCTATTATTCATCACCCATTTTCCATTATCATCTTTCAAGTATTAAATCCTTCCTATATATTATCATATTATGTAATATATGAAAATAGAAAATTTAATTAACATAATCATTTCATTTTCTTCATGTAACGTACACACATAAATTCACCATTTTACTTAAGTGAATTACTCATTTCATTCAATTTACTACCACACAAGGCTTTAGCATTATATTATAATATTAAATAATATAACTTAATTAACCAATATTAATTTCCATAATTAAATTCTCATTCAATTCATGATTCGTTATCTCAATCCATTCATGGACAGTTGGAATGTGACGCCCCCAAATTCGGGTATCTTCCAACCCGACAATTGGTGCTACACGGTACTCATAACTGTACATTCATTCTATTGAAACGACATCAAAATGTGTGCTTCAACGACATTCTTATTACATTAATAATAGTAAATCTCGTTCCCAGGTTCTTAAACCATTACATTCTTTGTTCATCATAAGATAATACATACACTTACTAGTCTATTAAAAGATAAACTAATCATTCATCTTCGCCTTTCCTTTATCTCTACTGGAACCCTCGGTTCGCTCGACCTTAGCTGCAATCATATGATTCAAGAAAGAAGTGAGCATAATAAGCTCACCAAGTCTAACAATATATTATATAGATACAACTTCGAGAATCATATGATTATTCTTCAATAACTGAACAATAGTCTTGAAGTATTATAAAAAATTGAATAGAACTTCTCATCTCATAAAACAATTCTGAAGTACATATAGTAGTTATGGAAATTCTGAGTAGGTCCATAGACCATGAACATTCTCTTCAGCTTTTACTCATGAAAAGGACAACCTGGCACTAAGTCCGTAAGTCCGACTTATCTTACGAGCACTTCTAGGTGATCAGCCTATAGTACTCTATGTTGATCAAAACTCATCCGTTAAACCTATTTACATTTAAGTTTTGGCAACCACGCGCCCATCGAATAATCGATGTAAAATACATTTGTTTATTCATACTCATGATTACCTTCAATCCGCATCAAACAATTGGCGTAGGATAAAGCGTTATCAATTCTATATTGAAAGACTTTGTAAAGAAATCAATCAATCTTTCAAGAATAGTCTAGCCGAGTTAAAACCCGGCATCGACCCTTTCAGAAAACTATTCATGCATCTCATAACATGAATCATCGAAAACATGGCTAACACGGAAGGTTAGACAAGTGATAAGAAAACTTGCCTTCAAATCTACTACAAAAAACTTACTTTTCCTTTGAGTCTTTACGGTCTCTACAACACATAACCACATAACATACCACATTAGGTCATGAATGAACATACATGGTTCCTAAATGAATCTTACCATTCTTCTCAATTTAATCTTGTATTAGATTTGTTATTATTGGTTATGACTTGCCGTCGTTCTTTACATCATTCTTACCAACTTCTTTCTCTTCTATGTCTTAAGTGGATTTACTTCATTAATACCACTCGTTCCGAGTTAATCATCCTTCCTCATGGCTTACTAATGTTCTTACATTATTAATCAAAACTCGATTGTCATTGGTGAAGTACCAACGTTGAATACCATTCAAAGTTTACTTAATTACCCTTCACGTTCTTGGTTTAATTATTCTTAATCCATACTTAAATTCATATCGTCATCACTATAAAAGTGATTTAAATTTAGTCTTACCATGTACATTCTACTATTCGTCACAAATTAATTGGATTTACAAAACCTAACTTGGTCAACCAATTTTATTATCTTAAGGCCAGGCATACACAAGATCCCTTTACTAAAGTGGTGTCTTTGCTTTACAAAACTCCAAAGAACCAATCCCTTCATTTCTTGCCACGGCACAACTTATAGAGCTTTGTCTAGTGCTACGGCGCAAGACCTCAGTCCCAGAAATTTTTTGACGACAAAATTTTTATGTGAGATTTCTGGGCTCATAACTTCTTCGTTATAAGTCCGAATTGACTCGTTCAAACGTCGTTAGTTCACAAATTACATGTTCTAAGTATTCATGCAAGAATTTTACAATTTTGAATCCGTTAACTCAAAATTCACCTTTTAGTTTATTTTAATGAAAACGATAAACGTTTATGAACGTTCATAGCTCATTTCTTCGTTCTAAGTCAGAATTCGGTCATTTTCGAGTCCGACACTCTAGAATTCCAAATGAGACTATTCTCCATTGAAAACCAACTTTTCCGAGCTCAAAGTAAAAATTTGACTTCCATTCCGAGAATTTCACGAATTCGATGATTATCGTCTAATCGTGTGAATTCCGGTATAACTTCGTTAATTATGATTTATTCTTCGTTTCAAATGGATTCATTCCATCATACTAACATCTTAACATACATATTTCATTAACTTATATACATGAAAAGTTCTTACTTTTTCTTCATAAGTTCAAAACTTCATTTATTACTTATCTTACAACATAACTTATTTACGGCTTAAGTCTTTTGATTAATCACGGTTCAAGATCTTACCCTTGAAGATTACTTAGTTAAGCTTTAATCTTCTTCTTGCTTCTTGAATTTAAAGTCTAACTTTCTAGCTTTTCTAGCTTTTTCTCTCTAACCAATAAGCACTTAAAAATGTTGGAGGAAATGAAACAACCAACAAATGAGCTATCCTCCTTCTTATTTATAGAAATCTCAAAGTTAGGGTATAATGGTCAATAAGCCATCCACCTCCATACTATTCCAAGCTTAACCATCAAGTTTAGTTGGCCTCCACATTTATTTAGCCACCAAGCATAAGCACTTTACTTAGCCTCCAAGCATAAGCACTTTACTTGGTCATTACTTAACTTATCCCCTGCTTAACCATTTATTTTACTTGCTCATCACTTTGGATCACCCATGGGTTGCCCCATGGGTTTTAACCATCATATTACCCATCGGTTCTTACTTTGAGCTTTTAGCTTAATTAACCTAACTTATGCTTTGGGCTTGGATTTAACAAACACTTGGGCTTGTTCATTAATTCACATTAGACTTAACCATTTCTATACTTGGGCTTTATCATAATTCCAATTGGTCATTATAATTTCCTACACAATCCTATAAATCAAATACATTTGGCTTAAAGCCTTATAACGTATAATTTACGTATTAATCTCGTATTCCCCTCGTATACTTATTTATATACGACATATCCTCATTCATACATACTCGTATAATACCTCGTATCATACTCGTATTCATTACCTCGTACAATACCTATATATTATACGATCATCGCTTTAATTCAATATACGCATTTAAATTCCTTCTTGGAAATCACTTTCCCTAACCGTTAGGTTTTAAGTCCGTAGGCGAAAAACTGCGTTTGCCATAACTGAAATATTATTGGATATTCCATCTTACCTCGATATTCTATCGTTATGTATTTCTCGGAAGTTCAAAAATAATTTTCGAGCAGAAATCGATGAATAGTACACTTGACAAATGTTTTATATGTTTTATTCTTTTGTTAATTATCAGAATTCGGTCGAATTTATTGAGTCATGATCCCGGGGACGTAATCCTTTTAAGGGGGAAGATGACGAAACAAGATTTTTGTAAATTAATTTTAATATTTATTGAATTAAATAAATATTTTCGATGATTTAATTATTGGATTAAATAATTATTTGATGCATTGTGGTAGATTAATTTAATTATGTGTTACATTTATTAAATTAATGTGGAGAATAATTATTATTCAAGTATGAAATTATGTGAGCTTATTGAATTAAATGAAATATTTAATTAAGCATGATGTTATTTAATTAATTTAATTATTAATTAGAGAGTTAATAATTTGACATTATTTATTAATTAGAAAATTAAATATATGACTATGTGAAATTATGAGAAGTTATTATATTTTATTTATATTAAATAAGATATATGAATTATTGTGCAAGTGGGTGTGACATGATTTAAACTTAGTATAAGAGGTTTTATTAAATTAATTGGGTATAAGTCTTTTATACTACCCAAAACATGACCTTAGTGAGAGTTATGAACAGCTACCCATGATCAAGTTAATCAACCATAATGCGCTAGTTCTTATATCGACGCCTTCTTCTTTTCATTCTATTATTGCTAAGTCTGTAGAGCTTTCACAGAGAGAGACATACAGAGTATTAGTTGATAAGTCGAGAGAAATTGATATTCATCTCTTATTAAAATCTACACTACGCTTTGGGTAATCTCCTCCTTCCCAATTTCTATTTTATGTCATTTAAATTCCATTAACATGGCTTTCAATGTTTTTGGTTTAACCTCTGTAATTGGGATAGGAGTAACGATTATGGGTTTTGTATGTGTTATGGCACATCACATCATATTTAATTATATATATTATGTAAACCATATCATCTGTTTCATGAAAACACATGTCGAGTATATGTTTTTCATAAATTATAGAGTTTGGGTTTTGGCCATATGGCCTTATACGTGATATTTCATGTGTTGATCGATATTATCCCTAAATTTTACACTCGTATGTTGTTATGCATGTTGATACGAAGAGACCAAAGTTTAAATAAACTAGATTCAAAGGTTATAACGAATCCGTAATGACAATTTTCATGTTTTATTTTCAAAACCTTCAAGAACATCAAAGTTAGTGAAATTGCATGCTTAAATTCTGTAATTAAGTGTTTACATTGGTTAAAGTTGTTATATAAATGTTGGGCTATGTTTATGCATGAATTATCATATGGGTAAGTCTAATTTTGAGTAGAAAATAAGAAATTGGCATGTTATGAGATTTTTCGTAAACCGCCATTTTTGGTTCTGATACACCACCGCAAAGGTCAAGCTACCGCCTATTTCCTCATCATAGCGCACCACTGTCTCAGAAGCGCCAAGTCTCGAAGTCGAATACTACCTGGCCAAGCAAATACTAAGAGTCCCAATATGAATACCATCAAAATAAGCAAATACAAGACTAAGTATAACAAATAGTATACCGCCAACGCCACTCACCAGAAAGTTCAGAAATGAGAATTTTAAATTGATTAAGTCTAGCAATGTGAAAGCAACTTAATGTAATGAACATGGACATATGTTAGAAGTATAATGAGATGTAAAATAGTTATTTAACATGTAAATAACATAATTGCATGTGAATTGAATTATTGAATACATAATTAACTTGTTATTCATGAAGTGTTATTTCGGGACAACGAATGTAGTAAATTGACTAAGTATAGTCATAACCAAAGTTTAGACAAAAGAATGATCATTGATGATTAGTTAAGTTATAATTAACTGGTATTGTGAATGTGAATGGTATGTGTGACTAAATTCAAAGAACGTGCTTAGTTAAAGTGTAATCTACGCATTTAGGCAAGTTTCCTAACCCCTTGTGTCATTATTGTTTAAGTTTATTATTTACCTCGGTAATTTATCATTACTATTATTCAAGTTCAAATGTTATATTAAAGATTGATTATCTTTTCAAAGCATGATTTAATTATATAATAATTGTCCTATTGTATACTTCTTAAGATTATTATTCAAATTGAATATCATTATTGTTGAACCTTATTAGACTAGTGAACTTTATTGATTCAACTAATCCTTAGTTGATGAACGTTCTAAATTTCAGAACCCTTATTGAATTATCCAAACCAAACTTCCTTTGGTGCGGACTTGAATATCAAACTGAGATGAACAACCTTGTAAAGGGATTTACTTATGCGTTAACGTTAAGATATTGTGCACAGTATGGTACTAAGGGATGATCCCCCTAAGTACGAGAAGAAAGGTCCATAGTCTTATGACTGTTAAAGGTTTCAAGTATAACCTTTGATAACCTAGGACATAGTTCAAGGTCTTATGACCCTCAGAATTCTTTTGATTCTTGTTATTCATTCTTGATTCAAAAGTTGAGCTTTTATTCAGATGTCTTTGATTCACTCGCATGTTTTTATACTGTTATTTAATTATTATACTTGTGGGCAATAGTGCTCACTCTTGCTTAATAATAACATTGCAGTTAAGAACAAAAGAATCGATGAACTTTCCACTAGTAAAGGCAAGGGCAAAGTTAGCAAGTGATGAAGACTTGTTATTTTATTTGATGATGTATTTATGTTAGACTTGAGTTAATGATGTTGTTTAAGACTTATTGTTTATATTTTCGCACAGATGTTTAAGGTTAGTTTAACCTAGGATTATGTTTATGATTCAGATGTTGTAACCCTATAAAGGGAAGATTTTATTTCTATCTATTGCATGGTTTGCATTTATTATGGGTAGATAGATAGATGATATTTGTACAAAGAGCACCAAATCCTCAGTGGAATCAAAGTACCTTGATTTGGGGTGTCACAATTTATGTGGTACTAATTTGGATGATCCATGAAGAGCTAGCTGCACTACCATGTTAGATTTTTAATGCCTTGCTAGACTTTTTTTTAGATTTTAAAGCCTTGTACTCTTTTAGATTCATTCTTTGGACAATTGTATTTATTTACGATTCTATTATATTGATGTTTACGATTGTATTGTGTTGTGTTGGTTTACGATTCAATTATATCGATGGATGTTTATCATATAGTAGTTATCATGGATGAATGTTTATCATATGATAGTTATCATGGATGGATGCTTATATATACTGTTGTGTGTTGGGATAAGAAAGCAGGTGCAAAGCAGGTTATTTTTGGGAAATCAATAAAATAGGAAAAATATTTTATAAAAACACATCAAATTGATCGCGATGCATGTCGCTAATATCAAACGCTGGTTCTTTGATAATCACTAGGAATCTAGCAACCGAATCGGTCGCTATTACCGGTCGCTGACACGTGTGCCATGTCACACTTGACAAATGACTCAGCATGAGTCAGAATAGCGACAGATTCGGTCGCTATTATTGGTCGCCGAGGTCCATCTAGCGACCAGATTACCTGTGACTACTATCAGCTACCGCATGCGGTCACGAATACTCATCTGCGACCAGTTGCGGTCGCTGATAGGCGGTCGCTGATAAGCATTTTTGTTGTAGTGAGTGTTTTTCAGAAAATTTCTCGGAAAACTTTTATTTTCATCTTGAAAATTCAAACACTTTAATTCTACCACATAGCCAGAATCCTAACCACATCCGCACATTCTAGGTCATAGAACAACCTTCACATAGCTTACTCACATAAATAATCAATTAAATTTATTTAATCCACATAATCAAATAAAAATTTAATACTCATAAAAATTCGATTTTCTCAGGCGTTACATTCTTCCCCCCTTATAAGGATTCTGTCCCCAGAATCTCGCTACTATTATATAAATAAATGAGGAAATAAATTTCCATCATTTTAATCTCGAGTTCCTACGATGCTGCTTCGGCATTGTGGTTCCTCCAATTCACCTTCACCGAAGGTATTATCTTATTTTACATGACTTATCCCTTCCTATCAATAATCTGAGTTGGAAGTTAAGCACTTACTAACATATTATGCTATCTCCCTTTCATATTAGTTCTACCACAATTCCGTCGAAGGTCTTAACACATCTCAGTACTACCTAGATGTATCGAAAATCCCGATCTACAGCTTTACTCATTATATTTTGTTTAATCTTTAGATTATTTGGAACTCAAATTCCACCTTCAAAACAAGATTATACTTGGTCTTCTCTTCATCCTTCATTCTCTTTTCATTCACTTGCATTCCTCGTTACCAAGTTGTACTTCATCGACTTCGTTTCATTTTCGTGGATTGAGTCTACATTATAAATAACATTTCTACCGCTTCATTCTCAGAATTAAATTCTAATTCTATTTTCACCATCTCTCGTTATTAACCCATTCTCGAGTCAAGAATATTGGTAGCTTTTCCTCATCTTTCATACTTAACGTGTCACTACTACATTTTACCTTCCTCGGATGATATAAGATATCACAACCATGATCCCTTATCCATTCTAATCACCTTTTTTACCTCATATTCAACTCTTTCTGTGTGATGACATATTTTAGACTCTTAGAGTCCATGTATATCTCACACTTCTCCCCGTAGAAATACTATCTTCAGATTTTTAATTCAAAACCTTCAGCTACCAATTCTATATCATAAGTATGATAGACCTTCTCATAATTCTTTAACTTACGTGACGTATGCTATCACGTAATGTTCACGTGATCTTCCCGACGCCTTAAAATAGACTAGAATATCACCAATGATCGCTACTTACATATCTGCTCAAATATTATTTGAGCACTCATGACGCTTAATGGTACTTACAACCATATCATCACACAAGAGTACCTATCAACTTAACACCGACTTGCTCGGCGCCCATGATGGAAAGTCTAACTTCATTACATTAGTCAACCTAAACGACATAACCAAAAACTCATAATAACCATAACGAGTTCTGAACGTCATCTTAGGTACATCATCCTTCTTCCTTACTTTCAACCGACGATACCCCATACACAATGTATCTTTGAAAAATAATTTGCCCATTTAAACTGATCAAATAGATCATCGATCCTAGGCAATGGGTATTTATTCTTAACCGCTAACTTACTCCTCTTACAATAGTCGATACTTAAATGTAACGACTCATCCTATTCCTTAACATCCTCCTAACTTGCGTCATGGTTAGACAACAATAATGTCCCAGTGTTTTATTACCGTAAAATACTACCTTGGGTTCTCTTAAAAAACCAAAGATTCATACTTTTATTCTTACAATTTAGTAAAGTTCTATGGTTAATTAACTCATCATATACCGAGAATTACTTCAAATTCTCTTAACTTTATTTGTAGACTTATCTATCGATACTTGCATACCTCTATTATCCATGAAACAATTTCCACGAATATAAACAACAAAAGTTATTTCCTCATTCTCTACCTTAACGTGTAAAGGTATTTATAATCCCTTTCGGGAATGAAGTTAATCACTTAGCACATTCTCATGCAATAAAAGAAAAGTAGTACTACAATCAAACAACACATAAGCATTAATTGTATTGGCTGGAATGATACCTGTTATTACATCCGCTGATGCAACCACATCTTGGATAGTCATATTAAAAGTACGGGCCATAGGTCTACCCGACGATGGTGGTCTAGTAATGGCTAACTTACCACTACTAGCACCCTTACTTTCCTCCGACCCCTTCTTTGGGAAATTTCTTGTCATGTGGTCCAACGACCCACATACAAAACAGCCATGGTTTTTCTTAGGATTAGGACAATTGGGTGATATATGACCCTCATGTCCACAATTATAACAAACTGATTTTCAGACAGACTCCTAGATGAGTCTTTCCACATGTCTTACACGCTTCGATCCTACTCTTAGGATCCCCTTATCCCACTCCAATATTCCCGGAGTTAAAATTCTTTCTTTTTAGCATACTGCCACTACCACTGGAACTCTCTGCCTGGGTTCCTCCTTCTCCCTTGCTCTTATTCTTTCTCTCTTTATGGTATTGGGTCAACGCCTCACTACCACATTCGGCTATAATCGCTTTCTCCAGAATGGTCCTATAGGAAGCACTCTAGAACCCAGAAAACCTACTATAGAGCAAGGGTTTCAGGCTCTACTCAAACCTCACGAGCCTTCCTCCTCTCCTCAAAGGTCCACTTGGTGTGGGAGCAAACTTTGCCAATTAATTGAATTTGTCCGCCAGATCGGGAACCGTCTTGTCCCTTGCTTAAGTTCTAAGAACTTAATCTCCATCCTTCTTTGATGCTTGTGGAAATAATTCTCAAGAAAACCTTCTTAAATTGTTCCCACATTATCGCATCTGTTTCTAGCCCCACCCCTCGTGAGCCTCCCACCAAAAGTTGGCTTTCCCCTTTCATCATGTAAGTTGCGTAAGAAGTCTTTTATCGCCTTCAACTACGCTTTGTAAGAACAAACGCTTTCTATTTCTTTCACCCATGTCTGGGCCTCTAATGAGTCCGTCATTCCTTTGAACTTCTGTGGACCAACGCTTAAACTCTTTAAAGGTAGTCGCTCGACTACCCTAGGTCCTTACCGGTACTTTCTACCCCTATTGCTTAAATGTAGTCAAGTAATAAATTAACAAACTCTCGTGATAGGGTTGTTTTGACCCCCTTGGTTATCATTATGTGATTTCGCTTCCTAATTACGTTGTCTTCTCCGCGGCGGCATTTTCTGATTAAATAAATAAAATTTCATTATTATCTATTTACTTACTTAGTTATTATTTGCCAAACAACAACTCATACCATAACAAAGCATATTAAATGAAAACTTCATTATATTCATATGTTTCTTCGTAGTTTAAAACTATTTACAATTTGCTTTCATAGCCAAAAGCTATTATATTACTATCCCACAATTGAATTTCACAAAAGTTGGGAATTTCAAAAAGACTACCATTTTATACAAAAGAGGGTTTTACGTCACTACACACATATTTATAACTCTAACATTCTAATAATGCATAACAACGTCCTCGTGTTTCTCATTTGCAATCATCACTACAGTATCCCGACTAATAGTATGTCAAGTCTGTCCCGACTCAATGGAATAACAAGCAACTTTCAGCTTGAAGTCCTTATGAGCATTCCAATGGATGTAAGACATTCTGTCTTTGTCTTCGGTCTTTCTCAACTCAGAATGACCCCAAAATTCAAACAATTTAATTCTCAACTTTGGTCGTTAATAACACATCTACCTTCTGATTTTACATCATTATTCGATGCTAAACTTTATAAAATGCAGAATAATTTAAACTTTTATCTCTTCTTACTTTAATTCCCTGATTCAAAACCTTTATCATCAAATGTCTTTGAATCAATCTTATTTTATGATTCGCTTTATCACTATTATCATATCAAATTTTATAATTAATCTGATATCCTTTACATATCGTATAACTCTAACTCTATCTTTACAACTCAATATAAAACTATACATCATAAAACATTTAATACATCTCATGAGTCTTAATCATGGTTTAAGGAAATAGCAACTTTAGCTAAAATATACATCTTTGTATATTATTTCTGATCCACTTCATTCAAGTAGCACATAGTGTTATCTTCAATCCTTAACCTACAAAAATGGTTATTTGCAAGGTTGAGCTCGATAGCACAGCAAAATCTAACAGTTTTCATGCAACACGTAGCATATAATAACATGCTCAACATATATCTCTTAAACATTGGACTATCATAACATACAGGCTACAGTTCATATAACAAGTATAAAGATTGAGATCCTTACCCAATCAGCATGCTTTACTCAATCAACGTAGTCATAATTTGACTTTAACATTTCATACATTCATCATATATATAACACATCACGCTCTTTGCAATAAAGATTTAAAATAGCTAATCATCAAGTTCACATAACAAATAGGAACTGAAAGACTTGCCTGATTCGTAGTTTATGAACTATGACTTAACTACACTTCGTGTATTCCTACACAGTTATGTCATTATTCACATTAACTATTAGTCACATAGTAACGCATAGTAGCTATAATGTAAACTTTACTCTACAACTCATAACCCTTCTTATTAATCAATACACAATGTACTAACATCCTTTTTCCAACATAACACTCATTTCTAGTTAAACTAGTTATTTCGGTACAAGTCTTACATTACCATTTATATTTCAGAAATTCCAAGTGTTAATTTAACAACACTTGTCTAACATTCATTGTGTATACTAAGTTATCACATAACGCGTTTGTAACTTACTAAGCATTCTCATAACTTTGAATTTACTAACCACATAACACGACTCTGTTTTAACCTTGTTGTTACATGGTTCTCAAATTAACATATCATTAAGCTAAGTTACAATGAATGTCCAAAGTCTCGTAAGTAGCGTACTTCACCGTCTGTGTTGACGACCATCGCACTACTAGCCGCCACTATTACCTTAGGTTATCACTACACTTATCACGCTAAAAGGGTCATACATACCAAGGCCATCACAAAGCAGCTTTAGTTTTGCGTAAACCCTAATATGGCACTAATCTTAAGCTAACTAACATGAATTTCACCCACCAAACAGTGAATTTAACACAAAACAATTGATATAGAACTATCACAAATATGTTTGCTAACATATTCCTCAACATAGAACAATTTAACAACAATTATACTAGTTTAATTTCCTCATATTCCATGAAAACTCCATTTTTGACATCTTTTACAAAAACAATCACTTTGATTACAATTCTACACCAAATCACTTCGTTCAAACTATGTTATCTTTTTTTCTTAACATACTAACATAATCAAATACCAATTTACAGATTATAACACATATTAGACATAAAATTTCATACTTTCTTAACCATTTTTCATAAACATACATTGTTATTAACTTTTCTCCCTATAAACCTAAATTTCATGAATTTGATACTCAAACAACACACACATGTGATGATTAACAGAGTATAAACCCTTCATACATGTGTATATATATCAATCCAACGCCACTACGAATATAAATTTCAAAGATAGAAGTTAAGATTAGAGTAGATTATACCTTGAATCTTTGTTTATTGAGAAGAAAACTGTTTTCCCTTGATACTCCAACTCCCTAGAAAAATCTACAGAGGATTTCTCTCTTCCTACCAAGTTCTCTCTCCATACTCTGCTATGTAACCTTAGAAAATAAAACGTGAAGAATAAACCGATATGAATGGCTTTTACCCACGCATTTCTTCCGTTATCAAACAATACGCCGTCAATTCTGATAATAAGCCAAAGGCCACAAGGCCTTATTTAGCTACACACAATACTCCTCATTCCAATTTATTTTGATAATATTATATTATATAGTTTTTATTTGCTACACCTGTAACCCATTTACATAACTTACAACGATAATTATAATAATTATAATTTTTTTATTATAATTCTTCTGATGATTAATAAATAATCATATATCTAATTTAATTAATAAATTAGACTTAAACATCGCTTTATTTAATTTACTTATTTTCTTTAATATTAAACAACTCATTTAATTTAATTCATTCATTAAATTAAATCTTCAAAGAATAATATTTACCTTTGCTTTAACTTAATTATCACACACACGTAACTAAATTATTATACCACAATTTCATAAAGTATATATTTATTTTTCTCAATAAATAAATTATTTAAAATATTTATTCAATTCAATAAATATTTAAGATTAATTACAAAATTCATTTAATTCCTTCAATAGTTAACTCAACTATTAAACCTCACTTTCCCAATATATGAATATATATTTCTCTTCACACCGCATCACATATTTCAAAATATATAAAGCACATATATATGCATACTCAAACTCAAAACATCTCATAAAAAGAATTTTAATTATTAAATTCCTATTTTAATAACTTATAAAAATTCTAAGTTGTCACATCCTTCCTCCTTATAAGGATTCCACATCTAATCACCGAAACCCTATCTTACTAAGGTTTTCACAAAATCTCTTTCACAATTATCATTGAATAACTTCAACACGTTAACTTAGCAAAAAGTTTTACATATATATATATATATATATACTTCATTCATTTCTTCAACAACTTTTAGGGTTTATTACATAACCTTCAATTAAACACAATCATTTATCAAATATTATATATTCTTTAACCAGTTCATTTCCTTTTCTAAGGATCGTTATCATAAACACTCGGGATATTACATTCACCTTTTCTTCTAAGAATTTCGTCCTCAAAATTTTATTTATTAATCTCCATTCATTCAATCTATCAAAATAGATTTTATATCAATACTTTATTCATTCATTAGGTTCTACAACCAAATTCTTTCTCTAAGGATCTTTCTAAGATCATCATATTCCTCACCTCTTCCTCTTCTAAAAGTTTCACATTTCTCTTCTTTCTGGAATTTCATTTCTTTCTTAAAATTATTATATTCTACTTAATTTTCTCATCCTTTCCACTTTCGCCCTTCAGAATAACAATAATATTCCACAATTGCTCAATAATTGGGAAGCGATATGAATAACAGGAATTTATAAGATTCCAAATCATGTTGAGGGGCCATAAGACCTTGAACTACATCCCTAGGTTATCAAGTATCTTAACTTGAACCTTTAATAAATATAAAGACTATACGGACCTTGAACTCTTCCCCTGTGTTTAATAAAGCATCACCACTATAAAGCGTTATTAATGTAATGTTTAGCAATCACACGCATCGAAAACACTCTCTGCAAGTACTCTAGGTGATCACCTCTACTGCACTTTCTACGTCAGCACAACGTATTACATCTTAACATCGTGAATTGACTATATGCGTTACTTTCTAACCATAGTCTTTGATAACATGTCCCTTTTACAGGGTTGTTCACCTCGACTTTTCAACATCTCGAATCCGCACTAAAACAATTTGGTTTGGCATAACTTTTCAATAAACGCTTCAATTTCATGAACATTTTCAATATTCGTCTAGTCAATCAAATAGCATGACTTTCTATAACAAATATACATATACATATATATATATATATATATATTATTCTCATATCTTAAAGAAATCCCAAGAATCTTTTATGACGTCATGATATCACACTTTATATTTACTGACTCGCTTTGAGGATCCCGTCATTTTGTGACTTTAATATTATACTACATCATACCATATATTGGGTCGATGATCCTTAGATCACATCCAACATTAAGTAATTATGCATTGATAACTCCATCATTTTTATCATCTTTGCACCAGGTTACATGATGCATTAATGATATAAAATACATTTTGATATTTTCAAATCATTTTCGTCTAGCCGAAATAATTAGCATAGACTATTCTTTAAACATTTCAAAAATATTTGAAAATCAGTTTTAGTGATATCATATCTCAACAGGTAACGATGTGTCCGTGTCCTGAAGTACACACATACACATTTATCACCATGCGTTGAGAGTAAAAATTCATTTTAAAAAAGGCACACAGTGCGAATTTAGCTTGATGTCAAATAAATTTTGAAGTCTAGCATAGCTAGAAGATTTGGAAAACCCGTGCTTCCACCATAAACTCCACTTTCTATAATGATCCATTACTTAATAGGTCTATCTGTAACAACCCGAAATTTTCTATATAAATAAATCAGAAATTTTGCGTATAAATTTTTTATTTATTTAAGATGAGGATTTGTACAAGATAATGTGTATATGTATTTATGTGGTAAATAAAATATATTTATTACATGAATATTTAGAAATAATTTTATTTTAGAATTATTGATTATTATAAATTATATTCTTATAATAATTACTTTTATAGTAGAAATGTTTTTATTAATTATTTTCCACGAAAATATAATCATATATTATTTAAATAATATATGGAGTGATTTTGGAATAATTATAATAATTATTTTATTATATAAATTTTAGTACGATTATTAAGTTAATTATTTTACCTTAATTATTAAGGTTATATATTGAAGAATAAATCAGATATGGAATCCAAACCCTAATTTTTGATTGTTATCAAGGAATGAGAATAATAATATAATATTAAGTATATTTTGATTTTTCAGTGCTATAAATATATACTGTATGTATACGGACTGACGATGGTTCGTGAATTATGGTTTGTATTTTCAAAACCCTATTATTAATTGGTTAAACCCTAGTTCAAAAGTTAATACGCGTTCAAGACGGTATAGTAATGGTGTTATTTGATTTATGATGTGTATTAAATGATTAATTAGGTAAACCCTAATTAATATTTAGAAAAACCCTAATTTCTGAAATGGGAAACCCTAATTTGAAACTTAAACTGGAGTTTGTGATTAGTCAGAAATTGTGTTAATGTTATTAATTAACAAGTATTAGAATTATAAGTGTTAATTATGGAAACCCTAAATTACTATTCTAGAAACCCTAATTTCTATATTAAGTAACCCTAATTAGTAATTATAAAACCTAATTACTAATTGTAAACCCTAATTGCTAAATTAACAAGGTTAATGATAATTATATGATTTAAACCCTAATGTTCTTGTATAATTTAATTAGAAATCTAATTTAATTAAGGAAACCCTAATTTCAAATTTTTAGAAACTAAAATTTATTTAATTTTTTTGTGCAAACCCTAAATTGGAAATCCTACAATTGTTTTGTGCTAAACCTAAGGGTAAAACCCTAAGGGTTTGCAAGATTACAAGAATGTCATTAAAATTCCATGCTAAAAGACTAAAATACCCTCTTTTCGATATTTTTATTATCTAGTAACTTATGTATCTATGCAAATGTGGAGTGGGTGACCTAACATGTTGACTTTCGTGACTTAAAATGCCAAAATCACCACTTATATCAACCATTCATGCATACACCACTTCTATAAATAGATCAAGAGAGAGAAAAGCCACATTTTTGCTCATTTTGTGCACAACACTCAACCTAACTCTCTCAAGCCCCACACCTCCGAAATTCTTTAGTTTTTCAAATCCACAAAAACGAGAGCCCCACTAACATCCATAACAAACACGTAAGCTTTAATCGAAATTGATCAAAGAAGGTATAAATCCTAAATGCAAGAAATCAGACATCGATCTCATTGTTTGATGTTAAAATTTTGTGTTAAACATGTTAGATATAGTGTATAATGATGATCTGGGTTGCTAGATGTTAGATCCATAACATCTAGAGGCTCGGATTTGGCATTTTACAAAATCTGAAAAAAGTTCAACAGTCGTCTGACAATGAATGTCAAGTCCCATAGATCTCTACCGTTGTGTGTTTTTGTTATATTAAGAGTCGATCTCAGATATACTACGAGATCTTTGCTCAATCAAGAATCGAGCCTAGATCGCTTGTAGATTATAAGTTATAATCCGGCAAAGGTCGCTGACCTAAGCATCGATCGGGCCATTTCGGGTAGCCCAAAACCGAGAACTAGCGTCTCACAAGTATTTATCGGCCTTGATCCGTCTTGTTGTAGATGTTTTGAGTTTGTTGTTGAAACCATATCAGTAGTATGTTATGTTAACTTTCGATTCATGTTTTTAGAACCTTTATATATCAAATATACTCGGATTCGATGGCCAAAGTAGCTTTCGCTTGATCATATTCATGTTTTCTCGGTAACCCGTAAAACGTTTGAACGTGTCCTCCGAGATACTTTGACCAACATTGATCTCAAGCAGTGTTGTTGTTATTATGATTTTATGTAATAGATCTCTTGTCCTACATGTTGGCTACACACCGCAACCTTTAAATCACTAAAACATTACAAGGATTACAAGTTGTAGAAGCCCAAAATGGATAGTTGAATCGTTTCTTCATTTCGGGTAACCTGAAATGAAGAACAATGTCCGATGATCCCCTTGAAGTCACAGATCTCGCTTAGCTTAATGCTTGTTGATCATGTTTGTTGTTGGATCTTGTAGTCTAACATTAGTACTACAAGATCTAACAAATAATAGATACCCGTAAACACAATACACAATTCACGCTTCTTGTCAAAGTAGGCCGACACGATAATCGCACTTGAATTTCTTGGTTTGGCCAAGAACACGAAGAACACCTATATATGACGGTTACATGTCATTATAAAGTACTCTTTAATGACACTTTTATTAAAATTAATTATTTAAATTCCAAAATAATTTAAAATAGTAATTAATTTCTGAAAATTACAAAAATAATTTTAAAATTTATTTATAAATTGTAAAATTAACTTTTAATAATTTGAAATATTTTTCATAAATATTAGTATTTATTTAAATATTATTGATAATTAATTTATTTATATAATGCATTAAATAAATTAATTAAAAATAATTTTATTATATTAAAATCATTTTAAATGATAATAAGTTATTTAAAAATATTTTAAGTTATAAAATATAACTTTTAATATTTTAAAGCAAATTTCATTAATTATTTACTATTAATGATATTAAAGATATTTAATAATTATATTAAATAAATTAGTTTTAAAATAATTTTAATATTAGAAAAATCATTTTAAAAAAAAATAAAGAGTTTATTAATATTTTAAGTTATAAAATATAACTTTTAATATTAAAGGTAAATTTCCTTAATTAATTATTAATAATGATATTAAAGGTATTTAATAATTATATTAATTAATTAGTTTAAAAATAATTTTAATATTATAAAAATCATTTTAAATAAAAATAAAGTGTTTTAAGATATTTTAAGTTATAAAATATAACTTGTAATATTTAAAGGATAATTTCATTAATAACTTAATATTAATGATATTAATTTAATATTAATGATATTAAATTTATTAAATAATTATATTAAATTAATAGTTTAAAAATGGTTTTATTAATTTAAAAATCATTTAAAAAGTTTATAAATGAATTAAAAATATTTTAAGTTATAATTAATGACATTTAATATTTTGATAAATAGTACATTAATATTTAAATATTAATGGTAATTATTTAAAATAATTTTAATTCTTTTAAAAATCATTTAAGGATAAAATTAATACTTTAAAGGTATTTTGAGTTATTATAAATAACTTTGACATTTTAGCAATGGTTTCATTAATAGTTTAATATTAATTAAATATTAATGATAATAGAATTGTTTTAATATTTAAATCATTTAATAATGATTCTCGACGTTTGAAAATTTATGATAAATTATAATAAATGTTTTAAAATTATTATAAGTCATTTAAAAATAATACGACTTATACTTACAGATATTGAGTTACAGGATAGAGTCTTAAACTCGATAATTACTCGATAAAGTAGTCGATGCAGACAATCGATACATGTTTTTAAATTGATCTGACTTAGATAATTTGATTAGATATGTGTTTATTTGTGATTCAAATGGTTGTTAAACATATGTGACAATGTGATTAGGTTATGTCTTTGTTCGCAATAAGCGCATCTATGTGTGTTATAGTATGTTATTCTAATCAATCAAATGTTCTTATTATCGATAGATGTTATATAAAGATAGAACTAAGTTACTTAACTATAAGCAACAAGATCGTGCAAGTATCGTACCTTTGCATTTCCTTTATCTGATGGACATGAGTAAGAAGTTTCGTAATTATATTATTATTATGCTATATTATTTACCCTATTGTGATATATTATATATCCGATCATTGTTTGTCAACATGTTAGTATATGGTAATTCGGATATATATTATGTTCGTTAATTTCAATATATATTGTTATACAAGTGTCTCTACTTGGATAATCATTGTAGTTAAACACGTGTTAATATATATATATATATATATATATATATATATATATATATATAAAAGTTGTCTAAGCTATTTGACCCAAATAGACACATATTCGTAAATATCGTTGAATAAGTTAAAACCTTTTTGTATCTAATCAAATTGTTTTGGTTTGGATTCCAGTCTAAGTATGAACATCCCGATCAAGGGAAAACTTTTATGCGCCCAAGGCAGACAGAGTGAACGATAACATCATTCTTGTAATGTAGTATTGATCAATACATGGCTCATTGGGATGATCACCCTCGCACTCGTAAGTTATGACGGTTTGCAGATAATTTGGGACGGAGGGAGTATTATACAGATACCACTTTGAGAATCATATGATTATTCTTCAATAACTGAACAATAGTCATGAAGTATTATGAAAAATTGAATAGCACTTCTCATCTCATATAATAATTCAAGTATATATAGTAGTTTTGAAATTACGAGTAGGTCCATGACCATGAACATTCTCTTAAGCTTTTATTCATGAAAAGGACAACCCGGCACTAAGTCCGTATGTCCGACATATCTTACGAGAACTTCTAGGTGATCAACCTATAGTACTCTATGTTGATCAACACTCATTCGTTAAACGTATTTACGTTTAAGTTTTGGCAACCTCGCGTGCCCATCAAATAATCGATGTAAAATACATTTGTTTATTCATACTCAGGCTTACCTTTGAATCTGTACCAAACAATTGGCGTAGGATAGCGTTATCAATTCTATATTGAAAGACTGTGTAAAGAAATCAATCAATCTTTCAAGAATTGTCTAGCCGAGTTAAAACTGGCATTGACCCTTTCGTAAAACCATTCATGCATTTCAAAACATGAATCACTGAAAACCTAGCTAACACGAAGGTTATACAAGCAATAAGAAAACTTGCCTTCAGCGTCTGCTATAGTAAAAATTACTTTTCCTTTGAGTCTTTACTATTCTTTATAACACATAACCACATAACATACCACATTAGGTCATGAATGAACATACATGGTTCCTAATGAATCTTATCCTTCTTCTCAATCAAATCACGTATTAGATTTGTTATTATCGTTCCGCTTTGGTCGTTTCTTTACATCATTCTTACCAACTTCTTTCTTTTCTATGTCTTAAGTAGATTTACTTCATTAATACAACTCGCTTCGAAAGTTAATCATCCTTCCTCACGGCTTTTACTAACGTTCTTACGTTATTAATCGAAACTTCGATCATCATTAGTGAAGTGCCAACGTTGAATACCATTCACGGTTACTTAATTACCCTTCACGCTCTTCGCTTAATTATTCTTAATCCATACTTAAATTCATACCATCGTCACTATAAAAGTGATTTAAATTTAATGTTACCATGTACATTCTACTATTCGGCCCTAATTAATTGGATTATAAAACCTAACTTGGTCAACCAATTTTCACTGTCGGTGCCGCGGCGCGACATCCCTTTACTAAAGTGGTGATGCAGCACGAAACTCCAGTAGCCAATCTATCAGGAATAAGCATGTGATTGATATTCTTATTTACATATGATTTGATTATGATATATACATGAATGAATATGCAACTATGCTTGCATTAAGAAAAGTCAGAAAGTCCTTTGATAGACAATAGAAACATATGTACAAGGACTTAGAATGAATTGATCAAATGTGTTAGGTTGATCCTACATAAGCAAAACATCTTTGTAAAGTCCTTGAAAAGAAAATATGTACAAGGACTATAAATATAGAAAGATCAAGTATATTAGGTTGATCTAATGATGTAATAGATAGTCTTGTCTGATCGTCGAGTACTACACCTGAAATCGTAGTCTGCCAAGAGCGTCAAGGGAAACTCGAGAGCTATCGAGGTATAATCGTAGTCTCGCAAGATAGAGATCCTCGAGTTCGTAGACCGCCAAGAGAGACGAGGAAAGGATCGTAGTGTGTCGAGGAGAACTTCCTCAGGTTGTAGTCTGCTGAGGAAGTCATGTTCAGAATCGTAGAGACAGCCTGTCTACAAGCCAACCGAAGATTTGTCGAAGCCCAAGTCAAGAATCGTAGACTACACTCAAAGTCGTAGAGTCTACTGATCATATCAGAGGCATAGATCGTAGTCGAGCAAGATAAAATAAAGGCAACAAAGCACAACGATAGAAATCGTAGAGTGTCAAGATCTCGATCTCGAGTCGAGGTCTGCACGGTAGAAGTCAATCGTAAAGTGTAGAACCGAGACTTCAACAGATGTGCTAACATCGCCAAGGCGTAATCGTCAGAAAGCAAATACGATTCTTAACAAATGAGCACTCCTGAATATCCAAAGGAATAAAACCTCCGTCAGCATTGCAAAGATACATCCCATCTAAAGGAAACCAGGAGTACTCAACGAATGGCATGCAAGCTAACAAAAGATCTAAGCACCAACCCAATCAGCATCCAGATTGAGTTGTGAAGCCATTCAGGATGAAGTCTTCCACAAGGAGATTAGAAGAAGACTTTAGTAACTAACTAAGGAAAGTCAGCAAGTGCAGTAGTTATCAAGTAGACAGAAGACAACGATCTTAGAAGCAACCAGGACTGTAGTGTTTGCTAAACAAAGAAAGAACTAATGGAACGCATACAGAGATACTGGACAGCTTCTGAAGAACAAGGCTAAAGTGATTAAGCATTGGGTCAGTCCATTGATGATAAGTGAATGGGAGATCACAAGGAGAAAGCGAGCTGGACACGCCATAAATCTTAAGTGTCTTGCTATGCAGAAGGGGCAAGAACAAAGAAGTCAAGCCATTAGTATCTGAGAGCTGTTGAGGCAAACAGAAGTGTTGAAGCACTGCACAAGAGAAGGAAGAGGTGTTCTACATTGATGATCCAATCAAAACTCTTCAAGATCGTAGTGTTGTCTCTACCAGTCAACAAGACACTACGATGAAGTCCAAGAAGACATGCATCAGAATCGTGGAGTTCGAATAGCTGAAGATTGAAGCATTGGCAACAGTTCAATCTGAAGGTTGATATTTGTACAAGAGCTTATTGAGAGCAATGATGCAAAAGGATAACCTCTGATCAAGAAATTAGAAGGGCGAAATAAAGTCTTTGACCTGCCCGAGGCATAAAAGTAACATCTTTGATGGAGTAGGTGAAATAGTAGACTATAGTGTCAAAAAGTCAGAAAAAGTTGTCATGTCCCATCTGCAGTCTGCACCAAGGGAACTCGAGATCTGTGAAGCATTTCAAAGAGCTTTCAATGGCTACTTTCCAACGGAAAGATTGGAAAGGAGTATAAATCTGCTAGAGCTTCAAAGATTAAAAGTTGCTGGAGTTGCTGAGTTTGGAGAACTGGTGGACTGATCTAACCAACGTAAATAGTGAGTGACCGATGAAGGTCTGAAGGCTCACTCTACGATCCACCAAGAACACTTAAAGACAGAAAAAGAAAGAAGTAAAAGTGAGAGTTCTACAATGTAGAAGTGAGAGTTCTATTATAAGAAGAGTATTCTGAACTGCTGAGAGAAAGAAGAGCTTCAATGTCATCTTGATGTCCATCATGGGAAGACTCTAAGTACCAGAGAGAAGAGCCTACAGTCATCTTAGAAACCCATCATGTGTAGCCATCAAGTATCAAGAGGAATGATCTTCAAGGCAGTTCATCAAGGGATCATTAGAAGAGGTTAAGTAACTGAAGAAGCTGAGCATCATGCAACACTCAACTGCACTTCAAGGATGATCATGCCAAGTTGCTAAGTATAGAAGATGTTGAGAGAATGAAGACATATTAGCAGCTCAACACCAACTCCAACTCCAACAAACAAACAACTCAACAACAAGAAGTCAGTGCCTGAGGGGTCCTTTTCCAGAGGGACTAAGTGAAGTTCCAAGCTCTTTGGGCTTGAAGAGTTCCTAGGAACTAGAGAAGTTCCAAGGTTGTCGGCCTTGAAGAGTTCTTAGTGAATCAAGTCCCAAGGTCACGGGCCTTGAAGGAATCTTAGTGATTCAAGTCTTTGCCTTCCTTAGTGGAAATCACGCTAGTTGAAAGTAGAAAAGTGGATTAGGAGCTTGAGTCTTTGAACCACTTAAAACCCCTTGTGTCTTTTACTTTATGTTATTTATATTATGTACATTAACTGCTATAACTACTATGTATGTTTTAACTGCTTACTACTAAATTAACTCTACGAACAATGTATGTCTGATTATGAATATATCAATGAAGAGGATCTTTTACTTATTCCGTTGTGCTTGAAAAGATTCTTATGTTTGTCATATGCTAATTCATGAGTAATACAAAATAAACCAGAAAAGTATTTGAAATTAAAAAGGATCTATTCAACCCCCCTCTTCTAGATCTATATTGTGCTCTAATCGAACTAACACAATCCTTCGCTTCAAGGCCGTGTGGCGACTTATAGATCTTTATGCAATCATGCTTGCCGCTGCACCTCGATCCTAGAAATTTTTGACAGACAAAATTTTTATGTGAGATTCTCGGGCTCATAACTTCTTCGTTATAAGTACGAATTGACTCGTTCAAACGTCGTTAGTTCCCAAATTACATGTTCTAAGTATTCATGCAAGAATTTTACAATTACGAATCCATTAACTCAAAATTCACCTTTTAGTTTATTTTACGAAAACGATAATCTTTTATGAACGTTCATAGCTCGTTTCTTTGTTCTAAGTCAGAATTCGGTCATTTTTGAGCCCTCAACTCTAGAATGCTAAATGAGACTATTCTCCATTGAAAACCAATATTTCAAAGCTCAAAGTCAAATTTTGACTTCTATTCCGAGAATTTCACGAATTCGACGATTATCGTCTAATCGTGTGAATTCCAGTATAACTTCGTTACTTATTATTTGTTCTTCGTTTCAAATGGATTCATTTCATCGTAATAACATCTTAACATACATATTTCATTAAGTTATATAAATGATAAGTTCTTACTTGTTCTTCATAAGTTCAAAACTTCATTTATTGCTTATCTTACAATATGACTTATTTACGGCTTAAGTCTTTTAAGTAATCATTCCTACTTCTTCTTAGCATACATGTTCTACCGCTACTCACTTCTCTATCAATTGAAGAGAAAAAGAATCATGGTTCAAGATCTTACCCTTGAAGATTACTTGGTTAAGCTTTAATCTTCTTCTTGCTTTTTGAATTGTAAAGTCTAACTTTCTCGCTTTTCTAGCTTTTTTTCTCTAGCCAATAAGCTTTTAAAATGTTGGATGAAATGAAACAACCAACAAATGAGTTAGCCTCCTTCTTATTTATAGAAATCTCAAAGTTAGGGTATAATGGTCAATAAGCCATCCACCTCCATACTATTCCAATCTTAACCATCAAGTTTACTTGGCCTCCAAATTCACTTAGCCATTAAGTTACTTGCTTATCACATAGCTTATCTTTTGTTTGCTCATCACATTTACTTAGCCACCAAGCATAAGCACTTTATTTAGCCACCAATCATAAACACTTTACTTTATCATTACTTAACTTATCCTTGCTAACCATTAAGTTTACTTCGCTCATCACTTTGGATCACCCATGGGTCGCCTCATGGGTTTTAACCATCCTATAACCCATCGGTTCTTACTTTGGGCTTATAGCTTAATTAACCTAACTTATGCTTTGTGCTTGCATTTAATAAAAACTTGGGCTTGTTCATTAATTCACATTGGACTTAACCATTTCTATACTTAGGCTTTATCATAATTCCAATTGGACATTATAACTTCCTACACAATCCTACAAATCAAATACATTTGGCTTAAAGCCTTATAACGTATAATTTATGTATTAACCTTGTATTCCTCTCGTATACTTATTTCTATGTGACATATCCTTATTCATATATACTCATATAATATCTCGTATCATACTCGTATTCATTACTTCGTACAATACCTACATATTATACGATCATCGCTTTAATTCAATATACGCATTTAAATTCCTTCTTGGAAATTACTTTCCCTAACCGTTAGGTTTTAAGTCCGCATGCAAAAAACTGCGTTTGCCATAACTGAAATATTATTGGATATTCCATCTTACCTCGATATTCTATCATTACGTATTTCTCAGAAGTTCAAAAATAATTCCCGAGCAGAAATCAATGAATAATATTTTTCATAAAATTTCTCGAAAAACTTTTATTTTCGTCTTGGAAATTCAAACACTTTAATTCTACCACATAGCCAGAATCCTAACCACATCCGCATATTCTAGGTCATAGAACGACCTTCACATAGCTTACTCACATAAATTATCAATTACATTTATTTAATCCACATAATCAAATAAAAATTTAATTCTCATAAAAATTCGATTTTCTCGGGCGTTACATGGAACACCAATTATGATCCTTATTATAACTTATTAGTTACTAATACACATATCCTAAAGTTCAGATTACACGAACTCATCATGAACTTTCAACAGGTCGGCGCGGTCGCTCTGGTCTTAGGCTTGAGTGTGGCGCGGTCGCGCCACCTTAAGTTAGGACCCAGACATGTTGTGCTTCAACAGAAACAGAACTTAACTCGCAAATCCTTTAACATGCTCCATACATACTATCTCATTATACTAACCAAAATAAATCTACAATGACTACATTCTTCAATAATTTAGAGATTAAACTTCAAGTTCAACTCTTATTTCTTTAATCTATACATTTAACCATATCCCAATATTAGTCAATAAATGTGACGCCCCCAAAATTAGGTATACGTCACCCATCTTGGGTCGCCACTTACATGGTACACAAATTCAAATACAAACTTAATTATACATCTGACGTGTAACATACGACAATACATAAACTGAGAGTTCTAATAGGAATATTGTCATTTAGAGAATATCCATACTCAAGGAGTCCTCATTACATTTATTGTCACACTATTTAACAGAATAGTGAGGACTACTAATGCTATCTTGGGACCATCACTCTTTTCCCAGACTCATCCCAAATATATTCTCATTTCACAAGAGAACAAAGTGAAAGAAAGGGTGAGCTCAACTAGCCCAATAAAAAAATATTATAACTAAGATAATGCGAATAAATTATCAATAGTCTTCAACAATGTTAAACCGATAAAATACAATAGACAACCCGGTTAATCTGCGGTAATGAATATATGAATCCATTAAAAGAGTCAAGTAGAAAATAAAGTCTACTATCTTTTAGGTTTTAAAAGGTTTTCATCAATTTTTATCACTAAGACTCGGTTTAATGAATAAACCACAATATCTAATCATCCTCGTATTACCACGGTCAAGGATTTTCATCAAATTATCAATGGTCATGACTATCTTAGAATCACCCCGGTCATAATCATACCAAAAACTATCCATCAACGCATTACAGTGCCATTGAGGACTTTTGTCACATCATTTATATAAAGCCATGATTATACCGAATGATCCTCGTCATAATCATACTAAGTTCATCTATGCAACGTAAGCCAAAGATAACATAATATAACATGAGGATGATGACAATGACATAATAATTCAATAAAACAAGTTCATGAATTAATTTATTCAGAACTAATAACGTCCCAAATTGTCAACATGATCTTGCTTTGTAGAGTAAAATTCAAGAATGCTCGTAAAAATATTTTCATTAAAAATCTTTGGATGAAGCGCAAATATCAAGGATATTCCACTAAATTCATGGAGTATAAAAGTCAAAATTTTAACCAATTTGAGTATAATAGCGAATGAAATAACAAAAGAAATCACCATGCATGCGGTGCTTAGATTGACATGTTATTCAACGATGAATAATAAATACGAGAATAATAAAAAGCGGAACCGAATCCTTGTAAAACACACGAACATGATATTCCAATAGAATAATAAAAGACGAGAATAATAAAGATTTTAACCAGTCCTGTAAAACACACGACATGGATATTCCAATAGAATAATAAAGACGAGAATAATAAAGATTTTAACCGAGTCCGCGTAAAAAGCATGAATGAGGATGTTCCAATGAATAATAAAATAATAGAAGAATGTCACTAAAGTATAGGGGATTCCGCGATATACAAAGTTATTCCAATGTAATAAATAAGAATGGAATAATATAAGGATTTCACCAAGTATAGGGTATTCCGCATATACTGGTCATGTATAGGGTATGCCACTTTTACAAAGTTATTCAACGAAATAATAAAGAATGGAATAACATAAGGATTTCACCAAGTATAGGGTATTCGCATATACGGGTCATGTATAGGGTATGCCACTTTTTACAAAAGTTATTCAATGAGAATAATAAAGAATGGAATAATGAAGTTCTCTTCATGAATAAAAAAATAACACCCCTTTACGAGTACAACAAATAATATTCCCTACCTTAGAAAGTGAATATTGGAAAAGTGAAGTAAGAAAATACTTTTCTTCTTTCTCTCTATAGTTTCTCTCTGTAGAGTTTCAAAGAATTCGTAAGAAATAATGAAGGAATGAGCTTTCTATTTATAGAAAAAGCGGGGTGGCTCTTGGTCGTAACGAAGGGTCAAAATGACTCTTGGTAATATTGAAGAGACAACTACTATTTGCGAAGGGGTAATTAACCCTTGGAACAATCAAAGAGGCGATTAACTCTTGGTAATATTGAAGGGACAACTACTATTTGTGAAGGGTAATTACTATTGATTTAAGGTAATTACTATTGAAGAAGGTAATTACTATTGAAAAAGGTAATTACTATTGACAAAGGTAAATACTATTGACGAAGGTAATTACTATTCACAAAGGTAATTACTATTCACAAAGGTAATTACTATTGATTTAAGGACTCTTAGATGATGACATATGGGCCCCCATAAAGTAATCAAACTTACCACAAACGTCTCATAATGGACTCTTTATATATATCAAGGATTGAATAAATATTACCACAAATCATTTTATTTTTAATCAACACATATTTAATCTTTCAACAATTATTAATCATTTATAACTTGTCGTCTCAATTAATAATTTAATACTATAACATATTATACTGATGATAATCTTGTGACAATAATTGAATCAATAATATAAGAGATATGATCACGTGATTCTTGTAGCAATAATTGAGCATAAATTGAGTGACTTCTCACATAAGCATCAATAATCAATATCGTGTGCTACTATACTGACTACGCGTATTCTTTGTACTTTTACTACTACGGGTAGTTCAACAGTTTTGATTTAAACACCTCTGTTATTTTTTATAGAAAAATAATTTTGTCGTTTTCTAACTACGACAATACTTCCGTAATGGGGTCCACTGATGATTGAGCCGTTGTATGCGAATATTTCCTTACAAAAAAAGAATATTTCCCACCAAACGAATATTTTATAACAACTTGCTTACTTTGCAAAATTTATAAATATTACCCACAACTATAACATTATATCAAATTTATTCCATAATATTCAAAATAATATTTATAAAAAATTCATCTTTATTTATAAAAGTTTGGTCTTACAACCTCCCTTCTTATGCAATTTAAGCCCTCGAAATTAGGGTGCGATACTGATATGATAAAGAGGTGAGGATACCTTGAATACCTTTATCGTTAAAAATATTAAATTCATCTTCTAATCCAACCAAAGATATTCATTAACAATTCATCTTTACACTACATGCCAAAGATATACAATCAGAAAAACAATAATCTTTGAGGCGCACTTAATACTATCACGACCACGAATTATCCATGCACTCATCGCGAAGGATATTTGTGTTTTCAATTACTGGTCATGATTATCTTTCGAATAATCCTTGGTCATAATCATACCAAGTCTATCAATACTACTACCAAAGATGACTTTTACCACATCCATGAATTAATATTTCATTCTTTGAGACTCAAATTTCAATAATTAATCCATATCATCGAATCATCCCCGCACTACGGGCCAGGGATATTCATTAGTATCCGACCACGAATTATCCATGCACTACTGACCAAAGATAATCGTGTATTCATTAGTATCCGACGACCACAAATTATCCATGCACTACGGCCAAAGATAATCGTGTATTCATTAGTATCACGACCACAAATTATCCATGCACTACGGCCAAAGATAATCGTGTATTCATTAGTATCACGACCACAAATTATCCGTGCACTATGGCCAAAGATAATAATCGTGTTTTCAATTACGGTTATGATTATACCGAACAATCCTCGTCATAATCATACCAAGTCCATCTATTCACGTAAGCCATGTGATTGACTTTCAACACAATATAAGCATGAGGATAATGATATAAAGAATCAATCAAATGAGATAAAGGATAAATATTAAACATTTATAATATAATTTATCCGAGATTCAAGAATATCCCCATGTTATCAATCACTTAATAATCTCATAATCTAATATCATTAATATTATAACAATATTTTAATCACTTCTTAAATTTATAAACAATTTATCTCGATTGTTTATACTTTTTACCATATAATGCATTTAATCATTCAAAAATGCCATACTCATAAGATATCATCACCAATTATCAAATCCTCATCAAAAATATGCATATACTCTATATAGGTTTCTCTAGCCATAAAATCCTATTTTCAACTTTGTTACTTCACATAACATATTTAACTCATATATTCAGTAACTAAACTATTTTCATGAAAAATACCAAATCAGTCCCAAAAATATTTCTTTTCTGGGATTTAGCATAATATAGTCCCATGATGAAAATATATTTTCTCGAATTTTAAAATTCATTTACTATTTTTCAAAAATCAATTTCTAATTAATTCCTTAAGAAATTAGCTACCTCAAGTTTAACTCCAAAATTCCCAAATCTTGGCAGGACCTTACAAATGTTAATGTGAGCCTCCAGTTTAAATTTCATAGTCATCTGAGTTATAGAACTCCGATTATAGCATTTTTTGTCAAAAAAAACCTAAATATGGAAATGGTCATAACTTGTTTATTTTAAGTCGAGAATGAGCTCATTTTTGGACAGGAGGTACTTTATAACATATATTTTCATGTCCCAAAAGGCCAGAATTTTCACATAAATTTAGTGGCCGAAACAGCCCCTTAAAGTTTCTGCAAGCGTTAGCATTTTGTAATTTGCGAGCTTTGGACTCTTTTGCTAAATTAGGTCCACACGAAAATCTACACACCTTTTCCAAAGATTCCACTTGCATAAGCTACAAAACTCATAGATCTAACTCTAGGACTTGACCACACTCAAAAATTCAAATATAATAGGAGATATGGTCGATTGAATTTCATATTACGTTTTACCAAAATCGATTTTTCAACCCTTTGTGATTTCTAAGAAACTTTCATGTTTTCACATAATAACCACATAACTCATCATAACACTTACTAATACTTCATATACCCATGATTTTCATTAGTCCAATGCTTTTATTATGACTTTCATCATAATCCTCGTAAATGCAGATCCTTTTAGTTGAAGAAATATTTGAGGGTTTAAGAAATGGGTTTTTATCTTTGGGTTCAATACAAAATTCGATTTCACGCTCTAGGGTAGGCTAGAAATCTTCAAGAATACGTCAAGAAATTTATTAATGATAGAAATATCATTCAAAAGCGCTACTCTTATCCAAGACTTGGATAATACGTTACATTGATACCAACTGTGACTTCTATCCTTTAACCTAGATAGCACCTCACAATGATACCTATCAACTTGTCATCGTCATTCACGACGTCGCCTACAGAAAGTCTGGCTTCGGTGTATTCCACACAAGGAAGTCAACAACGAAAGGATCGGGGCTCTTTACTTATGGCTTGATATAACAGTGATTAACTTTATGGTTTGGTTACTTTGAATTCATATAACAGGTTTGTTAGGAATATGAAAGCTAACAACCTTACAAAAAGAATAATAAGTAGTTAATCAATCGTTTTCAAAAATTACCTCAAAGGCAAGTATTTTCAAAGAGATAAGATCGTGAAAGTGTTTATTTGAAACAACAAGATTAATAAGCGATTGGAGGTAACGAAGGTTTCTCCCAACGAAGTTTCAATAGATAAATCAAAGTTTAATTTTTCCGGAGTCAAATTTAAACATTGAACACAACTAGGTAGAATAAAAGAGTGGGTAGAACTTGTATTGACTAAATTATAGACTTATAATAATTTATAATTAATTTACCCGTAATAACTTCGTTCGGGTTTTTCTCGACAAACGCTCTCGCTTAAATTACTGAGTTTGACTTTACTATAGGGTAAATTCCACCCTTAAGTGATTCTTCACATTCTGATCCATAATTTGAATCATTATTCTCCGATCCATATCGAATTGGGGTTGACCGCTATGCATGAGGTAATTCCGAATTCGATGTTAGAATTCTCCCAATTCTTTGTCCAAAAAGCAAAGTCCATTTCATCTATTTTGGCTTTATTGGATGGGACGTTTTTTCTACACTATCAACGCGTTGTGCGACTTTTACCCATGCATCGTCTATTCTCCTTCATTCGATTGTTTCTTCTTTCAAATGATCTTTGATTTTAAATTCTCGATTCCAACTTTAATATCTTACACCTTCCGCTAAAGCGTGATTTTGTTCGAGCATCACATATCGGGTAACCCAATTTTGAATTGTTGTATCCCTTTGTTCCACGATCGTTTGCAGTTCTTCAACTCGTTCTTCTAGCTCACGAACACGATTTTTGTAATTCTAAGTTTTGATCATAAATTTTTCTAACCAATTCTCCTCGGGTTCCTCTTCTTCCTCTTCTTCCTCACTCTCATTTGCTACCTTTGCAACTAGCTCGGATGCAACAATTAGTTCTTCATTCACTACGTGGATATCTCTAATTTGTTCCTCGTCTAACACCGCATTAATCGATTAGTGATTAAAGGTGTCACAAATCGGTCACATTCACTCCATTGTGAATATTTTCATTGACCATTTCCAAACACTTTGCACAAACACAAGGGTTAATTAATATATCAAATATTATCCTATACTCCTACCGAGCCAATTAAATAACAAATAAACTTAGGTAGGTCATACTAGCGAAGGAATTCCCGTCTCTCCCCTCCTAGTTCTTATCTCATCTTAGCAGGGATCATATCCTAAAGCTTTGATACCAACCGTGGCGCCCCCAAAATTAGGTATCGTCACCCATCTTGGGTCGCCACTTACATGGTACATAAATTCAAATACAAACTTAATTATACATACGTAGGTATGTAACATACGACAATACATAAACTAAGAGTTCTAATAGGAATATTGTCATTTAGAAAATATCCATACTCGAGGAGTCCTCATTACATTTATTGTCACACTATTTAACAGAATAGTGAGGACTACTAATGCTATCTTCGGGACCATCACTCTTTTCCCAGACTCATCCCGCCTATATTCTCATTTCTGAAGAGAAACGGTGAAAGAAAGGGTGAGCTCAACTAGCCCAAGATAAAAATATTATAACTAAGATAATGCGAATAAATTATCAATAGTCTTCAACAATGTTAAGCGATAAAATACAATAGACAACGGTTTAATCGCAGCGGAATATCTGATCCATTAAAAGAGTCAAGTAGAAAATAAAGTCTACTATCTTTTAGGTTTTAAAAGGTTTTCATCAATTTTTATCACTAAGACTCGGTTTAATGAATAAACCACAATATCTAATCATCCACGTACCCACGGTCAAGGATTTTCATCAAATTATCAATGGTCATGACTATCTTAGAATCACCCCCGGTCATAATCATACCAAAAACTATCCATCATCGCATTACGAATACCGAGGACTTTTGTCACATCATTTATATCGAAGCCGTGATTATATCTGGAATGATCCTGGTCATAATCATACTAAGTTCATCTATGCACGTAAGCCAAAGATAACATAATATAACATGAGGATGATGACAATGACATAATAATTCAATAAAACAAGTTCACGAATTAATTTATTCAGGAACTAATAACGTCCAAATTGTCGACATAATCTTTGCTTTGTAGAGTAAAATTCAAGAATGCTCGAAAAAATATTTTCATTAAAATCTTTGGATGAAGCGCAAATATCAAGGATATTCCACTAAATTCATGGAGTATAAAAGTCAAAATTTTAACCAACTGAGTATAATAGCGAATGAAATAACAAAAGAAATCACCATGCATGCGGTACTTCGCATGTAGGCGAGGTTATTCAATGAGAATAATAAATCTGAATAATAAAAAAAGCGGAACCCGGTCCTGTAAAACACACACATACGATGATATTCCAATAGAATAATAAAGATGAGAATAATAAAGATTTTAACGAATCCTGTAAAACACACGTGCAGACGATATATTCCAATAGAATAATAAAGACAGAATAATAAAGACGGAACCAGGTCCGGCATAAAGCACAGACATGGATGTTCCAACGGAATAATAAAATAATAGAAGAATGTCACCAAGTATAGGGGATTCAAGCGTATACGAGTTATTCAATGAATAAATAAGAATGGAATAATATAAGGATTTCACCAAGTATAGGGTATTCCACATATCACAGTCATGTATAGGGTATGCCACTTTTACAAAAGTTATTCAATGTAATAATAAAGATTGGAATAACATAAGGATTTCACCAAGTATAGGGTATTTCGCATATACGGTCATGTATAGGGTATGCCACTTTTACGGAGTTATTCAAATGAATAATAAAGAATGGAATAACAGAAGTTCTCTTCATGAATAAAAAAAAATAACACCCTTACGAGTACAACAAATAATATTCCCTACCTTAGAAGAGCTGAATATTGGAAAAGTGAAGTAGCAAAATACTTTTCTTCTTTCTCTCTATAGTTTCTCTCTCTAGAGTTTCAAAGTTGAATTAAGTAAGAAATAATGAAGGAATGAGCTTTCTATTTATAGAAAAGCGAGGGTGGCTCTTGGTCTTAACGAAGGTCAAAATGACTCTTGGTAATATTGAAGAGACAACTACTATTTTCTGAAAGGGTAATTAACCCTTGGAACAATCAAGAGCAAGTTAACTCTTGGTAATATTGAAGGACAACTACTATTTTTGCGAAGAGGTAATTACTATTGATTTAAGGTAATTACTATTGACGAAGGTAATTACTATTGAAGAAGGTAATTACTATTGACGAAGGTAAATACTATCGAAATAAGGTAATTACTATTCATTCAAAGGTAATTACTATTCACAAAGGTAATTACTATTGACGAAGGGACTCTTAGATGATGACATATGGTCCCCCCATAAAATAATCAAACTTACCACAAACGTCTCATAACAGGACTCTTTATATATATCAAGGATTGAATAAATATTACCACAAATCATTTTATTTTTAATCAACACATATTTAATCTTTCAACAATTATTAATCATTTATAACTTGTATTGTCTCAATTAATAATTTAATACTATAACATATTATCTGAGATGATCTTGTGACAATAATTGAATCAATAATATAAGAGATATGATGCAACAATTCTTTATGTAGCAATAATTGAGCATAGTGAGTAACTTCTCACGTAAGCATCAATAATCAATATCGTGTGCTCTTATACAACTACGCGTATTCTTTGTACTTTTTTACTACAGGTAGTTCAATAGTTTTACTTGAGTAACACCTCTGCCGTTATTTTTTATAGAAAAATAATTTTGTCGTTTTCTAACTACAACAATACTTCCGTTATAGGGTCCACCAATGATTGAGTAGTTATATTAATATTCCCAACAAAAAGAATATTCCCCAGAACAAACGAATATTTTATAACAACTTGCTTACTTTGCAAAATTTATAAATATTACCCACAACTATAACATTATATCAAATTTATTCCATAATATTCAAAATAATATTTATAAAAAAATTCATCTTTATTTATAAAAGTTGAGGGTCTTACTGATAAATCTCTAATTAATATGTATCTAAAGATATATCAATTTTCTTCTCTCGTCAACAACGTACATATATACAAGTCTAAACCTAGCACACATCGAAGTCTTTAATAGTATTCAATATAGTACACTGAGTGGTTTCCCACAAACAACCAACAAATTAGTTTATGTCTCGTCTACACTATTTTCACAGTGAGTTAGATCAGTCACTAATGTGACACCCCAAAATCCAGGTACTTCATTCCCATAGGATTTGGTGCTCACTATAAAAATAATTACATCTTAATTACATCTAACTAACCATAATAAAGGATAAAAACATCAATCAATTTAAACAATAATCCTCCCTATTAAAGGGTTACATCATCTCATAAACAATCCCAGGTAATCTAACCTTAAATTATTACATAAGTTTACAGAAAACATCATCAAAGAAAATAAGTCTTATAACATCACGCATTTAAATAAATTTGAAATAATTCTTCAACACTTGGATATCTTGCCCTTTCCTTTGCTAGTAGATGGCTTATCGACTCTTTCAACTTTAGTTGCAGTGTTAATTGCAAGAGTGAGTAAACAATTGCTCAGTGATATAAAGAGTAGTAATAATAACAACATGAGAATGAACAACGAATACTAAACAATAATGAACTTGTTCTACGGAATCAAAATTAAAAAAACGAGTTCAAACTTTAATATCTGAGGGTCTTAAGACCACGAACTATGTTCCCAGTGATAAGGTATTACTACCCCAACCTTAACAGTCATTTAGACTATACAGACCCTGATTAATGTACTTAGGGGATCAGCCCTTTGTACCATGTATTGTGCATAAACATCTAAACGTTACACGTACAAAATCCCATATGTTAGGGTTGTTCGCCTCAGTTTGAATTTAGAATTTCCGCACTAAAGAGAGTTTAGCTCGGAACTAACTTATCAGTGGTTCTAGAATTTTAGAACACAATTCATAATAAATTAGATCAATCAATAAGAGTTTTCTTACTACTTGAAGGTTTAATATAATAATATAGAATTGAACAAGGTTATCAAAGTGAAAGACCGAATAACAACAATGTATAATTGAATAACCATGATATATATGCAAAATGCTATATCCAAAAGAGTTAGAAAAATCTCATTTGAATCGATGTATTAGAACAATATATGTTCTGAATAATGATATCAAGATTTAGAAAAGTAAAACTTGCTCGAGGTAACGAATTAGGTTACAAGCTTGTATAAACATACTCAAGGTAGAATCATTTGGCTTGCTCAACTGTAATATATGATTTGCATAATGAGAATTTAGAACTAGAAAGCTTGCTTGATCATAACAAAATAACAGAATTATGGAACTTGCATTAATTATAAAGAGAATGAAGATAGAGAACTTGCCTTGTATATAAGCTACAGAAGTATAATAATGTTCACCAATTACGCTACACATATCATTGAAATCGTAATAACAATTAGTTGTATTAATATTAGCTTTAGGGATCTAACTCACTATTTAAATCATAACTTTATCCTAATGTATAATCATGTTGGTTAACAATTTCCAAGCTATCTTGCATTAGTAGCGGTTCCTTATGGGTCCAATGACCACTAATGCTACCGCACCATGGTTAGCTTAGAGTCCAGGCGTGCTTGAGGCAAATCTTGCTTACGCTTGAAGAGGTATCGCCCGCGCTTAAGCACTGAAGTTGTTTTGTAGAAACTCAAAATCAGACTCAACTCTAGGCCAAAAATCCCAATTCCACGATAACATGGACAACCCACACACTACAAACTTAACTAAAGTCGGATAGCATATACACACAATCCTTCTAACACCTAAAACAACTTACATACCCAAATTTAGAGAATTAAAACCTTATTTTTTTTTTACCAATTTCTTCATTTTCTACATTTTTAGCGAATTTGATCACCATGAATTCGTTTCTTAATCAATTGACATGATTTAAACTACGTCGCTTTCGTTTCTTAACATACTCACATAATCCAACATCAATTTATAAATTATCATACATATTAAACATAAAACTTTGTACTTTTTAAAGCCACATCATATAAACATATCACTATTATTTACTTTTCTTCCTACAAACCCTTTTACATGAATTTTAATCATCAAACAACACTCACATGTAATGATTAACGATTATAACACCATACATTCTTATATGTATCAATCCACGAGATTTAGAAATTTACAAAAATTAATCCTTGAAAACTTAAAGCATGAACAATAGGAGTAGAGTATACCTTTAATCCTTGATTATATGCTAGCAAAAGACAATGACAAGGTTTAGCAATCCTCTCCTTCCTCTTAAAAATCTCAGAGAATTCTCTCTTCAAAACCACTGAACTTCTCTAACACTCTATGTTTTCTCTTAGCTTAGGATATAATACGCAAATAAACTGTTATAGCCTCTTAATTTAACGCATCAGTTTAAAACCAAAGAGTTACGTCAGTTGTAAAATGCCAAAGGCCACAAGACTTTGTTTGACTAAACACAAACTCCCATCTCTCAATTTATTTTCATAGTACTTATATTATATAGTTTTTACTTGTCACACTTTAGTTAATTTAAATAACTTTAGTTTAGGTAATTTAAATAACTTAAAATGGTAATTATAATAATTTCTATTATAATTATATTTATGAATAATAAATAATTATATATCTAATTTAAATTAATAAGTTAGACTTAAACATAACTCATCATACACAAGATACTATGATGACCTCAAGTCCAAGGATCACTTGTACTACTATCACTACAGGAATTCATATTGACATGCTAGTAAAACTCCATTAGGTATTCCTTATCGAGCCACGTTCAGTGAACTTATTCTCTAATAAACACCTACATACTTTCTTTGGTGTCTCCACACAAATGATCATGAGATCAATCATCCTCATCCAATGAGCAAGCAACGTATGTACCAATCTATCCGGATTCACTAATCCCCAATTTAGTAATCTAACGATTGGGAACTATTTTAGTTTTAAGCTTTCTAAGAATTTAGATCTCATTAGAATGATCATCATCATTATTCTAAAAGCATTGCTTAAAACTATGGATTTATCACATATTATAAAATAGCATCATGTAGATAATTAAAAGCCTTTAATAAATTAATACTTTTTATTAATAAATGAATAATGTTACAAAGTATATACTTTATCATCAAACATGATTGGCTTGTGTGCATACTACTTTCAATCTCCCACTTGCACTAAAGCCAATCGTCATGGTATCTCATACCCTTCTCTTCTCTAAGTGACGATTATACTGCTGATGGATAAGCTTTAGTTAATGAATATGTAATGTTGTTCTTGAGAGTTCACTATCTCTATAGTAATTTCCATCCTTCAGTGATTCCTATAATCAAATGAAAGTGCCACAACACATGTTTAGATCCAAGATGAGACTTAGCAACTATTCCTAGTTCTGTAATGAACTTTTCATCCAAATAATCAACTTGCAACGTCATTTATAGCTATATACTTTGTCTTTATCACTAAACCAACAACTCTTTGTTGTTTGAAACCTTTCCAATTCACTGCACCACTGTTCAAGGTAACGATTTACCTTAAAGTAGATTTTCTGTCGTCTTGGTCTGTCTAAAAAACTTGAGTCTGTTAAGCCCTCTAGTTTTAATTTAGACCCACCATATATATGATCACATCTTTAGTGTTGGTTAAGTACTTTAAGATGTTTTTCACTGACTCACAATGAATTTCTCCAGAATATGACTAATCAACATCAGGTCCCGTACATTTAATTGCATACTTGATAGTTATCATGCGATCTCTCTTTTATGACTCTAAGGGGACTATTAAGAGAGATACACTCCAGGGCTCATCAACATTAGAATTCTTTTAGGTTTGTCATGCTAAAAAACTTTAGCATCAAATGAATATACGTTCCATGGGTTAAACCAAATATCCTTTTAAATCTATCTATATAGATTTGTATCCCCAATTAAGAAACTCTTCCCAAATCATTCATGGATGAATGTTTAGATAACTTTATGTTTACTGATTTTAGCATTGGCATGTCATTCCGTATCCATAGTATATCATAATATAATATTAGAAATGTAACGTCGCTCCCATTGACCCTTTTGTACACACTAGGTTCATTTTTATTTGTGATAAAATCAAACTCTTTTGATTTGTTTAATCAAAACGAATGTTCTATTTTTGAGAAGCTTACTTCAATCCATTTCTCTGAGTGTCTACAACTCTTACCTCATCGTATGTAACTGGATCATCATCTTCTATGATACGTACCTCATCATCATCATTCATGATGAATCAATACCTCTCAGGTATCTTCGGTACTGTTCCAGATTTACGATTCGGTTGTGGTATAATAGTTCTATCTACAGGTTCGTCTTATTTGACTTATAATGTTTTGTGGTTCTTGAACTCCTCAAGATCTATTATCCTCCCACTAGCCCCTTTAATGATAAACACCTTTATCTTAGAAGGTAGCATGTTTTGCAATAAACACCTTTTGCAAAGTAGGATTATAGAACATATACAGTAAACTTACTTTAGGATGTCCCACAAATCTGTACTTGTCAAATCTTGTTCTAAGCTTATCATTTGAAACCTTTTCACATAATCTGGACAACCCCTTATCTTAACATACTTAAGATTAAGAATCCTCCATATCCATAACTCTTGTAGAGTCTTGGGGCCAGATTTTGAGGTTACCCTTTTGTAGATATGCAGCCATTTCTAGGACATGACCCTAAAGGGATACTGGAATGTCGGTAAAATCATTATGGACCTCACCATATCCAATAAGGTATGATTTTTCCTTTTAGATACATCAATCAATTATTGCATATCAGGAGGCGTCCATTGTGAAGAAAACCATTTGAAATGATCTACAAACTTATTGCACAAGTATTTATTGATTGAGCTTATCAAAGAATCTTAATACTTTGCTAATTTGTTTCACTTTTGAATTCTTTGAACCTTTTAAATAATTCACACTTGTATTTCAACAAATACACACATTCAACTCTTTGAATGATTATCTCCTTTTCTTATACTAATTTGTTCAATATGCAAAATCATTTTCACGTAAGTCCAATATAAAAAATCCATTAAGTAATATTTCAGTTCTATACAAAAAATTATTATTATAAATAGAACAACAATTGTTCTTAAATATAATACCAAAGATTTCATTGTCTAACAATAAAATGGAAATAATGTTTCTAACGAGAACTGGAATACAATAACAACTTATTGACTTAATATACTTGCCCGTAGGTTGTGCTAAACTATAAGTTTCTATGACTAATGCATCCACCTTTGCTTCATTTTCCACACATAGGATTACTTATCTTTGTTTAGCTTTCTACTTCTGAGTGGTACCTTCATAAATCTATATTTATTATAACCAAAGTCGGTATCCAATATCCAAGTAGAACCTTGACTTAAAGAAATATTTATTTTAAATCATGAACAAATTTGTATTTGTAACTGAAACTTCACTAAGCTTCTTCTGGTTAGCCTCTACAAGATGCTTTTTCCAGTTTCTTTCTAGTGTCCGGGCTTATTGCAGTGGAAGCAAACTCATCTGCTATTCGTATCAGTTTTGTTCTTATTATCCTTTGTTTTTGCCTTTCTATTTACCTTCTTTGAATCGTTCTTCTTTATGGAAGATCATTTGGCCCCTACAAGTAAGACTTGGTCTTTCTTGGTTGGAAAGTGACTCTCAACATTTTTCAACATGTTAAGCAAATCAGCGAGGCTGATCTTTAGCTTGTTCGTATTAAAAATTCACAATAAGTATGAGAAGGAGTCCAAAATGACTACAAGATCAAATCTTAGCTCAACTCTCCATCCATGACAAAACCTGTTGTCCTAATTGTTCAATCAAATTGATTATGTTAAGGAATTTTGTCTGTACTATAGTGTCATCAGTCATTCTAGATCAGAAGAGATCCTTAGATATCTAATATCTATCAGTCCTACTTTACTCACCATCAACTACTTGACGTGCATGAGTATAGTAGGAGCATCCATAGTTTTATGCTAACGCTGAAGCTCGTTTCTCATGGATGCGAGCATGATGTATTGAGCCAACTGTGCATCATCTTGCCACTTTCTAAAAGTAGCAATCTCTTCCTCAGAGGCATTATCTGCAGCTATTGCAGGGATAGGCGTATTAAGGACATAAGATAGCTTTTCAGCCGTGAGAACTAGTCTCAATTTCCTTAACCAATCCATTTAATTTGGTCCGGTTAATTTAGCATCTAATATGCTACGCAGTGATAGTAATTTAGACATTGTAAAATTCTGTAAATGAATTTATAATTAACAACATTTTAGCATACATTCTTTTATTAATTACCAAAATAAATTTGGTCTTGTTTTAAATTGGTATCTCCCACTATTTTCTTCAAACTATAGTACCCTCAATATATATAGTTCGACAATATCTAATTAAAGATATGCTAGTGAGAATAAGGATCCCATTTAAAATGTATATAGCCTTGTGTGTGCACAACAAACTATATCTAAATAACTAGGTAGACAACTCTTGTCAATTATATCAACTATACAACTCCTTGTATTTTGCCTCTTAGATCATAATGGTCAAGTGTGTGCACATCCAAACTAAAATGATTTAAGTTAAGTCAAGCCTAGCATTTCCATATAAGTGAAGAGAAAACTACAGCCCTTGTGTGTGCACAACAAAACAGTAATGTTCAATTCCTTATAAACATCATATGTAATAAAAACAACATCTTAAATATTTAATACTTTCCTTGTGTGTGCTCAACAAACTCATATTAAATATTCAATACTCTATTATTTTTATCAAGCTAGAAGGTGACGTTCGATATTCCAAATATCTTTGAATGTTACAACTTAATATAAAATCTTTGAGGGATTTGTTATTAATTTGTCTCATCTTATTTAGAGTGCATGCACACACACACACACACACACACACACACACACATATATATATATATATATATATATACGCATCATATTAATTAACATTCGAAGCATGTTTGCATAATATATAATATATATAGTATAAGCATGCACATATAGAATACTATATTTTACCCGGATTGATTATGGACTTTATTCTAGTTTGGTTCACTAGATCCACCAAGTGAATCAAAAGGTCAAACCTAGGATGCAAAAATTAAATTTAAATATATCTATTACATTTAAATTCCAGGCTCCATTACAAACGGGTCTTCAAGCGCTCCTTACTCCTTACTCCATCCTTTTACCATCTTTGCATCAAATGCACTGATGATATAAAATTCATTTTGATATTTTAAACTAATTTCTGTCAAGCTGAAACAATTAACATAAACATACCAAGAATAGTTCTTTTAAAATCCATTGGTTCCAAAAGCTGAACCAATTCTTTCATTTTCAAAATGTGCACATCAGCACGATTTTAACAAATTTTGAAGTCTAACATAGCTAGATGACTTGGAATATCCTTTTCTCCATCTTCCTTCATTGTCTTACTTGCGACAATACTTAATCTTCTCTAGCACCTTTAATGCTAAATCTACTGAAATTACTTACTTTCAGTCTAAACATTCCTATACCTTAGTTCATCAACTTACCACACTTTATGTGTTTAGGAACTTTCCATAACCATATGTGTTTAAGAACTTATCTTCTCAATATGTAATCCAAGAATAAATCAAGGACTATCCATATTCTTAGGGCTTAGAAACATAGCATATAACTATGAGTCACAAACTTTTCATAAGTATGAGTTTCAAGAACCCGCACCTATCTTATCATGTTCTACCTATCAAGTATATACATGAGAAAAGATTCACCTTCTCGTAATATACATCTTGATAGCGCGACCAATTTCAATGATTGTCACTGTAATAAACTGAGTGGTTGTTACACCAAGCACAAACCTCTGCCCATACAAAGATTCATACAACTCAGCCATCACATGAGTCCTCAATTGAAATCTTACAACTTCTAACTTTCTCTTTACTTAATATGAATTTTCTTTAATTCGTATACTATCCTTTATAACTTAATTTGAGTTCTTCTTCCCATACTACCTCGTAGTATAATTCATTCATAGCATTAGCAATAAATCATTCATCATTTAATAGCTCATCTGTTACTACGATTTACTATGATCATGTGGTGATCTTCTTATCTTTCTCTTTACGATTATAGTCTTAGGTACTCATACCTAAGGTTTATAACCTATTGGCTCTGATACCAACTTGTAACGCCCCGAAATCTGGTCTATCTTCACACCCGGATTCCGTACATCACGAGTACATCATTCATCCAACATACATCATTATATACTGAAATATAATAACATACATTCTGAATTCCCAGGTTCTAAAACCTTATAACCTTTCTCATTATGAATAATGATAATTACATTATTCCTTTACATCTTACACGAGTGACTTTCATCCACCACTAAAGATTCATAACTGTTTATTAAACTAATCTATAGTTTAATTCTATCATTCTATATTACAAGTCTTCACTTGATCTTCACGCACATTTATATATACTGAATGACACTTCGTCTGGATACCGATCAGCTTGATCTTTACGGGATCCTTAAGTTCTTCTAACATCGTTCGCTGAAAATGCTTTTCATTTAAAGCAAATGTTAGCATTCAATTGCCCAGCAAGTCATAACAGTTGAACAAACACATTCAAGAGTTTAAACATTTTTTAGAACTTCGATAACCGAACAAAGGTTATGAAGCAGCTTGAATAATTGGAATAGTCTCGATTCCTATCATCTTAAAACATTCAGTCACTTTCACTTTGAAATACTTTTATTTTTCTACCTTTTTCATACACATCTTGTTTGGCTAGAATCATTAGCCCAGACTTATCAATAACGGTTCATGTATAAACCAAACATACTTGTATTGAACAGTTCAATCATAGAACAGTTCATCTCATAGAAACACCGAAGTGTTCAAATTGTGGCACAAGGCCTCATACGTTTTACCACCTTGTACATACTTAGCACATATGCACATAGACAGAACTTCTCAAGTTCAATATCTGAGAAGTTTAAGAAACTAGCATTTATATAATATGAATGAAGTTAGGAAACTTGCCTTACGCACAGTTACAGCTTACGTTGAACTGCTCATTCCAATCCCTATAACACATAAGGAAATAACAAATACACCAATTAGTCATATACTTGACTTACGCATTGGTTTACTTAACTTTACTTCTTAAGGTTCGCGTTCTTACAATAAAATTTTACGTGACTAACTTTCATTACCGGTTTACGGTTTCATGACATACGGAGAAGTTTTACTCAAAATGTTCATCATCTTTGATGATTTACATTCTTATCTTCTTCTTATACTTCTCTAGGACTCAGCACACATCGCTTCTCTGCTAGTAGTCCATATGGTACTCAGAGTGGTTTCCCACAAACAACCAACAAACAAGTTCCCGTCTCATCTAAACTGCCCACACAGTGAGTTAGATCGGTTGCCAGTTTTGTATATAACTTCGTTCTCTGAAGGAATTGTTTAGCCCAGCTCCCATATGTCAACCATCAAAGGTTACGATTGTACCACAACCTAACTTTCTCATAACTTATACGAACTATTAAATTATAATGTTCGTTAAGTTAATTTCTTATTCCTTATGGCTTTCTAGCAAGTAATTGCCATACCTCAGAACTCATTCTTATCCAACTCCCATTCGGTTTTCATTAATCTTATTACCATCCGATAGATTTTCTTGATACCATTCGTATATTACTTACTACTTTCATCAACGTCTAAGTCATACAACTAGGGTATACTTAGAATGTTCGTCAAACGCGAATACAATTTACGAAGATCGTTTACGTATTCAACGTTCACGTTGCTCGTCTCTTAATCTCTCATTCAACCTTTATTCCAGGTTTTAATTGCTTTCGATCGTTATCCATCCCATGAACCCCATGTTCATTATTCTTTCTTAATGTCGAAGCCATACTGTTTGTTGTATGCTACGACCGATCGTTCTTCGCAACAACGTTGCGTTCACAGCATCTATACGCTTCACATTCATCTCGCATTACCATGGTATAACATCAAAATGTTATGCATCACCCTTGTCTCTAAACGTCTAAGGAATCACAATCATAGCAATATCTCACGTTCGTTTATCGCGATTACGGTCCCCGGACATCGGTTCCGTAACCCGCATCTACATTCTTTTTCTTTTAATCTCGTTTAATCTTTTCGTTTAACCTTCACTAAAGGTTTAAAACACTTGATTAAGTGTTACATTACTTGAACTACATGTTCATACTTCTTTCTTTCACATCCTTCATTAACTGAGAACTAAGAATCTCATTTCTGGGCATTGCCACACGGCGGTAACTATGCAAGATTCCCCTTCCTCTCTCTCTCAGATCTTTGCAAGTGACTTACGTCTCCTTCTTCCCTTGGTCTGGCGCTGCGGTGCCAAACTCTTTGTTATCTCTCGCGCTGGGGCGCCAATTAACAAAACCTGAGGCCTGAGCTCGCGCTGCGACGCTACTTCCCAAAGCTTAAACCTAGAAAATTTTTCTAAGTGTTGCATTAAGTTTGAGATACGTACTTTACGATCTCATAACTTCTTCGTTATAACTCGGAACGAGGTCATTTCAAAGCCATTCTTTTCCTTATCTTACATACTTCAATATGCCTTGGACAAAACTTCGTTCTGAATCCGTTAACATGCCATTCAATTGGCTTAATCTTAACCCTTTGTTCATTTTAACACTTTTAACGTTCTTTGCTCGCTCGTCCGTAATTCGGTCATCCGAACTCGGAACTCGTTCATTCTTGAGTCTACGACTTACGTTCTATACGTTCTCTTATATTCTTATGAAAACCTACACATTCGGGTTCATTTTACTAACTTTCAAATTTTCGTTCTTCTGTTACGAAATTTTCGCCATAACTTCGTTATAGCTCAGTTTAATCCGTTCTTCATGAACGTTTCTAACATTCCTAACCAAGTAATAAGCAACTAACTTATACGCGATGGTTTTAAACTTGTCCATCAACAACAATTACACTACGATGGTTTTAAATTTGTCCATCAACAACGTTCTTCGTGTTCTTCGTGTGTTCTTCGTGTTCTTCGTTCGTTCTTCATTTTAATCGATATTTTAGATTACGATTCTACTTTTTCTTGGAATTTGATGTTATAGAACATCATTCCTTACTAATTTGACCTACTCATTCATAAGATTCATTTAGATCGCTCAAAATCCTTACGAATCTTATACTTCCTTATGAAATTTATAAACTAAATTTCTAATTCTTATTTCTTCATTTTCTCATGATTTCAACCATATGAAATCATTCTTAACTTCATCTACTTCTTATCTTCATTAAGTTATGTTTTTAAACATAAAAACTTAAAGAAAATTCAGAAGAAACTAAGGTTCGGATTACCGTTCTTCTTTAATCTCATTCCGTCGGACAAAGCGTGCATTCAAGCTAGCATTTCCTCTTCCTCTTCCTTCTCTTCCCCCATCCGAAGTCTCTCTCTCAAAGTTGGTTGAAATTTTTTAACCAAACAAATGAGTTCAAGGCTTGTTTATATAGAAAACCAAAGCTAAGGGTATTTTAGTAATTTTGCCCCCTTAACCTCCTTACTATTTAAAACTTAGCCACCAAGTTTACTTGGTGGCCAAGTGGCCGCCCCACCTCCTTACCTAGCTTCCCTTGGAAGCTTCGTGCTTCCGTAATTCGGAATTCGTCCAAACTGAAATGCTGATTCTCTAATCCAAATATTTTTAGATATTTCTTCTTTCTTCTACCAATTAACTTTTACGTATTCTTCGGATCTTCGAAAAACTGAAAAACACTTTTTCACATTAAGCGTTTTCCTTCACGTTTTCCCCTAACATAGCTAAACGAATGAAAAGTGCACAGCAGTACTTTTCGTTTTTATTTCGCTCGATTTCTGCACGTTTTTCGAGAAAAACTTTTATCGGCTTACTTAACTTTTCACCATATATTATCGTCAAATCTTTCGACGGAATGTCATTTCGACATACCAAACTCTCGGAAAGGCTTAGGTTATTCAAACCCTAACCCTTAGGTTTTGTCAGGTGAATAGTGCCTATTTCGTCTTTTTCTCCAAAAATATTTTTGTTCCCGGAAAAATTTTATTTTCGTCTTGAAAATTCTTACTCGTACAGACTAGCTCGTAGCCAGAATCCTCCCGATTAATAATCATTCTAAGTTATCGAATGATTAATAAACTCATAGCACAGAATAGTATTAATAAAAATTCATTTTATTAATAACTAATTCTTTAAATCTTAATTTCTGGACAATCCGGATTTCCTGGTTGTCAGAATACACATTTACATATGCATCAATAAATAAATTCGTCTCATGAATATTAAACAATCAATATATATATTGATATCATTTAATGGGCACATTTAGTTAGCATAAAATTTAATTTTGAATCAAAATAAACTTCTTTATTTTAATCCAAATTTAAATGAAAATAAACCTCTTTTATTTTAATTTATTCAATTTTGAATAAAATAAACTATTTTATTTTAATCAAAATCTTTAATCAAAATAAACTCATTTATTTTAATTAATTATGGAATCCAATTCCAAGTAAAAAAAACTCATTTATTAAAGGAAACATGAATGTTTCTATCCTATTCACAAATAAACTCATTTATTTTTGAATAATATGAAATCTTATTTCATATCTAAATAAACTCATTTATTTAAGAAAATCTGATTCTCTTTCTTATTCACAAATAAACTCTTTTATTTTGAATAATATGAAATCTTATTTCATATCTAAATAAACTTCTTTATTTAAGAAAACATGGAATCCAATTTCAACTTCGATTAGTTATCATGGAATCCAATTCTAAATCTAATTAGTTAACATGAAATTCAATTTTAAAATTAAAATAAACTCTTTATTTTATTTATAAAATTATTAAGAATATTATATATATATATATATATATATATATATATATATATATATAAGGTGATTCACGTGACATGATTATACATCCAGATTAAAGGTGATTCACCATCCATATTATATAAAATAATCTTTCATGATTCGCGTGTCACGTTACTATAATATATATATTATGTTATAACGTTATTACATTATTATAATATATATATATATATATATATATATATATATATATATATATATATATATATATATATATAGAATCCATCCATGTGATACTTTTGATAGTTGATCAATTTATTGGAAGGCTTAGATTGAATGCCATAATTGTCCAAATTAAAATGTTTTTGAAGCTTTCTGAAAACTTTTATTTTAATATATTGCATTAAGTAGTCATTTATTGTCATTTTAATTATTTTAAAAGCGATTTTTAATATTAAAATACTCCGGTAAGCCACGACTTATCTTAAGTAGGTATATTTTTTTACGCATTTCTCCATTTTATAGGATGACTCAACACATTAAAATAACATTAAAAAAATAAAAAATAGTCCGGTAAATACGCGACATATGTAATTTGGGTAATCTTCTCTCCTCTCTAATATAAGTAGTGAGTACTGGTATTATAATACTTATGATAGTAATAAAACTGGTAAATTAATATTTTGTAAATTAATCATGAATATTAATACTTATGATATAATACTTATAATTTGATATCATTTTATATATTATATCATAAGTATTAATATCAAATTATAATATTTTGTAATAAAATTATAATATTTTGTAATATTATTAATACTTAATATTATAAGTATTAATATTTTGGAATAATGTTATAATATTTTATAATATTAGTAATAATATATATTTTGTAATATTAATATTAATACAATATTTTGTAATATTAATATTAGTAATACAATATTTTATAATAATATTATAATGTCTTGACTATTACAATATATATTATAATATTACAAAATATATTGTATTACTAATATTAATATTACAAAATATTGTATTAATATTAATATTACAAAATATTGTATTAATATTAATATTACAAAATATATATTATTACTAATATTACAAAATATTATAACATTATTCCAAAATATTAATACTTATAATATTAAGTATTAATAATATTACAAAATATTATAATTTGATATTAATACTTATGATATAATATATAAAATGATATCAAATTATAAGTATTATATCATAAGTATTAATATTCATGATTAATTTACAAAATATTAATTTACGGTTTTATTACTATCATAAGTATTATAAAATATTATAATATTTTATTACTATCGTAAGTATTATAATACCATTACTCACTACTTATATTAGAGAGAAGAGAGAGATTATCCAAATTCAAGTAAGTATGCCACCGGACTATTTTTAATTTTTAATGTTATTTTAATGTGTTTAGTATTCTATAAAATGGAGAAATGCGTTAAAAACATACTTTACCGTACTTAACAAGTCAGGCTTACCGAGTATTTTAATATTAAAAAATCGCTTTAAATAATTAAAATGACAACAAATAACCATGGAATGCAATATATTAAAATAAAAGCCGATAAAAAACTGTGCTGGCAATGGGCAATTGGCATTCAATCTAAAGTTTTCCAATAAGTCGATCAACTGGCCTAAAAGTGGTTGTATATATTGTCCATGGCAACCTATGGATGGATTCCTATATATATATATATATATATATATATATATATATATATATATATATATATATATGAGTAGTCGATTCCATTTCAGGGCCTTGATTTTATTTTTTTTATTTTTTTTTGCATTTTTTTTAAAACAACTAAAAAATAATTAATATTTTATGGAATTGAAATTTATTTATAATAAAGTGTTTTGGGCGTAATTTGGGTATGTATAACAAAACATGTATGTACAGTCTATGCAGACAGTACCACCATTTTTTGGTATAGGTATTCAAATCACCCCCAAGACATTGTATTATGGAAAAATTTCAGTTCCAATAAATATTAAATATTTTTTTTAGTTATTTTAAAAAAAAACAAAAAAATAAAATAAAAATTGGGTCCGATTTTTTATCGTGTCCTATCCAGAGTCCCATGATCCAATCCAATGTGTGAGTGTGTGTGTGTGTGTATATATATATATATATATATATATATATATATATATATATAAGTACGGTATCATTCTGAAACAGTCTTCCCAAATAACGATTTTTTTTGTTTTAAAATAAATTTTATACAATAAAATTATGCCTAATTAAATTGTTCTAAACACATATCAACATACATATCAAATCAAACAATTAATAATTCGCATAAAGGTTTGGCTCTGATTCAACTGTTAGGTTTGTAATATTCACGAACATAATCAAATTGCACAAAATAAGCGGAAACGTGGAAAAATCAGAGTTTTAAAATTTTACAAACAATATACCTGGATCATCCTTTATGCATAATTATTAATTAAACGAAAAGATAAAGAACAAAAATCATACCCATGAAGATTCGAGCTTCCTGAGGTACAAGTTCACCTCCAAATCTTTTCGCGTTCAACTTGAATCCATCGGGTTTTGTTCTTTTCTTTGATCAATGTTAGCCACCCATGTGACGCCCCCAAAATAGGTATACATCACCCATTCTGAGTCACCAAATACATGGTATAAAATTCAAATACAACTTAATTTTATAACTGTAGTGTAAAATACGACAAAACATAAGCTGAAATTTTTAATATGAATATTGTGGTCTAGACAGTATTCAAACTCAAATGGAGTCCTTATTAAATTTATTATCACACTATTTCACTGAATAGTGAGGACTACTAATGCAAACATCTGGACCATCACTCCGTCCCCTGACTAGTCCCAGTTATATTCTCATTTCCTGAAGAGAACAATGAAAACAAAGGGTGAGCAAAACTAGCCCAGTAAAAAATATTATGACTAATGCAGAATAAATTATCGTTAGCCTTCAACAGTGTTAAACTGATAAAATACAATAAAACATCTAGTTTAACTGCAGCGGAACAAGCAATCCATTAGAAGAGTCAAGTAGAGCATGATATCTACTATCTTCTATGATTTAAAAATGTTTTTCATCAACTTTATCGCTGAGACTCAGCTTAATAAATAAACCACATCATCGAATCATCACTGCACCACGGCTAAGATTATTCATGTAATCAGCAATGGTCATGATTATACCGAATAATCCATGGTTATAATCATACCAACAACTGTCCATCAATGCACTACAGGCCAATGAGGACTTTTACCACATCATTTATAACATTACGGTCATGATTATACCGAATAATCCTTGGTCATAATCATACCAATCAATAAGATACATCATGCAACGCGTAAGTCACATATGACTTTTATCATAATATAAGCATGAGGATGATGACAATGATATAAGAATTCAATTAAAAGAAAACAAAGGATAAATTTTTAATGATTTATAATTTAATTTATCCGAGAATTCAATAATTCCCAAATTGTCAACATAATCTTTGCTTTGTGGAGTAAAATTTAAGAATAATATTGTATCAAAATGATTTGGACAAAGAAAGAAATTAATTTTTGTCATGAATAATTCCCCTAGTGAATAGTACTTGGAGTGAATAAATACCAGTAAATAGTACTTCAGGAATAGTACCCTGTGAATAGTTGTGACGCCCCCAAATCTGGGTTCTCTAACCTCGGGTTTGGTATTCACGATCCATCATATATATATCACATCTAACTATTCATTCATTAATGAAAAACATCATTCATAATATTCCTTAATACAACTTATAACAATATCTCAGGTTAACTAGCCTTGACATAACTTACATACCCTTATATAACCAAAAGGTTTAATAATTAATTACATAATAAAACATAACCATTAAAAGTTGACACTAACTACTCATGAGCGTTGCCTTTGCCTTTGTCCCTGTTAGAACCTTCCGCTAAATCGACATTAGCTGAAATATTTTATTTAAGCAAGGGTGAGCAACGAGTTTGCTCAGAAAGTTAAAATATACAATAAATGATATATATCATGAATAGAAGAGTCTAGCTTCTATAGAACTTCAGCAATAATCAAAATATTTCGAAGTAGCAAAATAATAATTCAATCTCAATAATAAAACTTTCTCCCATTTCATACTGAATAACATATCAGAGATGAAAGAGTAAAATTCTTTCAAAGATTCAATAATATTCAATTGAATAAGAAGAATTAACAATACTGCAACAATATTCAATAACGTGGGATATACCCAGATTTTATGATGAGTGATCACAAAATGATCATGAACTGATAGAGGAATCATTTAGTTATTAAAACTAAATTACCACAAGAATATAAATTAGTTATAAAAACTAAACTATACTCTTCCGCAAGTACCTCTAGAGCTACTAACTCCTCGACTCCTATATTATGCATAATACTCAATAATAAATAAGATAGTTCGATTCACGACATTAAAATTTGGTCATCTCAGTCTTACGTCACGAGTTCGTACCACAACAATATGGTTTTGATTACTTTCAAAGAAATACTAGGATTTCAAAAAGTAATACTAATCTAGCCGAAACCAATGGCATAGATCTTCCAATAACAATTCAGTTCATAATAAATAGATCATTTCATACTTTAACAAATATTAGTCTCGCCAAAACAATTAGCTGAGATATGATTTATAAACAGTTCAAATAATAGAACAAGAATCAATTGCACTACGTGTGAATTACAACAATCATTATAGATGTGAATAACTATCAATAATTATTCACTACCATGCTTGAAAAATAGTAACTCAAGTTGAGTTAGAAAACTTTCCTGATTCGTTGACTACTACTATGCAATTTAAGTTAACTTCTTTTGTAAGACCTATCATTGATAAGATCGATCTCTTAATTAGCATCACATATCTTACTCATAGCAATTTAACATGAAATCACATAACCAATCATTATTGAGTACACTATACTATGTTAGACTTAACACTTACTGCTCATTTATAAGTT